>OY757910.1:6023468-6486930 GCA_963585895.1 Sepioteuthis lessoniana
CCTCGTTTCCAAGTCTTTACGGACCGTTTCAAGTGCAGTAACTACCTTTGCTATCACCGTCAGCAACATGTTGAACGTTTTTTTAGTTCTCTAGCAAGGTCCAAGTAAATGTTTCTCTTTTCGCTTTCTTTGATTTTCACTTTGTTGTTCGCTAAAACGGTAAAATCCTCTATACGGCAAGTGCCCTCTTTTTTGTTAATTGTTACTAGGTGTGCTTTTCTGACCGTGATTAAGTGTTCTGTTTGTTTTACTTCTCTAAATTCCAGAGAATTTTAATGCGTCTCATTCGTGGGGATGGATACTTGTTTCTGCATGAACCGTTTTTTTAGTATTGGCACATTTTAATTTCTTTTATGACTTCCAGTGGATCACCGCCACCTTCAATATGAACAAAATTTCTTTTCCACTTTATAAATGTTATTGTTTTTAATATGTCATTTTTTGTTGTTGTTGTATTTGGATACTACTTCCACTCTTCTCTTAAAATATTATTCACCATCTTATATAACAAAATACGATGCAGTCATTTGATCCAGACTTTTGATGTATACAGGTAGACACCACAACGTCAATTTGTAAAATTACTTTACAAGATACAAAACATATTGTCCCTTAATTAACTCAAGTTACCGATCCGGTTCTGGTTGTTGTTGCTATTATTATTATTATTATTTACTCCTATAGAGTTTTTCACATCAGTGTTAGCTGATGGTCTTTCACTGGAGTTTGAGTGACAGCAAATCTCCTCGAGTCTCCAGGACTCGTCTCAGGATTCTGGCTGTTCTTAGCAATGCTGTCGTTTGGGTAGTCTCTACCCGTCCGCCAACTTTCAAGTCCTCCTGGCCTTTTAATAATCCTTTAGTTATGGTGCCTAACGCACCAATCACAATTGGCACAATCGTTACTTTTATGTTCCACAACTTTTTTAATTCCCTAGCAAGGTCGAGGATCTTATCCTTCTTTTCACTTTCCTTCAGATTTATTCTGTGGTCCGCCGGGACAGCAAACTCTACAATTTTGCAGATTCTCTTTTTTTTGTTGATTATTATAAGGTCTGGTCTTCTGGCCGTTTGTATGTTAAAGTCCCTTTGGAGTTTATACGATATTATTATTTTCTCATTTGTGGGTTTTTCACACCAGCAAGTCTTTTCCAGTCTTCACGACTCTCGGAATTCTGGAAGATCTTAATAATACTGCTGTTTGAATGATGTGTACTTTTCCTCTTATTTTTAAGTCTTTTAGTTCCTTTACCAATCTTTTGGGGATTGTCCCAAGTGCACAAACCATAATTTGTATCGCAGCCACATTCATGTTCGATAGTTATTTTAGTTCCCTTTTCGCTTTCTTTTATTTTCCCTCTGTGGTCTGCCATGACGACAAAGTCCACTATTCGGCAGGTTTTCTTTTTGTAGGCTATCACCACGTATGGTCGTCTGGCTGAGATTAAATTATCTCTTTTCATCGCAAAATCCCAGAGAAGTTTGTGCGTCAAATTCTCCAGGATGGATTCTAGGTTGTGCATATATCACTGAATTTTTTATGAGCAAATTTCAATTTTTTGCCCAACTCCCTGTGAATTACCTTCTTCACCCTGTCATTATTATTATTATTATCATTATTATTATTGTGTGTTTTTCACATCGATATTAATTGATAGCCTCTCTCGAGTCTTCCTCCAATTATTCCTATTCCCCCAGCCTCCATTGAAAACCTTTAGGGACCGTTCCAAGTTCGCCAACTATAATTCGTATCCCTTTCATATTCCATAGTTTTCTTAGCTCTCAAGCAAAGTCCAAGTATTTGGCTCTCTTTTCGCGTTCTTTGTTGTCCACCGGGACGGCAAAATCCACTCGACATTACGTTTTCCTTAAAAAAAAACATCACTAGATTTGGTCTTCTTGCCGAGATTAGGTTATCTGTTTGTATATCAGTTTTTCCATCCAATTGTGTCTATTCTTATACTTTTTTCTGCTAGTTTACTATATTCACTCGTTATGTTATTAATATTTTCGTTCCAGTCATCATACAACCTACACTTGCTATTCTGTAACGTATTATCGATTTTTGCTTTCATACGATTGGTCCTTTTCGCATTGTTTTATCCTGCTATTAGAATAGTTGAGCTTGTGTCATATCCTGTCCGAGCGGAGGGGTTGGAAAAAAAGGAGGTGCCCGTGATGTAATGGTTATCGTCGTAGGAAATGGACACGGTGACTCGAGTTCAAATCCTGGACGAGAATGATTGCATTTCACATAGCACTAATACCCTTGGGAAAGGTATGAATCCAATTATTCTCCCTCCAGTTATGGGTAAATAGTAGGACAGGCAGTGTTCTTCAGCCTTGGTGAGGCAACTAGTCTAGGAGAAGGAAAACTCTGAATTCAAACCTGTTAAACTCTGCTTAAAAATTGATCTTGTTTCATATCCTGCTGAAGCGGAGGGGTTGGTAAATAGGATTAGAAAAGTTTCTATTTCGCATTAAAAGTTTCTCTTTGTAAGCCATGTTTTGGTCTTCTCTCGTGAAATCAGGTTGTCTCTTGAAATATCTCTACGGTTTTTTTTTTTTCAAATTTCTGTTTCTTGGTTATTGTTTTTCTGTTTGTCCTTGTTACCATTGCTATTTCTGGCAGCTATAATTAGCCCTTGTTTGCTCCTTTTAATATAGTCATCGATTTTTCGCATTGATGCATCGACACTATCGTCAATGCTACTTCCTTCTCTTCCTGACATATAGTGTCTTTCTGTGTAATCCCTCGGATACAAGGACTCATGCATTGTTATTAGCTTTCTTGTCCACTGGTCAATTTATCTGAGTTCTTCTTTTGTCCATTTCAAGAATGGTCCCGATTATCTCACAAGGGAGTTATTCTTTTGATGAGATTACTGCGGCAGAGGGGCCCTAGACCTGTCTTCCCCGACAATGGGGTGATTCTGTTTTTGATCCCCTGACTTTTCCGCTTGGCTGGTTATGTCACCGGTCGACACGGTCAACCTGCCTATCTGCTGGCGTTTAGTTTTCGATCCAGACAGCGGATCGATCGCTTTTTCGAGTTGCCAGTCGATGAGTTGACGGATGAGACTGCACAAGTAAGAACGTAAAAAAAGTTGAACGCCAACATAGAATAAGACATGGTTCTTTTTCTGCTTCTTATAAGACAATCTCAATTAGAGGCTACATTAGTTTTTTCTTTGTGTCTTTGCTTTCGGCTTCTTGTTGTCTCTTTGACACTTGATAATTTGGTGTAAAATGATATCAACTAACTTACTAAGTTCATTCTCCTCCGTTTTCCTGTTAGGGAGTCTGGTAAAAGGTCAAGACTCAGCATAATATATAGTCTCATAGCCTTTCCGTGCGTGTCACCTGCAGTAAACGAAACCCTCAGCTTACATTCATTTTCTCTCTAGTGTGGGATGGTGTTTCGCGGAGCTATTGGTAATATCAATTTTCTCCTAATTTGGATTTCAATAATTAATTCCACCCTCTCGATTTCCTCCACCTTCAATGTTCGATCTCCTTTGAGCTTTACCTGAAAAGGTTGGTATCTCTACTCTCTCCTCATTCTGCTTTCTACTTTCAGTGTTCGGTTTCCTCTCACTATTAGTCCAAAATAGGTAAGCCTTTTCTCTTATTCTGTATTTTAACCTTAACCCATTCCTCACAGTAGGTTGTTAATCTGTCTCTAGAATAAGGATGCTAAGAATCATTTAAATCATACTGGTAAAATGAAACTTACAATGGCTTTTAACTTAAAAAAACAAACAAACAATTACTTAAAAAGAATGGTCGTCTCCAAACACAATTGTTTTCACCCACCTGTTTGTCATCATTGTCAGGCCTTGATTCCTGAGTGAACTTGCTTGTCGGTTTCTCCCGCTAGGGGACAATCAAAACAATAATTTCTTAAACAGTTCTAGCCTTAGTCAAAACAATTCCTTTTCATTTTTTCTCTTTATTTCCATCTGAATAATAACAATGTATTTTTCACGTTTTCTTTTTCACCAAAAATCATTTTATTTTATTCGACTCATTATTCTAAATTCCATTTCCATTAATCTTCACTTTTTGGTATGTACTAACTCATTCTTCTAAAATCCATTTCGGTGAATTCTCTCTTTTCTGCTTAATAGATTTATTCGGGCGAGGCTCTCTGCTTAATCCTGCCACTTGGTTTCAAGAAATTTTCCCGTTCGTTAGAGTTATTATAATCATTATATTATTTACGAGATTTTCACACTTGCGTTAGCTGATGGTTTTTTTTTTTTTTTGGTGTCTGAATGACAGCAAGTTTCCTCAGGTTTCCAGGTCTCTTCTCAGTATTGTGGCTGACGTCAACAATGCAGTAGTTTGGATGCTTTCGGTTCCTCCTCCGATTTCCAACTCCTACACCCACCCTTACCAAGCCTTTGGTGATTGCTCCAATTACAACTGGTATCACCGTCACCTTCATGTTACATTTTTTAGTTCTCTCGCCAGGTGCACGTTTTTATCTCTCTTTTCGTTTTTTTAATTTTCCTTCTGTGTGTTGTATCGCCGTAATACAACTATTAGTATACATGTACATATACAAATATAAGAGGAAACATAGTCAACAATAATGACGAACTTCAATGAACGAACGAACACAGTTCTTTATAAAAAATATACCTCTCACACTTTATTCGAAAGGGTTGGTGTCGGTTGTGTGTGAGAGGTGAGTCGGAGACGGAGACTGACTGCGACAAAGTTCTTCTGACCATAGCAGCCCTTCTTTCGCATTCTGGCTGGGCTACTCAACCGTGGGTCACTGAGGGCCCAAAGCCCTCCGTCTGCCGCTGACTCTCAATCGGCATCTCGTCCCCAACTGACTCCAACTGCAACTAGAACTGGAACTCGAACTGACTCGAACTCGAACTGACTAACTCAAGCCGTCAGTGGCATCTGGTTATATAATTGCTTGACATCCACCTGCTTCTTGAGGGCGTACGAACCTGCACCGAATTCAACCATGTCCACAGGTCAAGCATGATATTCCAATACCTTCGACCGGAGATAACAGGAGGTGCCCGTGGTGTTGTCGTTATCGCCGTAGGAAATGAACACGCCGATACGAGTTCAAATCCTGGACGAGACTGATTGCATTTCACATAGCACTAATACCCTTGGGAAAGGTATGAATCCAATTATTCTCCCTCCAGCTATGGGTAAATAGTAGGGCAGACTAGGTTCTTCAGCCTTGGTTAGGCAACTAGTCTAGGAGAAGGAAAACTCTGAATTCAAACCTGTTAAACTCCGCTTAAAAAATTGACCTTGTGTCATATCCTGCCCGAGCGGAGGGGTTGGTAAATAGTACCTTCGACCGGATGCACCTGTTTCGCTGTTGTTCTGCTTATTTACAAAGGTGCATCTCTTGATTGACGGCTCGGTCGAGGGTCAACATTACATCCGTGATCCACCAGAACGGCGAAGTTCACTGTTCAGTACGTTCCTTTTTATGTTAACGCTCACATGGTCTGGGGGTCTCCGGCTGGGACAAGGCATCACATGGCTGGGACGCTCACATGGTCTGGGGGTCTCCGGCTGGGACAAGGCATCGTTTAGTACCTTAAAATCCCTGCGAATTTTGTGTCTCAATATCCAGGACGGATTCTGGTTAGAGCATAGGTAAAATTTCAGTCCACAGAGGGTCATTTTGCCTAGTATTGTATTCCTTTTGTGCTAATTTGGTGCATTCGCTAATTATCATTATTATTATTTACTCATTAGAGTTTTTCACATCAGCGTTAGCTGATGGTTTTCACTGGAGTCTGAGTGAGAGCAAGTCTCCCCATGTCTCCTGGACTCCTCTCAGTATTTTGGCCGTTCTCAATAATGTAGTAGTTCGGACGGTCCTCACTCGTCCGCGAACTACCAAGTCCTCTAGTCCCTTAAGTAATCCTTTAGTTAATTACAATTGGTATAATTGTCACCTTCATATTCCATAGTTTTTTCAATTCCCAAGCAAGGTCAAGGTACTTATCCTTCTTTTCACCTTCTTTCAGTTTTATTCTGTGGTCAGGCAGGACAGCAAAGTCGACAATTTTGCATATTCTCTTTTTTTTATTGATTATTATTAGGTCTGAAATGCACGAATTTCGGGTTTTATGTCTTCTTCAGGCGATTGGAATGGTTCGTACTCGGGAAGGTTCGGCTGTTATCTTTTATTGTCAAGATTCTTTTGCTAGATGGTTTTCATTTTGTTTAAGATAAAGTTTTGTGTCTGTGAATGTCCCATTTGAATTAATTGACCATGAAGTCAATGTAAATATTCATTTGCGTTTGTTTTCTTTTGTGTATATCTAAGTATATGTTTTGCGTCTATATGTATGTGCACACACCTATATGATGAATACATAAACAAATATTCATATATATTTCAAGAGTATTGGATGGATTTCGTCCTTTTAACTTATTTCCCTTAATTTTACATATTCTCTCTCTCTCTCTCTGTCTTTCTCTGTCCATATATATATATATATATATACTGTTTTTACTGTCAAACATGTATGCATTATAAGAATCTCCTTGATTTTTTATACATACGCATCCTCATATATATATATATATATATATGTGTGTGTGTGTGTGTGTGTGTGTACAGGTTGATTAAGCAATTTATACATATCTCGGAAAGTACATTTATTATATTTTGATTAAAAGCAGTTTTCACCTTTTCTACATCCATGTTGTAACATTCTTAGAATTTTTCACAGGTTATTGAATATAGTTAAAACTTCTATGGAAGTCCCTTTATTTAAAAGGTGAAACTGATTTTTCTGGGTTAATTACTAAGTGAAGACTGTTCAAAATCATCATTTCGTAAGGATACTCCTATAGATATGTTAACATTTTCGGAATTACCTGTACATGGATGTACATATGAATGTTTGTAATTACCACCCCACCAAGAAAACGGAACATCATAAAGGTAGTTTTTGTAAAACAATACGTATAAAATGCCCTTATTTAATTGATAAAGCAATATTGAATACATGTGGCGATAGTATGATTATCTATAGGGTGTATGTCCTCGCTGAATGTTTATTTCATTTAAATTATCAGAATAACGGTTATAACAATGAAATGCCAATACAAAACTGTTCACTTTTTTTCTTAAATCGGGGTATCAATGTAATCATCGACCTCTACTACAGCAAGAACCCACCTCCTGTTGTTTATATATATATAAAAACTCATACCCATTGCATTTATCATTACAGGGATACTGTATTCCATTTTAAAATGCCCTATGAACTGAAATCTTTGGTAAGCAGATTTACCTCCAGTTGAGATCTCATTTCCCGTATTTTTTCTTTCAAGATATTCAAAAGTTTTCCACAAAATATTGTAATATTTTCTATTATACCTAGTTTTTTTAAAAATCAAGACAGTATCATGTCAATGAATATATTTTAGAAAAATCCTTAGATCTGGTTAAATAAACAGTTAATGTTGATGTATTAACTGTAGAATTTAGCAAGCATTGCCATATTATACTAAAAGTGTGTAGTATCTACCAGAAAAGGTGGTCAGTAGGAATTTTGACGTAGAGATGTTACATTTTAATGAAGCTAAACTGTTTATATTGTATTTAAAAAAAAGTCAAGAGGATACATTTAGAGACAATCCATGCAGTTCTTCTAGAACGATGGTCTATGCAAGGAAGTGATTTAACAAGCGCTGAAAACATTCTCAGCAATGTAGGAATAAAGAACTTATAGTTATTCTCAGAATATATATATATATATATATATATATATATATATGGGGTTGGCTAAAAGTCGGTGCACACTTTTTTAGTTTCTTAAGTATTTTATTTTTTCTTGGTATTAAGAATAATGTCGAATAATTTAAGTCAAGAACAAAGTGGATTCTAACAGAGTATGGAAAGAGGGAAAATACCGAGCAGGTGCACAAGGAGTGGAAAGAAGGATTTGACACTCTTCCAACAAAATGTCTGCCAAAGATAATGCAGCAAAGTATTGGATGAATGTGGCATCCAATGGCACTTTAACTCACTCATATAGGTTCACTAGTGAATCTTGCTAAACATAACACAAACCCAGGGGCCCATAAGCAATAGAGGGTATATCTTTTTTGTTCAACCCCCCCCACACACGCACACTCACTCGCATATATATATATGTGTGTGTATATATTTATGTATATAGATATATATATTCAAATAATTGGGGGGTGGTACAATATAATAGCAAACATGCCGCACAGCGTATTAAGCGAATTCAAACTCTAATCACCATCCTGTATTTACTTTCAGCCTAATAACCTTGGGAAAGCCATGATCACCGATTTCCTCAGCTATTTTATAATATTATCAGTACTTTTCTGCAAGGATGGATGTGGCTTTTAATATCCCACGGAAGATCATATGCCATGAAACAAAATAAAAAACGAAGACAATACGATAGTTGGCATTAATAATGTAATTTGTTATATTTATGAATAAAGATGGTTGGTTAGTTGGTTGGTTGCTGGTCGGTTATGTTTCACAGAATATCACCTCTTGTACGTTGCCGAATTCTATTCATACATTTGCATCTAATATGTATGTAGCGTTCGAAGTGTAACGATTACCGACCTGGGAAATGAATACGGTGACTAGAGTTCAAATCCTGGACCAGATTCCTTGCATTTCATACAGGGCTAATATCTATTCTCCTTCCAGCTAAAGGTAAATAGTAGGACAAACTGAGCTCTTTTACCTTAGTATGGTTATCAGTCGAGGAGAAGGAAAACTCTTAATTCAAACCTGTTAAATTCCACTCAAATTTGACCTTGTGTCACATCCCGATCGTGTAAAGGAGTTAGTAATGCCCATCCTTAGCTAAAATCGTGGTATTTTATTTCTACTTAGCTATTACGTGTTCTTGCACACATACTATGTCTATATTATGCTCTGCCGCAGATGTTGTCAACCCCGGTAGTGGGTCTAATCTATTTAAAGTTCTAACGTAAAGTGTCTCTATATGTACGGCTTTACAGTTAAGTAGTTTTTCTTTGTGTTTGAGGTCTGTAGCTAATTTTTTGAAAACTGGGGACAGAGCTCTAACCAAAGCAAAACGCGCTCCTTTTTTACCCGCACGAAAGGCGATGCGGTTTTGACATATAATTTGAGTGACAGTAATGGTAATCTTTCGATGGCCGTATTTTTATACCATCAATAGACAACATCCTCATAGATGAGTTGTAGTAGTTTATTGACTGGACTATTTGATCCTGGCCGTTCACCTGTAGGGTTCTTCCGCCCAACATCAGGTGAAGCCCGCTGTTGACCCGACATAAGGTTCATCCACCTTATTTCACAACCACGATGCTGCTTCACATGGCTCCCAAGGTTTAACGTGTGGGTATAAGAAAATGTTCCCTGTATATTCCTTAAGTTTTAACTTAGTTAAAGTCCAACAATTTATTTCTTATTTTCTTATTCTTTAATTCCACAGTCAACATCATGTCTATTGTTCTCCGGTTACAAATGGAATAACTTAAATCGATTTCAAAGTTGGCCTCATGGTTTAATATCAGATTCGGGATATGTCTGGTCAACATCCAGTTGTGTAAAATACAGATTACTAACTGAGAGAACAGTGAAATTAATAATAAATTTTGTGTAAGGTCCTGGACAGCTCATTCTGTCGCATTTCTTTTGTTTCTTAATTCCTGCTGTTATCTGTGGACACCATTTCGCTGCTATTTATTCTGAAAAGAGTCATGTGACTTACGAAGTTTTCTTTGTTTCTTTTTCTATCTTCCGTTTTCCTCCATTTTCTATCTTTATATATTTAAATATATGGATTCAGATCGTTTTCCCCGCCTCTTTCCTTATTTTTATACTTTAAATATAGCTTCATATCTTTTTTCCCTCCCTTTTTCGTGTCTATCCTAAGTTATCTCCATTGAGGAGTTTTTTTTCTTTTTTTATAAACAGTAAATTTTTTAAGACACTAAATTTACAGGTAACAACGGAATATAGTAAGAAGAGCAAATCACGACATTTTCCAGATAGATAAGGCTAAGACTAAATTATGACACTTTATATAATTTTATCAAAGTCCTGGATATCACATTTCGTCCTGTATGTGTTGTTTTTTCGTTCTTGCTGTTATCTGTTAGTTGTGGACATCGTTTCGTTACTATTTACTGTGAAAGTCATCACATGACTCCAAATTATTTTCTTTTCTTCTTTTTTCATTCTTTCTTCCATTTTCCCCATCTTCCACTTTTTATACATTTAAAAGTATAGATTCATAGCGTCTTCCCCTTCTCCTTCCTATTTTTATACTTTAAATAAGTCTAACTTCATATCATTCCACCACCAATCCTCTTTGTGTGTATGCAACGTTAGCTCCATTTACGTCCTTTTTTCTTTTTCGTTAGACAACAACAGATTATGGTATTTAGAGCAAAATACCTTTTCCAGATAGTTAAGACAAAGGTGAAATTTTGAATTCATTACATAATTTTGTCAAAGTCCTGGATATTACATTTCGTCGTATTTGTTTTCCTTTTTTTTTTTTTAGATCTATACACAGTTAAATGGTTTCAAGTATTTCTATCCAACTCTAACAATTTTCATTGCCACAATTGAATAGTTTCCAGTGCAGTAAATGATTAAACTATTCTATTTGACCCATAGTTCGGACCTTGGCAGGTATTAGTTTTCCGGATCCAAATCGACCAGAGAGTAATGGCAATGAATGGACACTATATATTTCCCCAAGCTTTAGGGAAACCCTTACCATCAGATAGCTTAGTGTCATATCAGTACATTCCTTGAGGTTGTGTCTACCCTTCTTCAGAGATGATGTCAATGTATGCTACAGCCTTAACCAACTGGGATGTAAGAATAAATATTATGCAATATCATCGATATCGAATATATATATATATATATATATGTATATATATATATGTGTGTGTGTGTGTGTGTGTGTGTGTATATATATATATATATATATATATATATATATATATATATATATATAGTCAATTATATAGTAACTCAATGTCTACGCTATCGTAACACACACACACACACACACACACACACACACACACACACACACACACACACACACACACATATATATATATATATATATATATATATATATATATATATATATATATATACTCTTTCATAACCTTGTAAAATAGTTATTTCGTAAAGGTATTTCGTATTATATTTAGAATTTTTGAACAAATTTGCCTTACTGGCATAAGAGACAAGCTATAGTGTTACAGACTTGAGATTGTGATATATGATTGTGAGTGATTTATTTGATTTAATTTTATGTACAATGGTGTATTGTATTGTTTTTTTTTAATCGTTGCCATCTAACGTTAAATTGTTTGTAGCGTCTTGAAAGTTCTAAATTAGACATTACTTCTCATTTTATGTAATGCTTCTTAAATATTTTCCACAAAAGCATAGATATTTCTACAGTGAATTGCGAAATTTTAAAGATAAATCAACCTATCAATTGATCTATCTAAATAGGGAGAGAGAAAGGGTGAAGAGAAAGAGAGGGAGGGTTTATGCAGTAAATATTGAAGGTAAAAATAAAATCAAATGAATGACGTATGTAAGTAAATGTAACCAATGATAATAATATATTTATTCGATTCTGGATTATTCATAATCACTATTATTGCTTTGTGTAAACAAGATCTAACTTAAAATTCTTCAGAATTAAAAAAGAATATGAAAATGAATATAATATTTTCCCATAAAAACTCAAATAGATACAAATAAGTATTTTTTCTGTGGCCAGCCGAATCAAGTATTCTCCATAATTGAAAGTAAAATTAGTTTAAATACAATTTTAAAATCTCTCACGAAAAATGTACAACTTTTAGTATAAAACAAATCTCAGTGTTAGAACATTGTATAATGTACTCGCGGAATTTAAGTGAAACTTACCTAAAATTGACAAACTAAAAAATTTAAATACGGCAGATAAAGATTTTTATTGCTGAAATTATTTGGAGAGACATTTGTAATGTTTAAAGAGAGAAAGGAAATACTGAGACACTTAAGAGATTTTCAAACTGAACAGTCTGTACAAATTTTCCGATTTTATTTTTGACTTTTGCAATATCTCTAAGGGATTTTACCGGACATATTTGTTCAAATTTATCTTAATATATTATCTAATGTGTTAATTTGAAAAATATTCTTAATACAAAGTTTATGTTTGGCTTAGAGATGGTTGTTTTTTTTTCAGCATGAATAAAATAGCACTGACAAAATATATTATTAAGGCAGTCTTATTTTGATACAAAAAATAGATAATTTATCAAAGGTTGAAACATTTTGTTTTTGTTTTATTGCTTTTCGTTCAGTTTCTGATGACCGTGGAAACAAATAACAGACACAATGTCCAAGTTATAGACTTTTTCTTTTAAGAGACTGTTTTTCTCATATCTACAGGGGATTCTTTAACTCTAACTACACGAGACAGCTTGTCTCGCACTTTTCTCCAGTCACAAAAAAATGGAAAATACATTCTCAAAAAGTTAGATTATATATGATAGTTGAAAAAGTTGAAATAAGTAAGATATTCATAATATCAATTTCGGTCGAATGTAATGTTCGATTTTAGAATATTTCTTATGAATCTAAAAGCTTATGCTAATATAAATATTTAATAATAAACATAAACTCCATTGCTTTCGAGAAAGTCATTCCATCTATCAACATGGCCACCGTGGATTGTGTAATGGTTGGTAAGCTAGACTATCGACCCTTGACGAGTGTATTGGAATCTCATTAAATCTACCATTCATTTGGCCTTGTACTATATTTAAGCAAAATGCTTAGAAAATTACCATTCCATCGGTCAAAAGGTTTATAGATGTCACGCTTGTGAAATTCTGTAGTTATTGATGCAAAATATGAGACCAAAACATGTCCAATCTCTTCTCTGGATATCAACTGAAGACCATCTTAATGACTTTGTAATCTCTAAAACAAATGAGAATTCAAGAGGATTATGATCAGGAGAATTTGGAGGTTGAAGCAATTTTTCCAGACTGATTTCCTCTTAAAAATATTTAATCAATTGAGCTGTGTGAGGGCGAGGATTATCGATATGAAAGATCACTCCCTTTCTGTTGACTGAGGATGGACGTTTTCATGTACAAAGCAATTTTTAATTGACCAAGCTGATTGCTGTAAAGGTGATTGATTATTGTCAAACAATTCGTAGGGTACAATTTCTTAAATGTCTCATTATACACCGACTTCTAATCACCAGTAATGAACCTGCCGAAAAAATGTACATAACATTAGCAATAACTGACAACAGGTGATTAAAGATTTATTTGTATGATAATAGTTTGAGATCAAGAAAAGTTGAATACAAGATGGTCATAAAACTTTAAGAATCTTACAAGCGTGGTACCTTTAAAATTGTTAACATGTGGTCCAATGCTTGTCATGGTAAAATCTCTCTCTTTTAATCCTTAAAGAGGTATTTTTTATTGAGAATTCTTCTGGAAACCACAATATCCGGTGGGCTAACCGATTACAGATCATTTCGTGTTTTTTCTACTGTTTTCTGACTAGTCAGCCAATCAAAAGTTCTGATTTTCTTCTGTTGGAAGAGTATTACTTTTACGGATTTGATTTTAAGTGGTCATCCAATCAAAGGACTGTATAAAGGCTTGGATGATTTAGAGCCTCGGTCTACGCTTTGTTGGGGAGTATCTATTTTCATATTAACCAATAATAAAACAAACTGAATAAATGATCTGATTTGACCTTATAATTTCAACGGGTGAATTAGGGTTAATTTGGAAAGTTATAAGTTTAAACAGATCAATGCACAAACAGAACCAAAATGATATTGCTGACTTTGTTGTTTTGACAACTTGCAGGAGTGAAAAGAGTCATTTTTTCTGATCTTTTGAATTGACTTTTGAATTTCTTCTTATGTACTTATTACGTAAACAAATCTGTGTTCTTATGTTTTTACATTAGAAAATTACACTTTCCAGACTTTTAAAGAAAAGTTTTATTCTTTTCATAAGTTTTTAGCACTCGTTAATATCTCATATTGTCACCGAGGGAATGAGGTTTCGGAAATTGTAGAGATTATGTTATTGATTAGATATTTCTATTGGTGTTAGTATTTTTCATTAATGATACATACTCCTAATCAGACATTAGATTGGTAACATCTTTATAGATGAGGTTTTTCTCATCAAGTTAGAATAAATAAGATAGTCTAAGAAAAATTTTATCGAAATACAGTCGTCTTTAACTGTGGAATAGATAAATAAAAAAGCCTCAAGAACACAGGATGTAATTAATAAATTAGTTAAAGCAGCAATTTTCGACTATTCCTTTGAATAAACTTCATCACTGCGTTCCTTTTCAATGTAAACAGCATACATATGCGCATGCAAGCTCGTCCGTATGCGCGAGTGGAGCTGTTTATATCAGTCAAACCTTGCAATAATAACAATACCTATCCTAATGCGCCCTTACGTAAATTAATGCTAAATAGTCGCTTCTCTAGAATGTTCATATATCTACAGTAATTGGAAAATAAATCACTCAGATGAATGTCCGGGCATTTTTCCTCCGAGGATGTCATGAACATTGTCATATGTCTAAGCTGGTCGAATATTATGGCCAAAATGGAGATGAATAATGATTTATTTCAGCGTCTCCTGAGAAATTTTACTTGCAACGTTCACCGGAAGTTGTAGGATTTCCTAGTGTTATGAAGACTTTTCGATGCCACTGGTGATAAGCAAAAATCATAAATTTGAAAAGATTTTGCTTCTCTGTGCTATTGTATAGCGGTAGAGACAGGTATTTATGGTAGTAGCTATGGAGTTCTTTCCCTCTTTTCTTTCCACCATATTTATTTTCCTGAATATTCAATTCTCTATTCTTTCAAACGAATATATCTATCATTTTGTTATTTTGAAATGATTTTTATTGAATTACAGTATTTAGATTTTTTCCTTCTTTTTATTTCTTAAGGAAAATTATGCGCGCACATAAACATTCATAGGTTAACTTATTTATATATATATATATATATATATATATATATATATATATATATATATATCTATCGAGAGAGAGAGAGATGGGGAGAAAAAAAAAGAGGAGGGAGAGAGAAAGAGAGAGATTGAGTGTGACAGACAGACAGACAGACAGACAAAGAAACAGAGAACCTGACAGGAACGAAAGAGAAATAGAGACAGAAAGGGAACGTGTTATATATATATATATATATATATATATATATATATATATATATATATATATATATATATATATATATATATATATATATATATATATATATATATATAGATAGATAGATAGATAGATGGATGGATAGATAGGTAGATTAAAAAAGTAGGAATTGAATTATAATTAAATGATTTAATTTGCTCTTGCCGTCGATATGTGTCTATTTTAAAGAATCATCTTTTTAACATCAATTTATGTAAAAGCACATTAGGATAGACATAGTTGAATTTCAGTATTGAATCACCTAAGTCATTGAGTGCACCCTCAATTTCTTTTAGTAAATAACTAAATAACATTTATAATAAAAACAATTGAACGATGGAATCCATAATAAAATTGGCTTGAGAAGGAAACTCAACAGAGAGTGTTACAAAAATGTTTCAAAAATTTTGAAAAAATATAAAAGAATCTATACGTGTACACCATAAAAGATGTCACCTTTTTTTTTTATATAAAACTTAAAGCTATTTGCCTTTCAAATAGAAACTCAAGAAAAAGGGAGGAAATACTGATCGGGGAACAGAAGTCGATACCTGATACTAAAGATTAGAAAGTTACTGAATAAAAGTCAAACAAAAAAAAAAAAGCAGGAAAAACATAAAGAGAATAAAACAAGGTTATAGTTAGGCACAGAAAAGCAACTAATGACAGTATATAATCGATTTAAAACAATATTTAGTTAAGAGTAACGAATTTACATAATCGAGAGTGTTGATACCGGGATTTTGTGATACCATCACAATGAATAAATCTCTTATTAAAATTGTTTAAATAAAGTGATTCATAATTCAAAAATGTAATTTTAAGTACAAGGATAAGTCAACGAATGAGGCGAATATTACCAAAGCAATTTACACGCAAAGATTCCTCAAGCTCGGACGGGTTGCCTAGCAACCCATAAGCAGTACGCTGGCAAGAAATTATATATATATATATATATATATATATATATATATATATATATATATATATATATATATATATATATAAAGATTGAGGAATAGGTAATAAGAAATGTAGTATGAAAAAAGACTTCGATGCTATAATAGCAGTGCAGGGACATAATATTGTCTCCATAGCTCTAATATCAACACACACACACACACACACACACACACACACACACACACACACACACACACACACGTATATATCGTACTGCTGAACCAGATATATATTTTATTATGGTATATATGTGACACAAGGTGATTTTTAAGCATATTACAGTTTCCTTGATATCAGAGTTTTTTTGTTTTTTTCTCATGAATTATTAGCCTAGATATAACAAAAATACCGTGTCCACACTATTATTTGCAAATAGCTCGGCAGGGGGCATATTTGCTTTTCTAAATTCATATTTACGAAGTGAAAAAAACACCTGTGTCCAGGATTTGAACTCGGATCATCGATTCAATTCACTACATTTTAAGGATGTATAGATAAGGTTTAGTAGTTTCAACTATTCTTGTAGCTGTTGCTACTCAAGTATTTTCATATTTTAATAGCAATTCTATCGAGGCTAAATATCTCTGTGTTCAAATAGAAATATATACAAGAAGAAAATCCGTTCACTGACAGAAAGGGACGAAATAGGCAGAAAGTAGAAAACTCTTTATAGAGGGTTTAAATGAAATTTGGATGGCAAACTATACGAAGACTATTTACAGGAAACATAAACAACAACATTTCACGCATAATCTATGAATAGAAATTTTAAGATTATTTTCCTGAGTTAATATTCTGGCTTACTCCAAGGCATTTGCTTTTTCATTCTCTATGTCCACAAGCATAACACCAAAATGGTCATGTTATATATATATATATATATATATATATATATATATATATATATATATATATATATATATATATATATATATATACTGCCACCTCTAAGCGAGATATTGACACTATTCTATCGTTCAGACTTTTTGCAATATTTTTCTCAAAATAAACTGAGGAATGCCTGCAGTGATATCTGAGGTTGGCAGTGAAAAATAAGTTTAAATATAACTACAATCAAAATATATATAAACTCAACACAAAAAATCAATATGATCCCTTATGTTGATACATGTAAATTAGCTTTGATGGAAAATTTTGTTGATGCTTGCATTTTTCTTACTTTGAAATATTTCTTTTGTGTTATGTAATTTAAATTAAAATTCATAGAAGAATGATCGATAGATAGTGGGTCGAAGTTCAATACCCGGGTATAAGAAAATACAAGATACAGTTTTCTTCATTGAGATGATACAGATAATGCTGTGGAGAGGAACCTATTCCATTTCAGGTTTACAGCTAGAATGAATTCAGATTTTTTATCTTTTCTTCGACAGGTTGCCATAGCAAGGTTAAAGATTCCAGAATTCCCTGTTATTTACTGATGGCTGCTGGAAGAATAGATGGATTGATACTTTTCCCAAGGGCAATGTGAAATATAAATAACCCCACCAGGATTCGAATTTGAGAAGGTGAGTCATCTTCCTGCAATAACCATTATGCCACAGGTAAAATGAGAGAGAGAGAGAGAGAGAGAGAGAGAGAGAGAGAGAGAGAGAGAGAGAGAGAGAGAGAGAGAGAGAGATTTAAAAAAGAGTAATGCGTTGGGTTTTAGATTTTTACGGCTTAAGTGAAACTGTCCTCTTTGCATAGTGGAGCGGAGACAATTTATTGAATAAGATATCTTTCCTTTTATGAGAAGAGAAAAATCGTCTCATATCTTCCTTTTTATAAGAATCGTCCCTAGGCAGCTTGTAACTGTTACTTTAATGTTGTGGCTACCTTGTGCTTGCAACGACACTTGTACCCAGATATGTAAAGGTCAATTGAACGAACTCAAGTTTTTGAGACGAGAGGGCGGCAGACACAAGACATAGATTATTTTTAAAAGAGATAATTAGTTACCTGGACAGCGACAAGTCATGACAAGTAATGACAGTTATTTTCTTGACGATGAAAAGATGAAATACGTAGATTTGCGCCATTGTAAAACCACTTCACGTATTTTAATGCCTTTTCTAACAGTTTAAGGAAAGACAAAAATAAACTGAGTAATCTTTTTTTGTAAGCACGTGTTTGTCTTTGTCTTTATGTCTCCGAGGTCAAGAGACCCTCTTTCTTCTCAATGTTTTTTGGAAAGCATTTGAGACCCCATTAACATAATATTCGGTCATAGAATAAATTCCCCAGCTATGGGTTAAATAGTACTACTACAGTTCTTCTAGGAGAATAGCATTGGCATTAAATAACCTACAAAGGTTGATATGCCATTAAACAAAGAAACCAAACCAAACCAAACCATAAAATTAATTGCGTTTACATTCAACATCATTATGAAAATATACATTATGTATTGACAGGTGAAAAGAGTGATATATATATATATATATATATATATATATATATATATAGAGAGAGAGAGAGAGATAGAGAGAAAGAGAGAAGGCAATAAAGAGTTAGAAAAGTGAAACATAAGTATGTGTAAAAATGTAAGATGCCAGAAACATCTATGATGATATTATTTTCGTCCACTCAATCTGCTTTTCATAAGAATGGATGAAATAAAGACATAACAACGCAAAAATGATTGTCTTCCGACCAAGCATTACGTAATTTTTCTGACGTTTTAGCCTAAAAGTGACAGAAAACAGATAAAAAATCAAAGGATGCTTTCTTAGTATATACATATATATTATTGGATTTGATATTTGAAAAGACAATGGAATTTGTTTATTGATTTTGCGCCTTTACAAATTATCATAATACGGTAAAATGCATTGTAATAATAAACAAAAACTATAGATAAATATTCACAATAATATAGATAAAAACCCTCTGCTAATATGAAGTTAATTTGTTTTTTTAATCTATAATAAAAAGAATTTGAAATAATTCTGCATAAAATAGTTTCTATTATTATAACAGAGATTATATTAAATTAATCAATTAAACAAATTGCTGAAAGTATACAGTTAAATAACCCAATCTAAAGTACACCAAATTCAATTTGACCCGATGATGTCAGGATGTAAATTGATTTGCCTGCCTGGAGGTGATTAATGTCAAGTAACCCATTGCAAGTGAATGTAATTTTTCACCTTTACGTTGGCGGTGTAATATAAAACGGCTATAGTCGTGAGTGATGAAAGTCATCATACCACTATACAGGATTCGATGATAAATTGTCGCCATTTTAAGTTATTAATTATGTGCTTTCTTTGTTTGAGGTTTTGTCTACTGTGCAACAAACTAGGGTCAGTTGGGAAGTGTCTGTAAGGAATGCAGCATCGAGACACAATTTACTCCACCTGAAATATTGAAACACTGTCGGGCTACTGTTTGCTATTCACAATGGAAACGCTATATGAAGATTTGAAAGGATAGTGTAAAGGACACGAAAACAACAAGCTTTTGTGCTATAACGATACCAAATAGACGTTTATTTCCCCAGGTATCGAACGGGTTTATGCGTATAACTTAAGTGATTGTCAGACTCTGTTGTGACCTCACTGTGAATTGACTTACACACGAATCTCTGTCTTATAGTTCACTAACACAGGGTTTATTCGGTACTGGACTTTTCAAGTAGTCCTCGGGAGAAAGAAAGGGAGTATGAAAGCTGCGTCGACCGGGTAGCTGGACAAAGAGAAACCAGATGTCATACAGAGAGAGAGAGAGAGAGAGAGAGAGAGAGAGAGAGATCAGACTCTAACCTTGAATTTTCTTTCTGGTTTTCTGTGGTAGTTCTAACATACCTGTTCACTGATTTCTTCACTGTTGAGCGTTTGGTGAGAGACCCTTTTCGGACCTCATCCCAAAATGGTGGGCGTATATTTTGTCTGTCTTTACAACTTAGTGGCAGGGGTTCAACTGTTGTGTTTACCTTATCACGTCTTCTCGCCAAATTACTTTCAAACTTACTTACGTTCCCTTACTTTTGCCCGGAGTCGGAGTGAGGACATAACCGTTTTCGTTGGTTCCCCATCTGCGCAGATTTGGGATCTCCGGTTTTTTCCTTGACATTTTTAATTACTGTTGTGATTCTTCTATGGCGGGGTGACCTACAACGAGTGCTTTGGTCTGACTCACTAAGGTCCGCTGGCCGCCGCCTGTACTCTCTGTCTGCTTTTTCTTCTTGTTTTCTTCTGTCTCTCCTTTCACACGAATTCCCTTTATACCTTGGACCTATCACGCAACGCCTTTTCCGGTTTTTATACCCCTTTACCACATTGCTTATTTAAAGAATAATATGACCATATTCTTAGCTTATGGCACACGTTTGTGTATTTTCTAATTCTATGTTTACGTATATTATGCATATATCAAATGTTTTTCTGTGTGTAATGAGCTTATTTATCTTTCCTTCCGTTTATTCAGTACTGGTTTATCACGGATATACAAATGTTAATACAGTATTAGTGTGTGGGGACTTCAAGTAATCCAATAAAACTTACACTCTGATATTGATGTGTCCTATTGATTTCAACTAAATCTTGTACTGATCCACCGAGAATACGGACACAATTGGATGGTTACTGTTTTCAACACTAAAATACTATTTCGACTATCAAGTTACACTTATTGTGAATGCATTTTTCTCTGCGATATACAAGAGTCTGTTCGTCACAAATAAAAATCCTGCACTTGTTGAGTCGAGAGTAACTGTCATTTTTGAGGAAGATGTCCGCTTGAGCAATATTGAATCGTCCCGAATTGAACAGTTAAACTGATATAGGCGCACTTTTCCAGTGCTGACACCTGTGTTGATTGTAGTGAGTCACCCATATCACTATCGACACTACTGAAATATATTTCCCACCACCTAACATTGTAGCATGCATTGGTTGATTTTCATAAACCTTAATTAAACGTCGATGAATTTCGAGGAGCGCACATTTTTTCCGAAATGAAAAACTGATAGGATGCACTTCTACTTCCTAAACACTTGTTACTGTTACTCAAAAAAAAAAAAAAAAGAAAGAAAGAAAGGAAATGAACGCTGAGGTCTAATTTTTACTTTAATGCCAATGAAATTCATTACGGATTTTGTGACCCAATTTAATGAAATAGAAAAACTTCGCAGTTTCACGCCATATGTAAGATGCGTTTTAGATGCGCTTCGACCAGTCGAAAAATGACTGTTGAATGCCAATAGGACGATTTTGAAAATAATGAATATTTCTTTTATAGCTTGTTTATCTATTAGTATATTTCTTCAGCCTCGAAATATAACAAACCTCATCAACACACACACACACACACACACACACACACATGTACATAATCATCATCATCATCATCATCATCATCCACAAACACATAAACACACACATACACAATCAGCATCATCTTCATCATCAAGGCATTAAGTTAGCAAAGATTATCTTGACTTTTTCCCGCAACCCATCTCTCTAGACTATCACAATTTGTTGGTCATCTAGATAGCATTCATTGTCTTCATAGAGCTGATAAAAGCAACTTTTTTGCTGGTCGGTCAGTATTGGTTTGTCCATAAGTAGAAAGCCGTAGTTGAGTGTCTTTCATGAGTTTGTCCTCACTCCTCTCACAATGCCCAGCAATGTCTTGCTCTTCTTGAATGTCTGGCGAAATAAGAAGCTCTCGTGCTGCTGTTTTGTGGAGTGCTGTTTTGTGTGGAGTTCTGTTTCTAGTCTGTTTAAAACAGTTCGTATCACCCTTGCTTAATTCACATCTAGCTTTTCTTCAGGAATTTCGTTAACGTCAAAATGGTGCAACCATATAGAAGTTGCGACAATGCTACAGTTAGACAGAATTTACATCGTGTTTTATCTGATAAATTTGATTTCTATATAGCCATTTACTTGTCAAATCAGTAAGTTTTGGAATAGGATCCGACATTAAAAGTACCGGACATTGGTATGATGCTTAGAGTGTTCGCCAATGGTCCGGGAGACCTGGGTTCAATCCCAGGTTGAGTCATACCAAAGACTTGAAAAATTGTACTTGATGCTTCCTTGCTTGACACTCAGCATTTTAAGGTAGGGATCAAACGTAAAGTGGAGCAATCCAGGGAAAGGAGTAGCGCCCTATCGTACACCTTGGTGTAGTAGCTATTGAAAAGGGAGCCTTCCGGTCACCCTCGACTATGATCGCCAATTTTACTTACTTTGCTTACTTATAAGAAAAGGAAATATAGAAAATTAAATTGAAATCGTTCAAAATGAGGATAGTTTCATGAAAATGAAATTTTATTTTAAGAAACCGAAGAAACGTTTGTCGTTTGCTTTATTCGTCAATTTATTTTTATTTTTATCTTTTAAATAGGTTTCGTTTAAGTTATTTTTTTACCTTATGAGTTATTATCTTAAAAATATTTGTTCTTCATGTAATTATGAATCTTCTTTAACGTTCTGTATTGTCTTTGTTTTTACCCCCTCATATATATGTGTGTGTGTGTGTGTGTGTGTGTGTGTAACATTTTCTCTTTAAAACATATTTCATTAAATTGGATAGCACATCACATCTGTCTACTTTATGATTGATCAGTTCGTATCTTCATATGTATCGTTTGACATCAGGATGGAATGAATTAAAAAGGCGCCATATTTTTGTTACGTACTTTCAGCCCCAGCAGAAGCCATCTTTGCGAGAAGCAGTTGTTAAATGACATACGCAATGACAAGTCAAATGCATTTATATAGAGTTGGTAAAAGAACGAGTAGTAGAAAAGAACGTTATAAAGATACAAGGAAAATTGGCGGGAAAATGTTAAAAGCATTTCATAACGTGGGTAAAACATTTGAAATTTATTTTATTTAAGGAATGTTTGTAAATATTCTCCAATGAGTTCTAAGAAGTTAGAATTGTTGTTTGGTTTTACTTTTAATATGGACGTGTTTTCAGATAGAATTTTTCTGTATTTTGTGAGGGTATGAATGTGTCTTTGGATGTTAAGAGATGGAATGTACTTAAAAAAATATGCGCCTATTTTGATTCAAGCCATCCATATGTCAAAGGATACATGAACGTCTCAACTATGAAGTAGACAGAAGCGATGTATCTGTCCTAATTAATCTCTCACAATCACGCATATATATATATATATATATATATATATATATATGTATTCCACAACTATACACGCACCTTTTATATTAGTAATGATAATATTTAGTCTCATCAATTCACACAAAACACAAGCTGGCGACTGTAGTCGAGGTCGACCCTAAGGCTCTCTTTTCAATAGCTACTACGCCGAGGTGTAGGAGAAGGCGCTAGTCCTTCCCTTGGATTGCTCCACTTTACCCTTGATACGTACCTGCGTGCTGACTGTTAAGCAATGAGATATCAAGTACCATTTTTTAAGTCTTTCGTATGACTCGACCTGGGATTGAACCCAGGTCTCCCGGGCCATTATCGAACACTCTACCCCACCAAGGCCAATTGGTTAATTGTAAATAAACTAATTAAACTATAATCATCATTAAATTGAAAAATTGAATGATCATATATTTTAAATTAAAATGCTGACCTTCCAGTCATATACAGATCTATATAAAACACATCTCTTGCTTATGAATAGAGATGGCAATAATTGTTGATCAGTATCGTACAATTGGTTGAGGATAGAGTGGAAAATCTGGGTTCAATCCCAGGTCGAGTCGTACCAAAAACTCAAAAAATGGTACTTGATGCCTCTATTTTCTTAACACTCAGCATTATAAGGTAAGGATCAAGGGTAAAATAGAGCAAACCAGGGAAAGGAGTTTCTCCCTCCCCTACACCTTGTTGTAGTAGCTAATGAAAAGGGAGCCTTCGGGTCAGACTCGACCTCGGTCGCCAACTTCTTCAACGTACAAAATCTGGCCGCTCATTATTAAAGAAGAATTAAGAAAGTATGAATTTGATTCTATTATTAACATCTAGATTGATTGATTGATTTATATATTTGCACGGCAAGGCAATTTGTCTTGGATTATTTTGTTCTTAGAAATTAGAGAATCACGTTGATATTTACATTTTTTTGGAGTCATTTTTTAAGAGTTTTTCTTTAGCATACGATCCAATCGAATGCAAAGAAATTTTACGCAGATAAAATTAACCCAATACAATTGTTATATTGTCATCTACAGCATCACAACGACACAATAATAAAGACGCACGCTGGAAGACTTCTTTATAAAATATATGTACCTCTCACTTTATTGTAAGGGTTCGAAAAGGGTTACTCGAGGTTTGCGTGTGAGAGGGAGTTGGAGACCAAACAGAAACTGCAATATTCTGACCCCCACTCTTATGGCCGTCAAGGTTGTGTCTTTCTTGTTCTCCAGATGCTCAACCGGAGGCCCTGGGCCCACTCTGCTGTGTGATGGCTTTCTTTACTGCATCTTATCAGCAACTTCTCTTGTCCCCAAACTTCATCGGGGTTCCCGAGGGCCCCTCGGCCGGCTTTGGCTTTCCCTACCACATCTCGTCTATAACTTCATATCCAACTGTGTCTGGAACTGTCACTTGACTTCTGTCTTGACTGAGTTATATAATAGTTCAATGCCCACTCGATCGCCCACTCGATCTTTGAAATCGCATGTTTAATCGTCATGCAGTTTAATCGTCATGCAGTTCAGAGGTCACTCTCTTCCGGTGCGTCTGTCTATGAGAGTATCATGGGATCTTTTAGCTTGTCCCATTATTTTAGCCAATTTCAGCCGACGCGATTTCCTCTCCTAACTGCCATTGGAATGTGTCATCTCCTTCTGGTCATCACCTTGAATGGCATTTTTGGCCGGGTCAAAGGCCAAAATACAACACAATCACGCATCGTCAAGTTGTCACTAAATCGGAACAGTTTTCAGTTAGACAGATTTCAATTGAAATTCCTTTGAAATACAAAATCTATGCATATTTTCTATTTATTATTTTGTCATTTTTATGTTTTATATCGATTGTTTCTTCCCTTCTACAATTGAACACAAACTGTCCTCAACTTAAGTTTTCAAACTTTGGCGATGTAAGTTTAATAATTTATTATAAAACGCCTTCAGTCATCATGTCTCAGCTTTTTGACCTGAAATCCTTTTTATTTGTCAAAATCTTTTTCCCCTTCAGTATTGTTATTATCTTGCTATGATGACATTGATTATTAATGATTAGCTTAATGACCTCAATTCCAAATGTGGATTGATATTTACCATGGCAACTCAATTTTTTCTCGATTATCTTATGGTCACGGCAGCATTCTTTATCTGGAGAAATTTTATTTTCCAGTGTTCGCAAAGAGATGTACATTTACCTCGCCAAATATCTTAAGGCAATTTTCTCCTGAGTCCCCTAAATGAAACCAATATAATTTACAAGATCCGTGTATATGACCTGTGATATCATGGCTCAGTACAATGAGACAAACTCCTGAAAACCATTATTTACTGTCATGATCATTCAAATTGAGATACCATCAATTTTGCCAAGAGAGAAAAGAATTAAAGTTCATTTTTGACGTTAACTTCATTTCCTTACCCCCGCAAAAACGGCACATCAAAGCAAATCCGGCATTAGGATAATAATCACTTAAAATACTCAGAGAGAATGAAATAATGTACATTTCGTTTTCTGATAATTTTTAATTTCTCTGAACGTTACTTTTAACCATTAATATTATTGATCTAACAAATAGCGACGATACGATTTTCATTTAATAAATAGCATGAATTTTGCAATATAACGACTCACGTTTCACCCAGTACAAATATTTGCTTTATTTTCTTATATAAACCCCATTCTTTAAAACACACGAAAAACAAGTTTTTGTATTCTTTCAGCATGGAAATCTTTGGATTGATTTTTTAGTCACTTACTCAATGCTTTTCACTTCATCATAGCTTGAAAACTTGAATTTTCTGAAGGAGTCCTCCCCACCCACAAAATAAACAAATCAAAATCCAAAAACCAAATCGGTGGCGGGACAGATCTGGAAAGTAAAGAAGGTTGTGGCTGTTGTTCTTAGTCCAACTGACTGATAATTTCCACTGTTCTTGTCTTACATTTTCCTGGTCAAACCCAATGACAACTGACTTTAGAAAACGCAAAGTCTTCATACACTGTTTTGTGTGTTGTAACCGCAGAAATTCTCAACTGTCCAGCAGTGTTTATTGTAACTCTTCTATGCACCGAAATGACCGCAATAGCAGAATCTACCATTCTACGTGCGCTTGACATTACTAGCCTATCTGGCTTGTCTTCAGCTGGAATACTATTTCCAATTTATTTATACAATTTAGGTCATTTGTAAATACGTTTTACTAAAACATGAATCTTTACTCATATCAAGCAATTTGTAAATTTGATATGGTCTGCACTTCTCAGCCACCAAAGATTTGATGACATAACTCTGTTCAAATCTGGAACACTATAGTTGATTTGCTGCCATTTTCAATTGTTGCAAAACAAATACTTAAGTGAGATGAAAAGATTTTGCCATAAACAAATTCATATGCAGTGTTTAGCATTCACACACGCACACTGACACACACACACACACATACATATATATATATATATATATAGAAAGAGAGAGAGAGATAGAGAGAGAGAGAGAGAGAGAGAGAGAGAGAGAGAGAGAGGGAGAGAGAATTTAGTGGGTGTTAGATTTCAATTGGCATAGATGATCTTTTGATATCTTTAGAGTGATCTGCATCAATTCACGAGGACGAAATTTTGTATGTAGTTAGGCAAACCATGAAAAAGATGTGACATAAGGTCAATTAATGAGGAGCACAAGTGATATTAATTCACAACTTTCCTTCTAAACTGGTTGTCTTAGAAAGGCTTGAGTAACCAGACTTTACCACTGTTTTGCTATATTTTGAAGGAAAAGAAACAGATTTATGTAGTTCACATGAGAATATATATATATATATATATATATATGTGTGTGTGTGTGTGTGTGTGTGTGTGTGTGTGTGTGTGTGTGTGTGTGTGTGTGTGTGTATGTGTGAGTTTGTGTGTGTGTGAGTGTGTGTGTGTGTGTGTGTGTGTGTGTATATGCATGTATATATATTGATGCTGTCATACTGTTAAAATCGCTGTCGTCATTGTAGGCGTTTTGATGTTCTGTTGTTCACAGAATCCACTGTTGGTTATCATCGTCTGATGGTTTCTTCTGGAGGTTATCAAAACGATAGGTCTTCTTCTCAGAAATATCAACAAGCAATTGTAAATGATCTTAAATGCTTTCAGTTCTCGTCTCTCATTGGCCAATTTTTACCGGAAGTGTCAGCTATTGTCGGAAAAATTCATAAATAAAAATGACGATTTTACGTACAGCTTATACCAGGACAATCCAACAATCCAGGACAATCCAACTAAAGCAATGCAGTTTAGTCGATATAGTTACTCGCTATGTAAATGATTATTATTGTGAAGAATTTGGATTTTGAGTTTCTTAATTCATTTTGATATAGAATCTCTTTATTCAATTATTTTTATGAAGCCATCTTAGGAGGAAAACCGTTGGTTGGTTGGTTGGGTTTTATGACATATTAACCATTGTAGGTTATTTAATGCCAAATCCATTTTTATACAAATAATCAATTCTATTTCAAACAATTCAGTTTAGTATGAGTAAACAGTTTAATTTTCAAAACATTTCTATTTCAAGCTATTCAGTTTAATCGAACTGTTCTAATTAAACAATTCAGTTTACTATTAAAATAGTTTTCGTCCTCACAAAGGTAAATATCATAAAACAGTTCTATTTCAAACAACTCATTTTAGCCTAAATACAGGTTCAATGTCAAAAACAGTTATATTTCAAACAATTTAGTTTCGTATCGGTGTGCAGTTAAAATGTCAAAAGTTCTAATTCAAGTAATTCAGTTTAGCATAAAAACGTATTCTATTGATCCGTAGATTGGATCCTATCTGGGACTACCAGTCCGGGCCAGAGTTGACCTGGTAGCAATGGCAATGAAGGAGTACTCCGCATTCCCTAAAGCTATAGCATTACTGGAACCTCACCATCAGATTGTTTTGTGACACTTATCAGGATATTCATTGAGGGGTCTTACCCCTCTGCCGAGGTGCAGTTGGTGTATTCTACTGCCCCCACCCAGCTGACTGGGCTATAGGATAACTGTTTGTTTTAAATAGATAACTGTTACAAAAGTTTACTTGAGGGACTTATTTCATCATAATATAGAACTATGTTTCTCGTTTATTTATTTTTAGTTAGACTTTTTTCTAACAAAGCAAATCTTAGCAAATGAATTCATTGTGAATTTCTCGACGCATTGATTCTGAGGTTGCATACCCAAGAGTCGAATAAAAACTTGCAAAAAAAAAAAGCTGTTAAAACATTTTCTGTTTCTCAAAAAACTTCTCAAGCCTGCATTTGTGACCGATAAAAGGATGCTTTTACCTGTCACGGAATCTAATAAGAAATACAAGAAAACAATCAACTTCTTTAAAAAAATGTAATTCAAGAAAGATTACTGGGAGGTAATTGCAAGTTAGAGTCTCGGCCTTGAAAGATGGAAGGATTTCGTTCAATGCTTAAGGTAAAATGACAAAAACGTAGAATTATTCCTTTCACCGTGAATGCAAATAGATTTTTGCTTTTTTTCCCTCTCGCTGAAGGAAATCGTAGCTTTTTAAGTAAGGAATATAATAAAGAAAGAAAAACTGACAGGGCCAATTTCAAATAGTCCATATATATATATATATATATATATATTGATCGGCTAAAACATGATGAAAACAAGCCTGATAAATTATTAGTCTAATATGGAGCCCAAAATATTTTATTCAGGTCATTAAGGGTTATTTTATGCCTAGAAGTTAGGGAATCATATTACATTTTTTTGTAGTTTCTTAAAGAGTTTCATCACTTGGTTCTATCGAGTGCAAATAGTATTTATACAGATCTAAAGGACCCTGGAGAGAACACATCAACGTACTTCAACTCAGCGATGAATGAACTTGAGAGAAATAGCAAATAAAGAACAACCTTGGTATCAAATGGAGTTTCGAGTCATACCAAGGACATTCTTATTTGTAGAGTTTTACCACTCTACAGAGGATACAGTGTATTCTAAGACCCGACGAAAAGGATTATATATATATATATATATATATATATATATATATATATATATATATATATATATATTTGTATGTTTGATTAAATACCAAAGACACATTTTGTCTGTATAATTTAATTAAGATCCTTTCAAGTTTCCGGATTAGTGTCTTGGTTTCCGGTTGGAATTGGAGGATGAATTTACCAAAATTGTCCCGACAGCTTTCAGATCTTTCATAGGCTGTCATTAGGGATTGCTTGCACGTGTAAAAAGTGTTTTTAAAGAGTTTTGAAAGTCTTTTGGTTTTTATGACAAAACAAATCTACAGAAACGCAAAGTTGGATATAACTGAGTTGCTGATTAATCTAAAAAACAGAATGCAATCAACAGAAATAGAATATTATCAAGAAATATGGAATATCAAAATAAATCTGTGTGTGTGTGTGTGTGTGTGTGCAAGGATCGGTTGAAAAGTTCTTGGGCTGAGTAGGATGTTCTTATGAAAGGTGACGAAATAAGGTTTATTTTTAAAAATAGTGCCCTTTTGTTATTCTCACGTTTTCCATCGGTATTGCAGTGCTTGGATCCAACTGGTAAAATGTCATCAACAGCATATATGACGTCATCATAAGAAAGTTTCAATCTAAGAACTTTTAAACCTACCCTCTTATATATATATATATATATATATATATATATATATATATATATATATATATATATATATATATATATATATTCTTCAGTTTTCTGATCATCTTTATATGCATTTTGTTTCACTCATATTTTTTCACCACGCCATCATCAGATCAACATCTTCAAAGTTAATCAAGCTACATCATCGGATATAAACATTCTCAATACCTTCGTGTGTTAGTCTGCTTTCTCCGTTCATTTGATATATAAGAGTTTTTCCCTTTATAATGGCGGTCTGAGTAATTAATTCTGAAAATTAAAAAAACCAAGCTAAAAAAACTATTTAGGAAAGTGAATATCTAAACACACATATACACTCACACAGATGCATAAATATGTAAATCCACAAATCCACAAACACGCGGACGCATATATACACATGTGTGTGCGTATATATATATATATATATATATATATATATATATATATATATATATATATATATATCTGTGTGTGTGTGCGTGTGTGTGTGTGTCGGCAAAAAGTCTTTAAAAAACGAGGAATCGAACTTAAAATTTTGCAAAACTAATCCTGCGGTACACCACAGGAGCACATATGACCACAACTTTGATTTAAATTACAAGCCTTTACTTAAAAAAAAAGGAGCAAGATTTTTTTCTCTGAAGGTTTATTGATCTATTTGTCTACTCCCATCCATTTACATCCTGTTTTCTACAATATATCCCCAGTCTTCCATAACCTAATATTCAAGGGATCTGTGACCCTAAAATCAGAAACAACAAAAAACGAAACTGAATGACCCATATAATGAAATTACAATCTTCGTTTTTTCTCGTCGTTGGTTGAAGTTTTCTTTATGTGCATTTTCCTGATGAAGTGAATACGCAGATGTGTAAGTGCATCATTTGCATTAAACATAAATATCAACCTCTGTTACTGATTAGATTCAATAGAAATCCTCAGTTGGTGATTATAAACGCTTATCTCTCTTCATTAATGAGATGTTTTTAACCGGTTCATTCGCAGTTAAATCCATCTTGAGCTATTTTCTAGCAGTAGTAACAATTCTACTATTTCTGATTTTTTGATTCATAATAAAAAAATATCGCGCATTGCACACTAGCTCCTGTAATCAAGTTTGATATCATTGTTTAATGGTATACCAGTCTTTGTAGGTTATTTAATGCCAAAGCCATCCTTCTAGAAGAACAGTTGTGGTACTATTTAACGCATAGCCGAGAGGATAAGGAGTTCATACCTATCCCAAGGGTATTTGTGATAACGTGAACGTAATAGCACGACTGGAATTCCAAATTGCTTATAAGGATTCCACAATCCAGCGCTTTAACCATTACACTACGAGGACACCGCTCCTGAAATCAGATTTGCTTTAGCTGGAATGAAAGTTGTGCGATAATGTTCCTGAAAATACGAATGATTTATCGAAAGATGTTCAAATAAATAAAAAAAGGATAATATTGAAAGTGCACGAAGACTTGAATCCCATGATGTTATCTATCCATATGGTGAGGAGTGGCAGTTGCCGTAGTGTAATAGCTAACTGTTGGGTATCACCTACCTTTTCAGTATAATGAGCTGTTCCATCTGCCATTGTGGCAGCAGTGGAGATTAGTCTGGCAATAAGCCCACTTCGTCATTTTTTGGATTGCGTTTATTTTCTCTATCGAAAAGTAAGTTACTGTTGAAAATTGTAATTTGTTATCTGTAAATTTTATATTGTTATTGCTTTGTGACCCCCCTCAAACAATTGTTACTGTTGTTTGTTTGTGAGGAGGGTCAAACCTCGACTCGAATTGTTGTTTTAACTCTTTTTTAAAATTAAAAACGACCACCATTTCTCATACCGGATTTTTCATTGTTTTTCATCGTTCTTGATCTTAACCACATCATTCGGATTTATCTCCTCCTAGCTGTGTTTCACAGCCATGGAGGAGGCTAACTCACCCGAGGACATATTTACAACGAGACCCTCCCCAATGCCGGAAGAAGCACCTTTTGACTTGTCGTCATCTGCAAGTACTATTCCACCGGCCCAGAAACCAAAAGAAACAACAGTCTCTTGGTCGTCACACTGTGTGAACCAAAAAACCCCCAGTGACTACGCAAGAGACAGGGCAGAAAAATATGCCAACTATTTTAAGGAAGGCGAAATCCGTCCTATACCGGAACTTGTGAAAGAAGTGGAACCAAAGACCCTGTCCTTCGTAGTCACTGATCTTAAGACCAAGAGACTAGCAGGACTTAAAAAAGAGACTTTCGAAGACTTACTAAAAAGCGCAAACATCCCAGGTAAGTATTTCTGCCGCAGGAGCTTTGCAACCTGGGATGTTTTACTCCCTTCAGAGGAAATAGCCAAGAAACTGGCCGGTGGTAACATTACGACACGCTTCTTCCGGCTGCAATCTGAATATCGAGGCAAGCGAAGAATAAAGGTCACCGTATGTAATGTCTCAATGCAATTGAGTGGGGACGTTCTCGCCGCCTACTTAAGCATATATGGCGGCGTTGAACAAGTTTCTCAAATAACATCTACACGAGGAACTGCATACGGTGATTATGTCTTTATCATGTGCCTCGATAGGGGAGGGTTTAACAACGTACCTCATAAAATTAAATACCGAGATCAAACGATGACGGTGGTCGTTGAGGGCAGGAAGCCCTTATGTTGGGCCTGTAACAAAATCGGACATTTTTCTAAAAACTGACCTAAAAAAACAACGACCACTGCAACAACGACTACTACCACTACCACCACTTCCGAGATCATAACAACGAAGACACCCACCAAAAACATCGAAAATCAGCAAGAAAACCCCAACAAAAAAGATGAGGAGGGGTGGACTCAAGTGACCAAAAAAAAGGGGGGGAAAAACTCCCATAAAAAAGTCAATAGCCCCTACAGCTACCACAAAAGACTCAACAACTATAACCATCGCTACTCCAACTCCTACTGATACTACTACTAAAACACAATCATCAACATCGACCACTACAACAGAACAATCATCAACACCAATAGAACCCATGGACATGAGCATCAACTTAAAAAGAAGAAGGAATAGCGAAGACTCGCCAACAAAAGAGGAGGAAAAAAGAAATAAAAAAAAAAACAACACAACAACAAACACCCTCCCTACCTCAACCTAAGGGGGAGGGGAAAAAGAAAATAGCAAAGTCACCAGCCACAAATGAGCGACCAGCTCAAATAATTCCTCCCCTCCCACAAAAACAAAAAATCACTCCAATAAACCCAATCGAAATCCCACTACCCCCCTCACTTTCCCCAATCACAACTCCGAAAATTTTCACACGGTCACACTCAGTGACAAGACTCTCACCTGACCCACAGACAACATCAACATCATCATCAGGTCAAAAACCAAGAGCACACTCGGCTTCAACAGAAACCCGCCATGCAATGACCGCTTTTCTCTTCTGCGAAGACATTTTAGAAAATCCAAATCACGACCACATTTTAAAAACCTCATTAAAGCCATTGCGCTCATTTAAAAAAATAAACAACAAAGACGTCACTAATCCCTACATATTCAAGGATGCTCCAATGTTGACCACATTCGTCCGTTCGGCTGGCAATCGGACAAAGAGCTATGGAACTTTATTGACGAAGCCAGCCGGGCGGATGTAATGCTGGCCAACACAAAAAATGCAATGTTAAAAAAAATGCTTCCTTTTTGTTCGGGCAGGGTCCCGATTTTAGTTCACCCATCATTTTATAGGTCCCTAAAGCTGAGGTACCCCATGGATGTCGGGGGAATTACCAGGGACGACCGAGTTAGCACTGAGCTCGGCACCGGTTCCCTGCGTCAGGCCGTCGGCATCCTCACCCCGAAGGATTTCCGGCCCGTAGTCGACACTGAGTAAGGTAAGTTGGATTGATGGCTTTAAACCTTGCCAGTTTGAATGTGAGGGGATTGAGGGATTCAAGCAAGTGTACGCGCTTGCTTGCTGAACTCAAGAACCTCGGAGTGAATGTTGCTGCAGTGCAGGAGACTCACTTCACTTGCGGTGCCGACTGTCGGGTGCTGGAAAGCGATTTTAACGTTTTCTCAGCATACGGCAGCCGCACCAGCGCTGGGTTCTCTTTGCTAGTTGGACGCAGCCTTGATGCTGATGTTGACGTTGTTTTTGCAGGTGACGGGGGCCGGTTGGTTGTGGCCGATGTTGCCGTGAAAAGTTTCAAGGTTCGTCTGGTTGCGGTTTATGCGTCCAATATCGCTGCGGAGAGGGTTTCCTTTTTTCGTCGGTTGGCGCCGTTCCTGGACGATACGAAGCGGCTAGTCTTAATGGGTGATTGGAATGCGATCCTTGATCCCAAGATAGATAAGGTCGGGCGGGGAGCTAACAGATTGGGAAGGTGTGAAAGCAGCCTTGTCGGCTTCGTGACTCGTCACGGTCTCGTCGACAGGTTTCGTCTGGATCACCCAGGGCGGGAGATGTGGACGTGGCTAGATAGATCGCCCTCTGCCAAAGTAGGTTCCTACTTGGACAGAGTGTTAGTGAGAAGAGCTGACATTGATTTTGTTAGTTGTCCCACGTTCCTCTTGATAGCGTGGACTGACCATAAACTCATTAGAGTCAGTCTGCGGTTAGCAAATAGGCCTAGTCTAGCCGGCTACTGGAAGTTCAATACCTCCTTACTGGAGATGCGGGACTTCCGGGATCGGCTGGAATCCCTAATTCAGCGGGCGTTAGTGGGGGCGGTTACCGGGAATAGGTGGTGGGTTTCTCTTAAACATAGGATTAGAGATTTCGCCACCAAGTACGGTCGACAGCTCAACTTAGACAGGACCACGGAGGCGAAATCTATAGATGATAGACTCTCCCGGGCGGTGGCTGGGGGGGACTCCCTAGGTGTAGAGCTAGCTAGGAGGGACCTTGAGCGTGAGAGTAGCGAGCGCTACAAGGGATCAGTATTTAGATCTAGGCTAAAAAGAGTTCTCAACGAAGCTGTGAAATCGAACGCGACTGCGCGTGAAGAAGAAGTGCGAAGGTTCCCCGATCGGTACATCGCATCTGTCAAGACCCCGGACGGGCGTCTGCTGCGATCTGGTCGTGAGATACGTGACGCCTTTCGGGCGCACTTTCGTGATCGCTTTGCCCGCTGCACTGATCTCCCGCTCCGGGAGTTTCGTAGCTATCTCGCCGACTTCCCCCCCCCTTGGGGCGGCTGAAGCGGCTAGCTGCGAGGGTGTGGTTACTGAATGCGAAGTCCGTGATGCGTTGAAGCAGGTCGGCCTCAACAAGTCACCGGGACTAGATGGTTTGCCCTACGAAGTGTACTTGAGGATGTCGCACATGTTTGTACCTATTCTGACGGATATGTTCAACCATTGGTTCGCCCAGGGAGCCATCCCTGGTAGCGTTACCAAGGGCGTGATCACATTGCTGAAGAAAGGTGGCAGGCATGTTTGGGAGGGTTTAGATGATTACAGGCCCATAACTCTGCATAACACAGAGTTAAAGATTTTGGCCCGGGTCTTAGCGAATCGTTTACAGCTTGTCATTAGCGATCTGATCGGCCCCGAACAGACCTTTGCTGTGAAGGGAAGATCGATCCAGGACAACCTGCACTTGATTCGCGAGGTCCTAGAGGGGATAAAAGACGACACCGAAGCCGCGCTGATCAGTTTAGATCAGTCCAAGGCATTCGATAGGGTAGACCATCGGTTCTTGGCGTCTGTTTTGGAGACTGCCGGATTCAAACCGGAGTTCCGCAGTTGGATTAGCATGATGTACCACAACTCTCAGGCAGTGGTGCAGGTGAACAGAAGGCATTCGGGGGTGATCGCGATCGAGCATTCGGTCCGGCAAGGCTGTCCTCTGTCTCCTCTTCTCTATGTCCTCGCGTTGGAGCCCCTCCTGCGCAGGCTTAGGGATGAGGGGACAAGTCCGACACTGCGCGGTATCCCATTCGTTGGCCGCCTTGCGGCCAGGGTTTCCGCGTTTGCTGATGACGTCACAGTCTTTGTATCCCGCCGCCAGGATATAGAGGCTGTGAAAGAGGCGGTTGTCGAGTATGAGCGGATTGCAGGGGCCAAGGTCAATTTTGACAAAAGCGAAGGTTTGCGGCTTGGTGCTTGGAGGGGTAGCAATACTCTTCCAGGGCCCTTCTGCTGGAGTGACGGACCCATCCGCATCCTCGGGGTGTGGTTTGGGCCTGGCCTCCAACTGGAGCGAAATTGGTCGGAGGTACATGCTAAGGTGAATGGTCAGGTGGGAATCTGGCTTTCAAGGAGGTTGTTCTTAAAGGGCAGGGCGGAGGCGTGCGCCGCGTACGTCTTCCCCTTGATCCTTTACCAATTGGCTGTACTTCCTCTGCCTAAGGCACATCGGTTGGCACTGCAACGATCCCTCTCCAGATTGCTCTGGGGAGGTGCAAGGCCGATGGTCCGTAGGCAGGTCTGTATCCAACGTACTCGCAACGGGGGTCTGGGTATGCCTGATCTGGAGAGCCACTGGCTTGCTGAAAGACTTGCATATCTGGGCCGTGTCTTGACGGGGGACTCAGTGTGGAGATGAAAGGCGAGTCGGACTTTTCCTCGCCTCAACTCAGACCCAAAGGCTAAAGGTCGACGTAGGCCTTTGGGCGAAGCACTGTTTGTCCGCGAGTGCCGAAAGGCCCTTCGTAACCTTCTTGGGTCCAGTGACCTTTCATGGCCTCGGAAGGAACTGTATCGGGAGCTAGTGGTGGGTTCCGCTTCTGATCCTCTCCGCGAGCGGCACGGCTGGACGGCGGAGGAGATCCGCTCTCACTGGAATTGGGCGCCAGGATCGAGCTTCTTGAACAACTCCGAGTTCTCGCTCACCTGGTGACTTGCACGGAATGCGTTACCCCTTCGCGACTTGAACTACAAGGCGGACCTGGCAGACATGCCTGATTGCCCTCGCTGCAGCAGTGGGTTGGAAGAAACGGCTGAGCACGCCTTCTACTACTGCGAGCGAGTCCGCCTGTTTTGGGATCACGTCGGGGAGTGGACGGCTCGCATCGAACCCAAAAAGCTTGTGCTGCTCGACGTTGGTTACGTCGTAGACAACGTTCTTCCTCCGTTTCACGGTGAGAAGCGTGTGGTGTTTCTCGCGATCCTAGCTGTAGCCCGAATGGTGATTTGGACGACGCGAAACAAGGGATTGTATGACGATGCAAACTTTTCTCATCGTGATCTGGTTTTGTATTTTCGGCATCAGCTGAGGGTCAAAATCAGATGCGATAGAAAACGCTTGGATCGCATAACATTCAGCAAAAGGTGGGTGACTGCAGCGAGCCTGGTCGTACGAAAGGGGGCAATGTTGGAGTCATCCTTCCCTCCTCTGCCGGCCCATGCCGTCTACGGTACGGGTCCTTAGGGACCCCATCCCTGGTAAGTAGAATTGTTTTTTCCCCTTGTAACCTAGTTAGCAGTATGTTGTGTGTCATTGTCCCCGTCATCTAGTCGTTAGTTTCTCAAGATCTTCCCCCTCCCTATTATTTTTGTACCTCAACCCGAATCCCAGTCCGCTTTTATTGAAGATCTTGAACATTCATATGTAAAAAATCATATTATCTGCATCTATCGACCCATACCGCGCCCGACCCTTTATTTATTTTATCTCTGTAGGTTAGGATTCCTGTCCCACCTAGGGTAGGTCCGGCTTGTTTCCGGTTTCTTTCGACCCGGAAAACAATCAGCCTCCAATTTTATAGACGGGGGGATGGGAGGGAAACCAAATGGGGAATTTTTCCTTGTTTTCTTTCTTGTATATATATATTTTTTCGGGGTTTTTCTCCCATTCCCATCACTTCATTGTACATAAATCATATTTTGTAAATAAAAATCATATACCACTTACGGGTTTTAAGTAGGCTTTATCATAGAGCAAATGTGGTATTTTGGTGTCTGCTGCGCATATGATGTGGATGAATGGTTACATATTGTACTGTTGAATGGGTCGGCGAATGTGGCTAGCTAGGTTCCCTTTAGAATACATAGAAAAGCAAGACCGCTCCCTTCCCTTCCCCAAAAACCTTAAGGCCTTGTGCCTTCTTTGTTTTTTTACAAAGAAATAAAATAAGCCTACGAGTCAGACCAGAAGAGCCGTTCCTATTGTTGAAGTATATCATTACTCTATCACTAATTCCATGTTCTTATTACTAACAGTGTCTCTCTTGAAAATACTCTTTCCTGTAAATATAACTATTTTCCTCACATATCGGGGTTTGTTTTATTATTACTACTACTACTTGTGTTCCCTTACCAGAACACAACACTAACGTTTTGGACAGTGACATCGTAATAGTATCTATCTATCTATCTATCTATCTATCTATCTATCTATCTATCTATCTCAATATTTCCCTATGTATTGTACGATTAAGATTCTACTAAAAATATTATACCTATACGTAAATGTAAAACAGCGAAAATTACGGCTCATAGCAATTTTTTAGATTATATTATTCTTAAAATGTATTAATTTACAAAATAACGTGAGTTTAAGTGCACTTTGCAACTAGATAATGGTTTTGTGTGATATGCAGTCACGTTATATGTCTGCTATTATCAATCATGCCAATTATAGATCTAGTGGATATGACGATGAAATATTAATTAAGATTCTCCAATTAGAATAAATGAACACATCAATATTCTCATAGAATATTATCGCAAAGGGTTCACAATTCTATTTGAAAATTTAAACTTCAGATAAACATCTCTGCAGAGCTGTATAACTTATATAATAGCGTGATGATAAGTTAATGTCAATTCTGGATATGGTTTGATCAGCGGTTACGATGTCTTTATGTTCATATTGGTAGAGAAAACACGGGATTCAGCAAGTATTGCACAGATTATACTCATTGGAAATTTTTGAGTTTTCTCAATTGAACATTCATCTTATGCCTAAGGAATCTGAGGAGAGGAAGCCACTGACAATGTCACTTACTAAGGGTAAGGGTAAGAATTTTGAAAACAAATCCTATTTCCTTCTTCAGTTCTGACTTGGCTAAATATATAGGTAATCAGATACGGTCACTAATATAAATCATCTTCATTGTCATGCTAATTAGTACGGGCTCCCTTGACTCTCTCTAACCATCCGCCTCTATTGGCCATCGCCCTCGGAAAGTCCTGTGGCCGACATTCAATGTACACACAGACCTTATGAACTTACTGGTCTGCCAACATTGGTGTGTCTACGAGTCTACTGGAGAAGATCGCTTATTAATACATCGTTGCTTTCCCTGCAGTGCCCAGCATGTGTTGTTTGCCTTATTTGAAGGGTTCTTGAGATAGGAGGTGATGGTCACGCAGTTTCTCTTTTGTGGTGCGCTACTTTTAAGATTTGTTCAAAAGAGCATGGACTACACTTGTGTAGTACATCTCTAGCTGTTTTCCAACCACTCCTTTAAATTAATGAATCCATATGATAGTAACAATACGGATACATGCTGGAAAAACGTTCGTATACTTTAACAGAAAGAACACATTTCCATTTTTTCGATAACCTTTCAATTGTGTGAAATCACTTCCTTTCCTTAGATCGTAGTACGTAATGTTGGCAGTTTAGGAATAGAATTGGTGCCAATTTATCTCTTCCAGTGACAATGTCGAAGAAATCAGTGTCACCTTCGAAGGAGCTAACCAATGCTTTTGTAGCCTGGTAAAGCAGAAACAGTTTCTTAGGGAAAAGCAGCTGTTAGAAGCATTTGCTCTATCTTTCCTCTGTGTATGGAATGGCTTGGATAAATCTACAAACAAAAATATTGCCTCGAGATCCCCCGTATAGATAGAATCTGAGAAGTTGTGGATCGATTTTTCCGAAAACCGTTTTCATTGTTCTTAGGAATTTTCTCAACTTCAGGATTGGTAGCATTAAGAAGTAGAGCATAATAAATCTTAGCAGCTCTACCAATAAGGGTTATGCTTTTGTCGTTCTTAGTAATTCTGAGACCATCGTCTTTGAGGGTGTCCAAGCAGTTTCTTGAAGTGTTCTATCTACTTCTAAAGTCTTTCTTCTTGATTGGTTGATGGCTTTTAGTTTTACTCTTGTGGTGATTTTCCTTCTGTTAACTTCATTACTGTCTTCCATGCAAAGTGAGATTGTTTATCTTTAACAGAATTTCTGTTTTTTTGTTCTTTTTACCATTGAACTATTCTAGTGGGTCTTTTCACAATGTTTCTGGGATTTTTACTTATAAGTGCATGTTGGTTTTCTTTTATGGAATGAAGATGGTTTTACGTTATCCTGTTGTTAGTACCTTGATTTGTCTCCGAGAGAAATCTAAATTCTACTCTTGGCTTGGTTGGTATGCACTCAGCTGTGGCTTCTAATTTAGTGATAACAAATTTTTATGTTCGTTCTTTAATGTCCCTAGAAGAGAAACAAACTTTGTCTTTAATGTTAGCGGATAGTGTTTGCTTATATAATTATTGGCAAGTGTGGACCAGTCCTATTGTAAGGATTTCCCTTACAGCTTCTTCTCTCCTGGTAGATTCAACCGAATCTTTCCTTAGACGATTCTGTGACTGTCTTTAGTCATAGAAGCCTGTTATCGATAGAACAATCTGCTTGATGGTCTCCATTTTTTGAGGAGTTTAAAAAAAAGAATGTCTTATTTTCGTTTTTCGTATATCATATTTACCCAACCCCTCCGCTCGGGCAGGATATGACACAAGGTCAATTTTTAAGAAAATTTTATCAGGTTTGAATTCAGAGTTTTCCTTCTCCTAGACTAGTTGCCTCACCAAGGCTGAAGAACCTAGTCTGCCCTTCTATTTACCCATAGCTGGAGAGAGAATAATTGGATTCATACCTTTCCCAAGGGTATTAGTGCTATGTGAAATGCAATTAGTCTCGGCCAGGATTTGAACTCGTGTCGCCGTGTCCATTTCCTACGACGCTAACCCTTACACCACGGGCACCTCCTTTTGTTTTCCGTATACAAGCATTCATGTCTCCACCAGTAATCATAATGTTGCAGTTATCGACTGTGTTCTGTTTCATCACCAACAAACAATAAAGGAAATATAGCATGACACAATTTTTGCAGGGTTTTCATTAAATGCAGCAGAAATTATTCTCGGTAGGATATCCTCAATGCTACTTAGTGATTTTAAAGCATACAACCTGAAAAGTATTTCTTAACCTTGTGTGACGACATTAACGGTGTTTTTTCCATGCAGATGACAATTCAAATATCTAACCATTACTGTGTTCATGGTAGTTTTGTTTATATATATATATATATATATATATATATATATATATTTGTGTGTGTGTGTGTGCATATGCTTGTAAATGCACATACATATATGTACATGCACATAAACCCGTTCACATGCAGGGCCACTAAACACGCACGCAAACACACTGACTCAAAAACACATACACACTCACACACACGTATATATAAATATATATATATAATAACTTTTAAAAGATCAATCAAAAACATGTCATTGTTGGTAGTGACTAAAGTGAAAAGGATATTCATGTCACGAAAGAGTTCAATCAATATAGTAAAATGTTCAATCAGACAAGGAAAGAGTTAAATCTTCGACAACTGGTGTACCTTCTTCTTCTTCTTCTTCTTCTTCTTCTTCTTCTTCTTCTTCTTCTTCTTCTTCTTCTTCTTCTTCTTCTTCTTCTTCTTCTTCTTCTATTTCCCTCCCCCTCTCTCTCTCAATATATATATATATATATGTATGTATATACAGTGTGCGAAAGCAAAATACGGATTAATTTTTAAAACTTTTATTTTAGTCTGATTTGTCCACCAAAAACAAAAGTAAAAGAAAAAAAAAAAACGGGATAAATCTAAATTTTCACGATTAGATCTTTTATTCAAGCACTTTTTAGAATTAAAATTCAGCCCAATATGAGCAAGCAAGAAAAGAAACGACGAAGAATTTATGATTTGTATAACGCCAAAACCAAATTAAAGTTTCTTTGTCAACCGTATATAAAGCAAATAATATTTTTTACAGAAAAAGAGCTTCTCAAAGAAAAGAGGAAGTGGAGTATTGAACAAAGAATAAAAATAAAAATAAATAAATAAATAAATAAACGAAAAGAAGGCTTTATAATTCCTCTCGCTACGGCAATTAAGATGGAACCCACAACGTCAATAAGAAAACCCGCAAATGAATTGAAAGTCCACGAGAAAACTTTGAGGACAGCAATTAAACAAAATTTAAGCCCAGAACTTGATTACGATATATGGAGTGTTTTAGAAAACAAAAAAAAAAGCACATTCCTATCCAAATATTGGTTTGCTTCAGACTGCTATTGAGAAGGAATGGAATAAAATGTCTGAAGAATGGCATGTAAATCGTTCCAAAGGTGTGTTGATGCAAGTGATGAAAGAAATGGCAGCTATCTTCTCATTTTATTATCATTTAAAATTAAAATTAATCTTGTTTTATTATGGAGTCGTTTGTTTTATGATACTAAAATATTCGTAATTTTGTTTCCGCATTATATATATATATATATATATAAAACACATAAGCAATTTACTTGACTGGACCCCTTCATATGAACAAGGAAAGGCAGGACAACCAGCTAGAACCTATATGCAACTCTGTGCTGATACAGAATGTAGCCTTGAAGACCTGTCAGGAGCGATGGTCGATAGAGACAGGTGGCAAGAGAGGGTCAGGGAGATCCGTGCCGGCAGCGCGACATGATGATTATATATATATATATATATATATATGTGTGTGTGTGTGTGTGTGTGTGTGTGCGTGTGTTCACTAAGTATTAATTAGAATTTCATAAGATGGAATTGTATGCCAGGAAAATGTGTTCAGAATTTTGTTGGTATTGACTAAGCTGCGCTTAATTAAGCACAATGTCATAATTTTGTGACACCCAGTTAGTATCAACCTCACAAACAATTGCCTGCTAGCCAACTCAATAATCTTTATTTTTGTTTCGAAAATTTTTTATTGTAAGACTTACCAAGAATAATTTCATGCTCATATTCCGTAAATATTATTTATAAGGCTTTTTATTATGAAAATCACTCAGAAAACTCAGGGAAAGTAATCCGTGCCTATATAGAAGAGGACAATATTAAAATCATTCAGGGACACGTTCTTCAAAACCTTTCTTAACCATCATCGAGAAAATGGCAACGTATTAAAATTTACTTCTGATAAAATTAAGCCACAAACGCGAATAATCAAATACATTATTATTTTATAGATCTTAGTTTAATTTAGTAAATTCCCTGTCTGCGGAGCTCATGATACGCTGATTGAATCTCCTTCGGAGGAGTAACACCTCAAATAAAGAGTAAACTGCATCTGATAATGTAATAATACGGACGGGCGCCGTCTTTAAATTGTGGCGTTCTCAAGGTTAAAGAGCATTCGAGCACATCAGCTGTCATCAGTCATTAGGTACAAAGGTCTGACGATCAAAAAATGTCACGAACCTCGCTCGTGCAGGCAGAGTGACCTGTGGAGAAAAAAGCGTGATTTTAATATAATCGCGCGTGAACTTTCACGTGTTTCACTACTGTTTCACTGGTGACCATCGAACCTTCAGGAACCTTCGAATTGATTCCATCAAATCGCTATATATGAAAATCAAGTAGCGAGATTTTGGCAGTACAAGACAGGTTTTCAAACAAGTTTCAACAGAGGCGCACGCCACATGACGCATAGAGCTAAGCCTGTCATAGCAATCCGACTGATATGATAAACATCAACAGGCCGACGATAAAAACGCCGCCGCCATCGCCAAGAAGAGGAAGGTGAACCTTTTCTACGAACGCTAGTTAAAGTGCACGGAGGGAAAGAGTGATAAAGAAAGAAGACGTTTGATAGCGACAAAAAGGAAAAGAGAAGGCGAGGAAGAACGCTATTGAACGAACGTTTTGACAACAGTCAGCTGTAATTCCCGAAAATTAAACGACTACCATTTTCTTCCTTGGGATTCAAGTTTCGAGTGTTTCTTTTCAGTGAATTCATTTCTTTTTATCAGACACAACGCTTTAAATTTGGGGGTTCAATACTACAATTGTGAAGCTCCAGTTCTGGAGATTCAAGGAGTATGGATTACCCCAGGTCCGCTAAAACTGGCAGTGATAGAACATGTTAGCGTATCATATATGGGTTAAATAGAAGTCTTAAAAAAAACATTCATATTCGAAAAGATCGTCTGATTAAAAAAAAGTCTCCTGAGAAACAATTACATTAAAGTATAAATATAAAAATACACTGAACGAGATTTCGTAATCTCTTGGTATAAAATGACCTTTGTCAAGTTCACATGATGTGAAAAGAGATCAATCAGTTTGGTACAAATTCAGAAAAATTCTTACATATAAATAACTTTCTAACCATTAAAACATGCCAGGCACCTGTAATAATCTGACATTGTAAAATGTTGGGAAAAATCTATATGCATAGATATGCTCTCTAAATAAAATACTGTATTAAAAAAACAACGTTTTATCTCGTTTTATTTTCTCCCTTTATGTTTCTTTCTAAATGTTATTTGATTAGAGCAGCAGCAGCAGCAGCAGATAATTACCTTTTATCTTAATCTAATCGTTGTGCTTTGACTGTTTTTCCTTTCTTTTTTCACAAATTAACCTTATAGTAATTTGCACAAAGGTTTTGAGTAATAAATACAAAAAAAAAAAAAACGAACGAGGATTTTTAATCTGATTATGGTTCAGAGAAAATCCAAAGTAAATAACATTAAAAAATACCCCAGCAAATATAAACATCCCCCTAAATTAAATGTCACCTGTTTTTATACGAATTTTACTTGTTTTGGGAAATTATGCCTATCGATGAATTGAAAATCTTTTCATTTAAGTGCAGTGGATATAGCTTTATTTTCTTATACGTATCTGAATGTATCCTCCGGTCTTAGGGTATATATATATGGCCTAGGGAGTAGATTGTTCGCTAATGGTTCAGGAGACTCTGGGTTCAATCCCAGGTTGCGTCATAACAAAGACTTTAAAAATGGTACTTGATACCTCCTTGCATAACATTCAGCAATATAAGGTATGTATCGAGGGTAAAGTGGAGCTATTGAAAAGGGCGCCTTCTGGTCGCCCTCGACTACAGTCACCAACTTTACTTTTATTATATATATATATATATATATATATATATATATATATAAGACGGACACATAGCTTTTGCGTCTTTTGTTAGTGATCTGTTTAAGTCTTTGTATGAGTCGTTTGACTTCTGGATGGACAAAATTTTTCTTTTGCGTAGAATCTCTGCAGACCTCGGTAGCAGTATCACATCAACTGAAAGCGATGTCAACAAACACATTGGGAAGGTGTAGATTGCTATTGACTGGTTATCGATCATATGGAAAGTTATAGCTGTGTCGCTACTACCATACTGATTTTCTACCTGGACGCTAACTTTACGATTAAAGAAAAAAGTATGCATAAACTTGACAAGAACGTTACATACTTTTTTGAAGAAATCCTGCGAGTAATACTCTACGGCAGATCTGCGGCAATTTGCCTTCCAATCCACAAACCATCGAAATAAGACGATCAAGATATGTTGGACATTGCTGGTGTAGTAAAAATGAATTCATAAGAGATTCTCGCTTATAAACTTCAACATATGGAGACACTAGTGTTGGCTGAGAAACAATGACTTTAATGCGCCAGCTTTGTACAGACACTGGGTGCTCTCAAGAGGAACTACCAGGAAGGATTGCCGATAGAAACAGATGTTGAGAGAGAGAGAGAGAGAGAGAGAGAGAGAGAGAGAGCCAATGACTCTGTGCTAATCAGCTCTCCTTGATAATGGTCACGATATTTATATATTTACAAACATATATATATATATATGTGTGTGTGTGTATGTGTGTGTGTGTGTCTATACATGCAATCGTGTTTGAAGGTATGCTTAGCGTAATGGTTATCGTCATAGGAAATGGAATTGGTGCCCAAACATCAAATGCTGACCGAAGCTGTAAGCGTTTCACTTCGCAGCATTGCCCTCGGGAAAGGTATGAAATTGTGTCTTCTCTTTCCAGTTTCAGGAAAATATTAAGGTAGATTGGTTCTTTACTCTGGGTAAGGTAACCAGTCAGGGAGAAGGGAAATTTGGACTTCAAACAAGTTTTATTCCACTTAAAAAATTGATCTAATGTCACATTCTGACCGTGACATATTGGTTGAGTAAATAGATATACAAGATCCTGTTCATTTGTATGTAGACTTGTACGTGTGTATTAGATAGCGCATGAATGTGCATTCGTTTAATCGTCATAAATTAAGTTTGCTTTAACGTGATAGTTTTTTTTTTATCAAACAGTATACGTATAGCATCGGGAATAAATCCGTTTATTAGCTAACTAAAAAACAAAAACTAAAACTAGAAAACAAAAGATGATTCGCTGCAATTGAATTGTAAGGAGACAGGAAAAAAGTGTAAGATTAGAAAAGGTAAGGATTTAATGAGGCGGGAATTCGATAAGGTGAAGAAAGGAAAAAACAAAAAGCAACAAAAATAAGTAAACAAAGAAAAATTCTTTAAACGGAAGACAACACAATTACTTATAAAGATATACACAACAACTTTAAATGAGAAAAAAATGTTCTCTTTGCCGGCAAAGCAAAAAAAAAAAAAAAGAAAAAAACACTGGCGGGGGGTAGAAAAGTGGAAGAATCATTCCGAAAAGCATTATGAATGATGTTAATATAAACTAGATATCAGCCTTACAAACAAACGTTATCAGTTGAACTCCGGGAACGCTATGGTAATCAAAAACTTCACTATCTACTCTTTCAAAGTACTTCTTATTTTTTTATTGATTTTGTTTTTACTCACTGAAACTTGTTACATGAGAAGATCGAAAACAATAGTCAGACAATTATTTTATATCACGTTGAGATAAAGTTTTCCCATTAGTCCATCTATTAACATTATTCGGATAGTGTTATTAACACGTCATTTTGCTTGATACATTCTTTAGCCTTCCTGCTGTTTCATAAAGTTTTAGAATTGTTGTTTTTTTTTTAAATTATTATTCCAGTGATTATCTCGGATGATACCTTCATCTATGTCACTTCCGTATTCACTTAGGTATTTTCTGATTATTTTCGTCATCATTGTTGTTACTAAGATTTTCAACGGGTGCATTTGTCTAGCTTCCTTGCGATTTCTGAAGTTTCAGATAAAATGTCTTCATTTTTCCACGGAATTTTTGCTCATATTATTCATCATTGCTATCATTGATATCCCCCAGCCTCTCTGATATTTTCTGAAGTTATCAAATTGAATATTTTTTATTATTAGTTTTATATCTTAGCAAGTTTTTCACGTCATTTTTTTTTTTTACTGAAGTCTGAGGAACAGCGAATCTCATTCAAGTCTCTAGGATTAGTGCTGCGGTCTGCATGATCTCAAATTAACCTCTGATCTCCAATTCTTCCAGCCTTCTTTTACAAGCCTTCGGGGTCTTTCCAAATATATCAACAACAATTGATATCAGAATGGATCGCAAATTCAGCCAATCTTTCAGCTCTTTGGAAAGATCCAATTATTTTTATATCTTTTCATTTTCTTTCATTTTTACGATATTGCTCGGTAAACAATAAAATTCACTTAAAGATGAGTTCATTTTTCTTGTTAATCATTATTATCCCTTTGAGAAGTTTTCACAGCATCGTTAACTGATGGCTTTCCAGTGAAGTTTGAGTGACAACAAGTCACCTCAATTCTCCTGGACTCTTTTTAGTATTCTAGTCGATCCTAATAATACTGTAGTATGGATAGTCTCGACTAGTCCTCTTATTTCCGAGTCTTCTGGTCCCTTTACCAATCTTTGGGAATTATTCCAAGTGCGCCACTTAAGAATGGGATTATCATCATCTTCATGTTCCCTAGCTTCCTCAGCTCTCTAGCCAGGTGTAGGTACTTATCACTATTTTTACTTTCTTTTTACTCCGTGGTCCCGGCAGGACGGCAAAGTCTTTTCTTCGGCACGTTCTCTTTTTTTTCTTAACTATCACAACGTCTGGTCGTCTGGCTGAGATTAATTGATCTGTTTGTATCTGTAAATCCCGGAGTCGCAGTTTCCATTCTGGATTCTGAGTTGTGCATATACCACTTGTTCGCTTGCTCATATTCAATTTCTTACACTATTCCTTGTGGACCACCTTCCCCAACCAATCGTGTCTAGTCCTATACTCCTTTTGCGCTAATTTGCTTCATTCGCTTATTATTTGATTGATAGTTTTCTCTCTATCACCACAAAACCTACATTGCGTATTATCAATTTTTGCTTTAACATAACTTGTCTTTATGGCGTTGTTTTGTGCTGCTATCTGAGGAGATTCATTTTCTCTCTCAAGGTTTCTCTTTCTTATTCATGTCCAAGTCTTCTTGTTTGAGATTTTGTTTGTTCGTGGCTTGAAATGTTCATATGTTTGCTTTTTTTCCTTATTTGTTTTCTTTTCATTGTTGTTCTGCTGATCCAGGTGTTGTTTGCATTGTTTATGGTTGCTATCAATATTATTTACTCTGTGAGAGTTTTTCACATCAGTTTTAGCTAATAGTTTTTACTGGAGTTGAGAGACAGCAAGTATCCTCAAGTCCACAGGACTCTTCTCAGTATTCTGGTCGTTCACAGCAATGCTGTAGTTTGGATAGTCTCCACTCGTCCTCCAACTTCCAAGTCCTCCAGTTCCTTTATTATCCTTTGTTGACTGTACCGAAAGCACCAATCACAATTGGTATAATTGTCACCTTCATGTTCCATAGATTTTTTCGATTCCCAAGCAAGGTCGACGTACTTATCATTCTTTTCACTCTCTTTCAGTTTGATTCTGTGGTCAGCCGGGACAGCAAAGTCGACAATTTTGCAAGTTCTGTTTTTTTTGTTGATTATTATATGGTCTGGTCATCTGGCCGAGATTAGGTGATCGTTCGTATGTCAAAGTCCCATTTTATAATCATAAGTATCTATTTAATTTTCAGCTTTACTTTTGATTTCCAACAATCCATTTTTGTTTTTCCACCGAAGAACATGGATGAAAAAAGTAGTGTATTCTTTGTTATTTCTTTTGAGAGTAATTTATCCAGTCACGTCAATAGTGCACTATTATTATTATTATTATTATTAAACTCCACGCAGGTTTTTCCCCCAAGCGTTAGCTGCTGGTTTTTACAGGAGTCTGAGTGACAGCAAATCTCCTCAAGTCTCCAGAAATATTTTCAATATTCTTGCTGATTTCAACAATGCTGTAGTCTCGATAGTCTCGATTCTTTTTTTCTGATTTCCTATTCTTCCAGTCTTTTTTTCTAAGCCCTTCAGACCATTTCAAGCGAATCAATTACAGTTGATATTACTGTTACATTCATGTTTCAAACCTTTTTAGTTCTCTGCCAAAGTCCATGAATTTTTCTATTTTTTTGCTTTCTTTGATTTTCACCAAGGAGTCTAGACGGTAACTCTTTTTTTTTTATTGTTGTTTATTATCCCTAGCCGAGATTATGTGATCCGTCTGCATCTCGAACTCTCAGGGTATTATATGCCTTCCATTTTCCGGGACGGAGTCTGCCTTGTGCATAAACCATTCGATAGTATGGTAAAATTTCAGTTTCTTGCACAATTCCCAATGTATCATCTTTCTCACCCAGTCATGTCTAGTCTTGTACGTCCTTTGTGCGAGTTTGCTGTATTAGTTTATGTGATTAAACGTTTCAAACCTGTCTCCACATGACGTACACTTTTTATTTTCTTGAGTATTATCCATTTTTCCTTTATTATAATTCGTCCCTATGGCGTTATTTTATGCAACTCTTTGAAGAGATTTAGTTTCTTATCTGAGGTTTGTCGCTTAAAATATGCATGCAGTTGTTTTTCTTCCTATTCTTTTCAGAATTTGTTGTTTTTCTTTCAATTTTCCTGTTCCCGCTGTTATTACTGGTTTCTGTAATTTGTTTTTTTTTCTTTTTCAATCTAGTTCTTGGGTCATTGTGTTGATAAATCTACACAATCCCCTGTGCTTGAAAGTCTCATTCTTCCATTTTTCCTGAGACATATAGTCTGTGAATGTTATCTGTTTGATGAAACGCTTTGTGCATAGACATCGACTTTTTTGTCATCTGGTCCTTTTGCCTGAGTTCCTCTCTTGTCCATTTTAAGAATGGGCCAGAGTATCTGCTTTTGGGCCCTCTTCGAGTCCTATTAGTTCTCGTGTCATATTGTGTATCCATTCAGCCTTTTCCTTATGTTTTTGGTGGCCATATTTTAGTCCAAAATCGTTCGGTTTCTTTTGCATTCGGTTGTTGGTATGTTTTCGTGTCATCTCCTCCCAGTTGTTGATAGAATTTTCTCTCGTTATTTTTGAATGTCCTGTTTTGCCTGTATTGTTTTACCCTTTGTTGATACTTCTTTAATCTTCCTTCTTTCGCCAGTAATTTCTGGTTAATTTCCTTAAGTTGTATTGTTACGTTTTCTTGTGTAGTCATTTTCGTTTTAGTTTCTATATATTCCACCGTCTTTCCTTTGTTTTATCATTATTGTCCATTTTCGTAGATTTTTTTAATCTGCGTTTCCAGTTGAATTTCCCTTCCTGGTTTTGATTTACCATCTTGCGTTTTGAGGGGATCCCAATTCTCTTGCAAATTAATTCGCTCGAACATCGATTAGTTCATTTAACTCGGTTATATTATTCGTTGATATATACGTCAGTACTTGATTCACTTTATTCGTCACCGCCTTAACTGTTATCCATTCTTTGTTTTATAATGATGGTAATGTAGTCTTTTCAGTGTTCATAATTCTCTTAAAATTTTCTAGATTTATCTTTTCTTCTTGTGATAGTGTTTGTTCTAGTTTGTTTGGCTGTGTTTGGTTTTGTGGAGTTTCCATTTTCTGAAGTTAGTGGTTCATTTTGGTTGGGCTGTTTTAGTTTGTTAATATTTGATGTGTCAGGTACTGTATTATTACCTTGTTGATTATTTTTTTCTGCTTATTTCTATTATTTCAAGGTCCGAAAGCCAACCTGTCTTTATTATTGTTCTGACTTAATCAGGAAGTCTTTGACGAGTTGTCTGATAATTAGAACATTCTTACCAGATCTCTATCATTCTTTTCCTATATCCTCTTTGTGTACGGTTGCTCCTAAAATGCCAGAGTAGTGCAAGTTGGTAGTCATCTCTAGTCCATGCTTTGCGTTTAGGTCACTGGCTGGTGTGGTTCCTTAAATTGTCATTTGTGTACCTAAAAAAGAATAGCCAACGTTCGCAGGATGACGATCGAGTCTCCCATGTTGGCTATCAGGAGAGCACCTGCCCATCATGACACCCAAGCCTGTTACCTGGGTCTCACGTTGTGTCATATTTAGATTTTACATTTTTATCATGGGCAGTATATTGTGGCTATACCAGGCCCTGGGGTTGTTTATTATCTGCCGCCTGACACATATGTGACTGAGAACAGTAACAGTGACTGTTTATGAACAGCGGGTAAAAAAAAAGCAAAAAATCCCTAAGTTTTAACTTAGTTATTATTCAGTTAGCATAATATTATTCAGTTAGCATAATAGTCATTGTATATGAAGCTCTTTCAGTTTCTCTGCAAACTAATGTCCTTGTAAAAATCATTGGTGTATCTTTTCTTACTTCTCGATGGCCATGGGTTAATAACAAGGTTGTCTGTTCTTTAGATTTAGGAAAATCCTACATCTGAATTCGAACCCCCACTAACTAAACTGAGTAAGTTACCGCAATGGATTAACAAAACCAGTTACTGAAGTCCCTGAAGGAGTCCGTATGTCTGTATGTATGCATCTGTGGGTATTAGAGAGAATGAGAAGGGGGGAATGCTGAGAGCGATAACGAGCGTGTGAAGAATGCACGAGGACAAACAAAAATCCACATGTAATGGAAGCAAAGCCATTTTGGAGTGAAATATGGGAATAGTAAATGTATACCGGGGAAGCCGGATTGATAAATAACAAGAAAAATAATAACACAAATTCAAGGAAGACCCTGAGCAGGAGAAACACATTGAATTGATCCGAGCAACACCCAACAAAGTACCGAATTGAAAAGTTCCGAGTTATAATGAGGTGTATGGATTCTGATTCAATAAATTTACGTTCATCCACCTCTGGCTGGCTCTTGAACTGAATAAATGTCTCAAAGTAGGAAAAAATAAAACCAAATGGATGAATAAAAGGAAGACTACCTTGATCCAGAAATATCCCCTCCCCCTAAAAAAACTCGCAACTGTAGACGGATAACATTTCAACCTATGAAGCGGGAAATCCTAACAGCACAGATTAGGGAAGGGATCTATTTATCATTAGTAAGCTACGAACTGTTTCCCGGAGAAGAGAAAGGCCTCAAAGGAGACCAAGAGAAACGGTTGATTTACTGTTCATTAATCAACACATCCTCAAGGAGAGCAAAGCGGCATGGAAAAATGTTGCCAGAGCGTATATTGATTACAATTAGGCCTATGATATGGTTCGGTAATTTTGAATAATAGATTGTCAGAACATGCATAAGATATCTGAGAAAATCTTAAAATGCATGACGGACGCCATGAAAAACTGGAAAGTGGAATTAACAGCAGAAGGAAAAACTTTAGCAGAGATGAAAATCCAAAGAAGCATCTCCGAGAGCGATGCGCTTTCGCCTTTATTTGTTATCACAATGATGCCCCTTAAATAGGAAATTCACTGTAATTTACGAATTAGCAAGATTCTAAGAAAAGATAGGTTACCTTATGTACGTGGACAACATCAAGTTACTTGCAGAAAATTAAAACGAATTAGAGAGAGTGATGCAAATAATAAGAATATGAAGACAGGATATAAGAATGGAATTTGTTATGGAAAAATTTGCCATGCTCATAAGAAAAAGGTGAAAAAGACAAACAAATGAAGGAACAGACTGACAAATCAAGAAAAAATCAGAAGTCTGTTAGAAAAGGGAAATTATCAGTATATAGGAATATTAGAATCCGGCTCTATCAAACAAGTGGATATGAAAGAAAAAAAAAGAAAAGAATATCTCAGATGAACGGGAACACTTCTTGAAACTAAACTCTGTGGCAGAAATCTTCTCAACACCTGGGTGTCCTCCTTGTAAGATACTCGGAACTATTCTTAAAATAGACAAAGGAGGAACTAAGACAAACGGACCAAATGATGATGCACTTGGCCTTACATCCGAGACATGGCATTGATAAACTATTCATATATCATCATCATCATCATGAAGTTGCACTTGCACAGATTTTCCAGACTCTTTCTCTCCCCTCGTACCGATCAACTATCGTTATCAGCAGGTCCTCTAAATTGTACCCTGTGTCTGATCTGAAATGTTGTAGTTACGTTCTTGCTGGTGACCATCACTAGCACGTCCATGTGTAGGGTTCTATAGAAGAATGTCACTAATGGGTTCGTCGTTGCTTCTCAGCGGTGTCCTGGATGTCTTGATAATCTTAGTTGGATGGTTTTAATAATGGGAACAAAGTGACATTACAGCAGTTCTGTGAAGTGTTGCTTCCATAGTTTGTTCAGTATAACTGGCAGCATTCAGGTGCAATTCCCATTAAGACTTTTCTCTATGCGTTTGGTAACGTCCATGTGGTGCATCCATAGACTAGAATTAACACAAACGCGGCTTGGAAGAAATCTCCTTTTATTTTATTAGATAGATCAGATTTATATATGATCGATAGCCTATTGATAACAGTAAACGTCTTCACTTGGCGATTATTGACATCACTTTCAGAAAATGACACACTGCTTCAAGATATGTCAAAGTGTCTACTTGTTTCTGAGGACCGCCATTTAGGCTTGAGATGGCTCTTTCTGGAAAAAAAAACTTCTTCTATTTTGTTTGTATTCACGTATGGACCAATGCCTCCAGCTGCCTGCTCTAGGATATGGAGAAAGGATTTGGTTTGGGCTGGTGTATTTGCTAGAGTCGCTGTTATCTGCATCGTCCGTGTCCGTTATAGTTTCTCCTGGATATTGTCTACTTATTGCTTTTTTAGTGTAAAGCCATTGTCTTTTATTTGATCTATTGATGTTTGAAGCATGTAGTTTTGGCAGATTATAAAAAAGATAGGGGGCTAATATATCTCCTTGTATAAGTCCACAACAATGCTGAAGAAGTTCATGTCTCCACCCGGTGATCGTACTTTGACTTTCGTATTTCTTTAGAGCACTATTATTGCTGGAACAGTTTCTTTTGGAAGACCATAAGTGTATCAAGATATGGAGAGTCGAATTTAGAAAGCGACGGGAGATAAATTTCTGTTAAAGTAAAGAGAGAAAAATATACAAAGAAAAAGCAGGCACGCAATCTACGGTACGGGCAGCTGACAACTGAATGACTTAGGCAAAGGCAATTGTTATAGATCAGCCAATCATACGTGAATGACAATGTTAACCAAAAATGACTAGAAAAAAACAAAACACGTGGTCCCAAATCTTCTGTGTAGGTGGGGAACCACTGAAAACGAATATGTCCACTCTCAGACTCCAGGCGGAAATAGGGGAGGCTCGGTTTGAATGTGAGTGAGCAGCAGTACACGAAGAGGTAAAGATGGGAGTGAACACGAGCTAGGACAATGTTAAAAGATAGTTAAAAAGTTGGAGCCTAGTTGCACAGCGGTGAGGACAGACCTCACGAGTAAGTACGGGTGAGAATTAAAAAATGAAACAAGGAAGAAAGTTCATTGTCTATGTCTGCTCTCTCTCACTCTTTCTCTTTCTCTCTTCTCATGACATTTATTTTTTTCTTTGTCGAGCTAACAAAATCAACTCAGCTTTCATACTTTATTTCTTTCTCCTGGTGACTACTTAAAAAGTTTAGTAGCGAATAAACTTTTATGTTAGTCAGACAGAGTTTTGTGTGTTAGTCAACTATTCCCGCGGCAAAGTTACAACAGGGTCCGACTAAAATTTAAGACGTTACGATGCGGTCATTAACACACTCGAGCACGTGGTGGTACGACTTTAGATTTGGTGCATAACGGTATAACGTCATATATGGTGCAGTAACATTACATAAGTAAGTATTTGCTCCATATTTCCTATGTGTATGGAATCAAATACCGAGGAGAAATATACAAAGAATAGTATTTGCACGTGATTTTTTGCACGAACGCCTTCGATGCTGAAACGGAATCTAAAAATCTGATGTTGGGGATCAGTTTATTTTTCCGAAAGCCGATAAAAGAAGGAGTGAGAGGACTCGCCAGGATTGAAAATAGCGTGGATTTATCAGTACGAGGACTTGACGACTCCATTAAAATGAATAAAGCGGCCAATAAATCAATAATCATTAACCATTAGATAAAACACAACAAAAAGAAAAATTGGAAGAAAGACAACTTTAGACATATTTAAAACAACAAACTGGCAAAATATTTCAGGAGAAGGCCTAAAAATGTTTACGAAAGGGAAACCTAAAGAAAGAAGCAGAATATCTTCTAAGAGCAGCACAAAACAACTTCATAGAAATACCAACTGCTAACGCTGATATGAACTCAAAGGAGTTAAATAATAATTTTATATATATATATATATATATATATATATATATATATATATATATATATATATATATATATATTTCTTTAAGAAAAAACAACGAAACCAATCACAAAGGATTATAAATTTATTTCCATCCTGTTACGCATTTTTGAAATTTTCAAAAACACTAAAAAAAATTAACAGGACTTCATCAGATCTTTTATCTAAAAGATCTGATGAAGTCCTGTTAATTTTTTTTCGTGTTTTTGAAAATTTCAAAAATGCGTAACAGGATGGAAATAAATTTATAATCCTTTGTGATTGGTTTCGTTGTTATTTCTTAAAGAAATTATTGCTCTGTATAATTGGTACATTGAGCTCTTTACCAGGAAGATTTAAATATTCATTCACGAATAATTTCTTGTCCTGATGGAATTACTCCCAACTCCGGTTTAACTGGACTAAGTATTCTCTATTTTCTCTCTTTCTCTCTATATATATATATATAAAGCGATGCAGATTCATGAAATGAAGGGGATCTTCTCTAACATACAAGACTGCCCGATATTGTTTATTCTTGGCAATGAGAGCCACGAAGTAATTAAATTCCTTAACTTTTAAAATGCCTTTATGTTTTATATGAGTGTAAGCGCGTAGAACGTTTTTATTTAATCATAATATTCATAATTTTCGCATATCCCCTAGAAAGCTCATAAATAAACGTTCATTTCTTTTCTTGATAATCAACTACATGAGTATCTTCTAAGATACCTTACCGCCTATCGTCAGTTTATATTTATTCGGATGCAGCTAATAAGCTTTTAGCAAATGAGACACTGTAAACTGCTTTCAATTTTTACTGAAATTTTGTAATCAATAGGTACAGAGTTTGGAGTTAATCACTTCAAATGGAATTTCATGTACAAATCTGAGTGTGTTATCAAAATTGCAGGTTCCTCACTCAGCCAACATTTGTCTTTCTCTGCTATTGTAATAGAATACATCATAGAATACATCACTACTATTGACGAGGGTAACATCTTCCCCGCGTGGTTGTACACATCCATGTAACACCCTAGGTTAGTAAAACGCGGGATCAATTCAAGGGATTTCGACAAATCAGTACGAAATTGAAACAATATGAATCTGACCTTAAAACATTTTGATAAACGGAACTTATGATTGTGAGAATGCAGAACCCACTATAATACCAGACCAAGCACTCGGTGATATTTGTCTTGCTTCCTAAACAGTTTTACGTCTTTTTAGTGAACTTTTCTCACTAAAAAACTACCTGTGAAACAGTTTTTTAGATGATCAAAGAAAACGGTCATATACTTGAGGATGTGGAATTCACTGAACAACAGCAGCTTCAGAAAATATCATAAGATAGGTTCTAGAAGTGATCCGACTAATCAAAATCCTGGTGGGATTAGTGCGTTTATAAATATGAAGAATATTGTACTAACGGAATTTTAGTTGAAACACTGGATTGTGCAATGCAATGCCCTACGTAACAAATTTTACGTTGTGGGACTTTTTCTTATTCACTAAATTCAAAATTAATTTTAAGAGCATGGCTTGAGACCTCAAGGACTATGGGTGGGGGCTTAAAATACTCTGACAGTAACCTTTGCTGAAGACCCCCCCCCGAAAAAGTGTGTCCTGTTGGTGAAGCTCTCATTCTGGAGTTCTGGGGAGTTTAGAAAACTTTTTATAGTCATTACTCCCAGGCTCACTCTGACCCAGATTTTTGTACCTATTAGGGTCCCATGAATGCGTTAAATAGATTGGTTTTAAAATCATTCGCACACGATTGGACTCTGCAAAAAATCCTCCTAAGAAACAACTACGCAATAATGTATATACGAACATACAATTAAAGTGATTCCTTAACTTCCGGTCATAAAATAATCCTTGGTCGTTTGAAATGCCTTTAAAATCAATCAATCAATTATTTGAGGTCCTGAGTTATATTAAAAATATGAATTATCATTGGCAGAGTTTTAAAGGTGCTTCGAATAACGTAAAATTCACTGGAATTTGTATAATTAACATTTTATTCATTGTTCTTAAAACTCTTGGTATATACAGCTCCAATTTCCGATACTTTTTCTGCATATATCACGCGTTTTAGTTGCAGCAATATGAAACGGGAGAAAATACAATACAAAATGAATTTCAAAGACTGAATCGAACAAGCCCCTGAAAAGCAATATGGATTGGAATATTTTGAAAAAACAAGATAAAGAAAATTCGAATCGACCAGAAGAAAATTGCCTGGAACACTACGTTGATTATCAGGTGACTGTTTCGGTGAAAATCAACGCCTCATTCATAGTTAATATCTGTATTAGTAATAATAGATTCAGACTCGAGGATTCATGATTAAAATTCCATTAATTGTTGTAGAATAAAAGTTATATGCTTTTAAATTCTACTTATGTAGCGTTCGATAGGGTCAGGTATTACATTTTTTTCTTTTTGTCTGGTTCCGAGATTAGTTTATGTTCTTGTCGTCAAAATGCTGTGGGTGTTTTAAAAAGATGAAATAATGGCATATCGTGTGTTGTACGAAGTGGTTAAATCTGTTAGAAAATCGATTTTGGTACAGCAATACTAAATTACCCATTGACGTTAGATCCACCGTCATGTCGCTCAGCAACATCACTTATGTCATATTTAGACGACTTTAAACAAATAGTTTGCCTTAAAGATATATTTAAATCAAATATAAAAAATGAACAACAAAAGATAAAAGAAGTCAAAGATCAATTTAAGATAGAATTAATCTTCGAACAAGTGTAAATACGTACACCATGATTAACTTTATTATTCTTAACAAATTATAACTAAAATATTCTTTAAAATCTTTAATGCCTTTATTTGTAGGTTTGTAATAAAGACTTAAGTGATGTACTCTTATGGACCCCCACACATGGCCGTGCAAAAACAGGAGGACCAGCATGAACATACATTCAGCAACTATGTGAGGATACGGGATGTTGTCCAGAAGACCTGCCTGAGGCGATGAACGATAGGGAAAAGTGGCGAGAGAGGGTCAGGGATATCCGTGCTACCAGCACAACACGATGATGATGAATAAAGACTTGTTAAATTAGTCTGACACACACTTTCTAACTCTTTACTAAACTCCAATATCTCCACACTTCAGAGCTTACCTTTTATCATATCGGCTACGACCCTAGAATCCAAAGGTCTCAAATTTTTCACCGTTAATGTATTTCTTCTGATATCTCGTGACTAACCGAGGTTTTGCGTTACTTCTCCAGAATAAAAACAAGATGGCTTGCATACAAGATTTCTTTCAAAACACAAGAAGCAGTCATCCTAATTCCAAGTAAAAAGGGTTAATCATGTGAACTCTCACAATACGTGTGAGAAATTGTCACCAATCATTCATTAACAGGAAAAATAATAGTAGGGGGCTTGGATTTGGGATCTATCGAGGCCCCTCCAATCACAGATTGAAGGCTGGCTCGTTACCTTTTATTTCGTCATTGTCTCCGGTAACTTCCGTCAATACCCAACTGTGTAAAAATGTCGTTAATTGTAAGACGTTTGTCAAAATAGTTTAGGAATTTCTAAAGGAAATCACAAGATAAATAACATGATTTTAATTACTATACTCATTAGCATTTAAAAATTACTCAATATGTTTTAGTTTCCTTACATTTCAGTGATAGGTATATATATCATGAATTATCTATGCTAGTTTTACGGTGTTTGTTCTCATTTAAGGTAATTTTAAGGCATTACTTGTTTAAATTAGAATCCGGCTTTCTGAACCAATTAATAATGTAGGGTGGGATGTAACTGGATTTTTCTTCTTTTTAGTTACATTGCGTATATTTGTTGTCTTACAAGGATTCTTTATCGCATGCAATTAAATTACGTCGACGAACAAGTCAATTAAGGATCTTAAGGATTGTGCGATATCTCGTATGCATCTGTTTGTAGTATTATTGATAGAGGATTAAGGTTTGGTTAAGAAATCGCTCAATGTAGCACGTCACTGGGATCTCTGCTGATCACAGATATCTAATCAGTGGATTGTTATAATTTAAGATAATGCTGGATTCTACCGGCCTTTTAAACTAGTAGTGTTCATTCTCAATAAATGCGCGTATTGAAACGATCAGTAGTAATGATATCTTAGCCAGGTCACAGATGTTAATTACCCACTTCTTGCGAGGTAAATTGACATTTCATGTGGTATTAAGCGTTGGGACAGTTACTTGAGTCTTTGAGTAACTTCCAGGAATCAATGTAAAGCAGATTCAAAAGAAAGTAAGCATCGGAAGCAGAATGGTCTTTTCAAAGACTGAAATCACAAAATAGCCTCTTTGCATTATTTCCATTTGTTTGAGGGGGTTTTGTTTTAATTTTGACAACTATGATTATATATATATATATATATATATATATATATATATATAAAATCATATATATATATATATATATATATATATATATATATCATTTACATACATATATATATATATATATATATATATATATATATATATATATATATATATATATAATCATAGTTGTCAAAATCATAGTCGTAAAAAAATTCATCAAACAATATACTTTGAATTATATATATATATATATATATATATATATAATTCAAAGTATATTGTTTCGTGAATTTTTTTACTACTATGATATATATATATATATATATATATATATATATATATATATATAATTCAAATTTGATATTTTAAAAAAAAGTGCATTGGAAAGAAAAAAGTTATTTTTCCCAAGAAATAATGGCAGCATCCATAGAATATATGAATAATAAAATACCTATCGTTTCTTTTCGTGTTCATGAATATTCTTGTTTACACAAATCCTCTACTACTTGCAGGATATAAAACTATATCAATTTTTCAGCTGAGTAAACCTGGTTTGAACCAATTTTCTTTCTCGCAGACTGGTTGCCTAATAAAGGCAAAATGATCCAGTCTATCTTACTATTTACTTAGCGCTGGGTCGGTAACTGATTGACTTTGTCTTTCCCGCAGATATTGGAGCGAACTGAAATGCAAACAACATCCGCCAGGAATTGAACCAGTGTCGCCCATTTCATTTTCTACAATGATAACTATGACTGTTGACGAAAAAACATTGACGAGATGTAATATAATTAGGGACACTGGATGATTATTTTAGTAGTCAATTGTTTCCTGTTAGATTTACTAATCAACAACAGGACGATGGAAAAGAAAAGATATATAATTGGAAGAGATTCGTTGCAGTCAAAAAAGCAGAGAGAAAGATAGGCTATAAAAGAGAAACAAATTGGAGGGTGAACGGGGGTTGCGGGTTCTCCAAGTCTTGGTCGTCACTTTTCCTCAAGGCGAGATTACAATGCGGGTCCTTCTGACACTTAATGTGCTACACTCATTGACCCGTTAGAACATTGCTGATACAAATGTCTATGTAGTGCCGTAGCACTACAAGGATCTGCTGATAACCGTGGTGGTTCAAACATCTATTTGATGTCGTAGTATTAAAACGTCTATCTGAGAACGTAGCGTTACAAGAGAGCACAAGTACCCCCACCTCATATTTCACTTCCATCACATCTTGTAATGAGATCAAAGTTATAAAGAGAACAAAGGGCTAATTTCTGGGGAAGGAAAGAAAGAAAAGAAAAAATGATAAGAAAAAAAAAAGAGAAACGATAGAGTCTACGGGAGTAGGCAGTTGAGCCAAGACACTTGTGAGTCAGCCAGTCATGGGTGAGTGACTACGCTAATTAAAATGACTATAAAATAACAGGATGTCCCAAATATTTTGTACCGGTGTAGAACCACCGAAAACGGACATTGTACTCCCTCCGACACCAGATAGATGTAAGATGACTCGGTTCAAGAGAGTTGCCTAGAAGCCTCGAAGAGGTAAAGACAGGCAGTTGAACACAGGCCATGAAAATGTGAGGACTGATGAAAATTTTAGGTTCGGCTTCAAAGAGTGGCTCCACATCAGACGCAAACGCGTGTAGACAAACCAGCGAAGAAATACATTAGATAAAAAATACAAAACAGAAAGAAAATTAAAAGTCTGTGTCTGCTGTCTCTTTCTCTTCATGAGCTGTTATTTCTCTGTGCCCAGTTAATGTGTTTAACTTAACTTTCTTTCGCCTGGCGACTACTTACAAATTGCTGAAGTGAATAAACCTTTTTGTAGTGAACTAAGACAGAGTTTTATGTGTTCATCAAATTTTGCCATGGTGGAGTCTCAATTGATTCCAACTACTACTTAAGACGTAGCAATAAAGCCATAAACACGTTCGAGCACGTAATGATATGAACTTCTATCAACGGCAAGACATTTAATCTACTTTGCTATACTTGGAAATGATCTTTAGTGGGTGATGTTGACTTGAGAGTAATTCTTTCTTTGCACATTGTTTATCAAGGTTAGATAACCCTGTTTGCTCGAACCATTTATTAATGACTCTAATAACAATAGTTGGATAAATGTCTTTCCCTAGAACAACAGTTATATTAAAGATGATACTTCTTTTCCAGAACTTGATTATATATAAATCTATATAGGTCGATGAACTTGTTCTTATAATACAGTAACTTACTTTATAGTTTTAAAAAATATTTATAGAAACGGTCTAATTTTACCACAACATTGTTTCGTTAAAAATCTAAGCTCGGCTAGCAAACCTACACGAGTGAGTTCGAGTCTCATTGGGTGCCCCTTTCATATGGCCTTGTGCCATATCTAAGCAAAAAAAGCTTAGTAAATTTCCATAAGTAATTTTATTGGTTTTGTTGTTATCATTTCATAGTTTTTGATATATATATATATATATATAATTAACTTAAATCGCGAGTCGAAAATCTTCTACTAAAGTTTCACCTTAACGGATCATCAGGAAGCCTACATCCGATTCGCGGAGGGTTTTTTGGTTTTCTTTTGACCACTGACTGTGTACCCATTGATTTTTTTCAAGGAGTCGGACGAGGTTGGCCTTTTCTTTCTTTTTTACCCAAAAAACTTTTTTCTTTTTCCTCTGGGCGGTGATTCGAGGTACTTTTATCTCTTGTTCCTGACCAGGTTTTTTTTGTTTTTTCCGATACCGTGAATACTGGTAGATATTAGATTAGTAAATATATATATATATATATATATATATATATATATATATATATATATATAGAGAGAGAGAGAGAGAGAGAGAGAGAGAGAAATGTTTGTAATAATTAAACACTTTTAAACTATTTTAACAGTATACACCGAATTATTCCGACATTTGCCAATAAAAAATGCCGGTTCTGAAGTCACGCAATGTTCTAAATTCTAACGCAACAAAACACTATAAAAAAACTCATAATTTTCAAAGTCCTTACATTCCGCCTTGAAAATATCTCAGTAATTAAAAATAAAAGATTCAATCCATTTTAACAAAAAATAATGAGACCTTTAATATACACATAAGAATAACCAATGATAAAGGAAAGAGCTTGAAGAGAAAATTTCGGATGCTTTTTTATAGAATTGAATAAAACTTAATAAATCTTGCAAGACAAACAGAAAAATTTACAAAAAAATTGTTAAAAGAAAACTTGTCTGTGGTTATATATATATATATATATATATATATATATATATATATATATATATATATATATTTGTATGTACGTGAGTGTGTGCAGATTTATCTATGCATAATTACGCAGGAATCTTTTGTTAATGTCCATTTGATTAAATAAATCAAACACGGAGGAATATAAAAATCTTTAAAAAAAATTTTTCTTCTTGTTTATGAATAAAAGAACGTAAATCCAAACCGAAAAAACAAAGCAATAATTCAAAAGATTCAGATTTTCGAAAAAAATTTTCTCTAGTTCGTAATGAAGAAAAACATTTTTAATGCATAATTCTTCTCTGTCTTTTTAGATAAACACACACACACACACACACGCGCAAATATATATATATATATATATATATATATATATATATATATATATATTAGGGATATTTTGTTGAAAATAACTGACAAAGATTCAGTATTTAGTTTTTTATTCATCTTCTCTGTGAATCTAGGCTGCAATCTCAACATATTCAAACCAGCACAGACAGTCGAGGTGTTCACATATGACGCCACCAGCACATGATGAAAAACCCAATTTTAAAAATTTCCTTGAGCACGGAAGTACCTACGTCCTCAACAATGACTAAGGATTGTCGAAAGTACCCGTTCTTGGTTTACACCAATAAAGACTTTGGTTAGTTTTTAAAAATTAACTTTTAACAATGGGGCGTTATTTCCTTTGGAAGCAAGAAAATACGAATAGCTGTAATTTTCAACAAAATATGCCTATAAGAGAATCTGCAGTCTTAATATACTCTCTCTCGATATAAATATATTTATATGTGTGTGTGTGTGTGTGTGTGTGTGTGTGTGTGTGTGTATGTGCTTGTGTATAAAAGGTTGTTGAAATTTTATCGTTTCTTTAAATATCTTATATTCATATGTATTCGAAGTAAATTTCTTCAGATGTCGGTGTATTTACATTTTATAATATGGAGATTTTACTTAGAACGAAATGACAAAGCTTAACGAATGAGTTCGATTTTCATTAGGTGCTCCATTGACGCCTTGTGCCACATCGAAGCAAAAAAACTTAGTAAAATACTAGAACCAAATGATTTAAAACTCAGAAGAATATTGTTTAATAATTTACTACTTTTATAAAGGTAGTTTAATCTGGATTCCGTGTGCCCAATAGAGTTTATTCTTTCCCTGCCTTTTATTTCGTATTGTAAAATACGATAGTGTACAAATCTCATTTCAAATCGATCAACTGTACCAGGCTTATCAGTTTTTTCTACTCTCATTAATATCTGCGGAATTCTTTTGACTTATTATGAATTTCCGTTGGGACCCAATTATCTAGCTAACATCAAGTACTTTCAACTCTTGCATGCAAACCAGACACTAACATCACTGGGAAGAAAAAAATAAAAAATAAAGTATTATCATCGGTATTCATTGATATTATTCGTTTATTTTTATTTCATTTAATGGCCTCTTATATCATAAAAATTTAAAGATAAAATAGTATTTGAGATATCGTATTATCAAATCACCGACTATTATTTATTGAAGAAAATCTTATACTGTTGTGAGGTCAATGCCACTTCCATACCCAAAAGGTAGAACTTGGCTATCGACTCCAATTGAAAAACTTTTAGGGCTTTGAACATGGGGGGGGGTCATGCTTGTAATTATAACTGGTTCTTGGCCAACACAGGGAATGGCACAAACGAATTAACAGTTTTCCTGAGTATGAAGCTAAACTGTATCTGGTGCTAAGGTTCCAATTATAGAGTGTAGAGTCACCTTTTCAATGACATTATTCCTAGGTCCACTCAAACGGAATGGGGATCATTGTGTCAAATAGGTCTGGTTGTAATGACTAGTATTAGGTAGGAATATTTCAAGCCATATAATGGTATCTAAATTGTATTTAAAACAGATACAATTGCAGACTAAGGATTAACATTACTTGAAACAATATAATTACTTGCAAATCATTGGTGTGAGATAAGAATACTAGAAACCCTATAATTTGTGCAGAGAGATGTTTATTACTACATATAAACAGTTACTTTAAACCATATAGTTGCGAATGAATAGTTTGTCTTTGATAAGAATGCTTGTTAGCAACAAATTTGAGCAAACAAATGATTATTAACAAGTAATAATTGCAGTTCACTGCAATAAAAAAATGTAAAGAAAGATTGAAAATATAGTAATGTTTATAATCAAACACTTACAATCAAGAAAAGTTTGGCATTAAATAACCCATGAGAGGTTGATATTAGAATGCAAATAAAGCAAACAAAGATTCTTAAAAATATATAACTGCAAATTCTTTTTTATCATTAAGTGTTTTCGGACTATTGTCCTCATCTTTATTGTTATTTCCACAACGTTTCGGTCGATATGTCCTCTGGCCTTCTTCAGGTGTTTGTCGAAGTCGGGAACCTTCACGGAACCTTGAACTACGTCCTTTATTGAATCAAAAAATAATCTGAATATGAAAACAATCATAAAAATAAAAAAATCATATATAATTGTTGTAATTCTAGTCAACTAAGAACACTAAGTTTATAAGTCCCGAAAAATAACTCTTTTTGACTTGCAGGACACAAAGCGTAACGGTTATAGGCGTTGGCTCCCTAAGCTTCTAAGGAGACAATCATCTGAAGGTTGCAGGTTCAATCCTCACTACAGGTGAGTAATATACAGGAATACTTAACACTTGTACCCGGTTATGGTTAACGGAATCAGAACAGGCGATCCCCGTGTATTCAATAAAGGACATAGTTCGAAGTTCCGTGAAGGTTCCCGAGTTCGACAAACACCTGAAACGGCCAAAACGTTGATGAAGACAATAGTCCGAAAACCCTTAATGATAAAAATCAACAAGCTTTGTCTCAGAAATTTAGATAACTGCAAATTCTTTGTATTTGATATGGATGTTTGGAACCATATTACTCATTGCAAAACAACGAGAATTATTAAACAGAAACACTTATTTGAAACATTAAAATTGTGTGCAACTCATTATTATTAGATAGGAATACTTGAATGTATACAACTTTTTGTAACTTTCAAGAAAAGATTATTGATTATTATAATACACCTAACCAATAGTCCAGGGGACATGAGTTCAATCCCAAGTCGCGTTATACCAAAGACTTTAAATATGGTACTTGATACCTCCTTGCTTAACACTCAGCAATATTAGGTACGTATCTAAGGCAAAGTGGAGCAATCTAGAGAAAGGAGTTGCGCCTTTACCTACACCTCGGCGTTGTAGCTATTGAAAAGGGAGCCTTCTGGTTGCCCTCGACTACGGTCGCCAACTTTACTTACGTATATTACACCTTGTGATTTTTTCACACTATCGTTAGCTGATGGTTTTTCACTAAAGTGTGAGTGATAGAAAGTCTCTTCAAGTTTCCAGGACTCTTCTCAGTATTCTTGCAGATTTCAACAAGGCTGTAATTTCGATAGCATTGGTTTGTCCTCTGATATTTGACACTTCCAGACCCATTACTAAAGTTTTATGGATCGATATTGAGCGAACCAACTGCAATTAGCACAACCGACACGTTCATATTCCACAGTCCCGTCAGTTCTCAGGGAAGGTTTAAGTACTTGTCGTTCATTTTGTTTACCTTGATTTCCGATGTCTTCCACTATTCGTTAGGTTCTATTTTCTTTGCTAATAATCACAAAATCTGATCTTCTTGCTGGGATGAGTAAATCAGTTTGTATCACAAAATCACAGTGAATGTTATGTGTCTCATTGGTTTTTGCATTTGATAGTATGGTCAAATATCTTGCACAATTCCCGTGTGATCACCTTCCCCCACTCATCGTGCCTTGTCTAATAATTCCCTTGCACGAAATTGCTGCATCCTTTTGTGACAAATCGCTTTATCTTTATCACGACGCAACCAACACTTGCTGTTCGGTTGCACCTTATCTACTATCCCTTCAACATAGTTCCTCTTTATCGCGTTGTTCACTGCTTCTATTGGAAAAAATTCAATTTCCATCTTAAGATTTATCCTTTCTTGGCCATGTCCAGGTTTTTTCCTCTGGAATTTCGTCAGTTTGTTGCTTGAAATATTTACTATTTTCATTTTTCTTCTTTGAGAACTTTTTACACCTGCGTTAGCCGAGGAATTGCCAGTGGAGCCTGAGTGACAACAAGTCTCCTGAAGTCTCCAGGATTCTTCACAGTATTCTGGCTGATCTTAATGACATTGTAGTGTGGTTGGTCTCCACTCGTGCTCTTATTTTCAATTCCTCCAGACGTTTTGCTATTTCTTTGGTGATCCTACTGAGTAAACCGAATATAACTGGCATTATCGTCACTTTCAATTTCCATAGCCTCTTCAGTTCCCTAGCAAATTCCAGGTACCTATCTTTCTTTTCGCTTTCTTTCACTTTTAATCTGAGGTCTGCCGGCAAGGCTAAGTCCACGATATTGCAGGTTCTCTTTTTCTTGTTGACTATCACTAGATTTGATTGTCTTGCCGAGATTAGGTCGTTTATTTTTATCTCAAAAGCCCAGAGAGGTTTGTACGTTTCACTATTCAGAACGGACTCTGGGTTGTGCATATACTATTTTTTCGAATGGTCAAATTTCGGATTCTTGAACAATTCCCAGTGGATTTCCTTTCCCACCCAGTCGTGTCTTGTATTATACTCTATCTGGGCTAATTCGCAAAATTCGCTTATTATGTGATTGATCCTTTCGCCTCTATTCCCATTTAACCAACATTTGCTATTTTGTTGCCTCTTATCTATTCGTGGTTTGATATGATTGGCCCTTATCGTGTTGTTTTGTGCAGCTATTAAAAGAGACTCAGTTTCTCTCTAAAGATTTTGCTACTTTAGACACCTCTAAGTATTTTCATGTGAAATTCCGCTTGTTTGTCGCTTGAAAAATCCATAGATTTATTTTTCTTCCCAATTCTCTTTTTTAGTTTCTGATGTTCTGTTGATCCTCGCTGGTAGCAGTAGTCAGTCTTCATCCGCGCTTTTATGCCCTCTTCGAGTCGTTGGGTTGATGCACCAACGGTTTCTTGAATGTTGGCAAGACCTCTTCCTCCTTCTTGACACATACAGTATGTCAACGTCATCTCTGGGTTGTAAGCCCTTATGCATCGTCATTACTTTTCTTGTTCTCTGGTCCATTTGTTCTTCCTTTGTTCCCATTAAGAATGGTCTCGAATATCTTACGAGTGACAGTCCAGGTGTTTATTCCTTTTATGAAGTTGTCGCTGTATAGTTTGTATTTGATAGGAATGCTCGTTACCAACAAATGTGAGCAAACAAATGATTATCAAAAAATAACAAGCACAGTTCACTGCAATACATAAAATGTAATGAAAGCATTTTGACTTTAAGTCGTAAGTTTCTTATCAATGTTTCCAATCTAATTTCCCATCTGGGTTTTGACTTTCTGTTCATATTCTTCAGGGTAGCCTAATATTTTCACAGACAAATTTCACTCCTGCATAGATCAAATCGTTTAATTCCGTGATGTTTGTTGTGATATGTGTTAATAAGTTTTTTTTCATTATCTGTTTTGACTGTTTTTGGTATTCGTTCCTGAGAGAAAGCAATGGGATTTTTTTTCAGACATAATTCTCTCCATAATCAGTATATTCATTTTTTCTTCTAGGATTATTATATGTATTGTTGTGTTTGGGTGTGAAGTGCTTCAGTGACTGTTAAAGAGCGTTTGCTTTTGGTTAGAAGTATTTGCCATTTCACTATTTAGCGTCTCGGATACTGTATTAGGCGCCTACCTGTTGATATGTTTACCTATATATTTTTTGGTGTTTCTTTACTATTTCAAGGTCAGAAAACCAACCATTCTTTATTTCTGTCCTTACATGATCAGCGACTTTTTGGTTTGTTGCCTTAAATAAAGCAAGTTCTACCCAAATTTCTATCATTCTTTTTCTATATCCTCAATGTAAAGGGTTGCTCCTATAATAACAGTATAGTGCAAGTTTGTTTTTTTCTCTTATTTGAGTGGTTAATTTGTTCATCGTTTGTGTACCTGATAAAGGAACAGCCTGTGGAGTAATGGTTATCGTCGTAGGAAATGGACACGGCGACACGAGTTCAAATCCTGGACGAGACTGATAGCATTTCACATCGCACTAATATTCTTGGGAAAGGTATGGATCCAATTATTCTCCCTCCAGCTATGAGTGAATAGAAGGACAGAGTAGGTTCTTCAGTCTTGATGAGGCAACTAGTCTAAGAGAAAGATTACTCTGAATTCAAACCTGTGAAACTTCGCTTAAAAAAATGGACCTTGTCCGAGCGGAGGGGTTGGGTAAATATGATAAAGGAACAGCCAACGTTCGCAGGATGCCTATCAGATCCCCCATGTTGGTTATTACGCGATCATCTGCCGATCATGATACCCGAAATTTCGGGTATCATGACCACGTTGAGTTATGTTTCGATTTGTCATTTTTCATGGGTAGTATACGGTGGCTGAACAAGACCCAGGGGCTTGTTTATTATTCATGCGCTTGACAAGATATGATCAGAAACCATTATGCCAAGAGAGCTTTTCATCGGGTCACAAAAAATTCAAATTGGTTAAATGTTAACTTCTCTTAAGTCCACAGTCGGGCAACTTTTTAGATTTAACTTATATTAATAAATCTTGAGCAATTTGCCGGTATTCCTTGTATTGTCATTTTGACTTTTGCTTTTTATTTCCATAAACTATTTGAATCTCGTTACTGCCTAAATCTATCGCCTTCAAAATGTTGATTATATATCTTTATTCCTATTTTACCTTCCTTGTTCAGGACACCACTTGTTTACTCATTACCTATGGATTTAAATCATCTTGTAAATATAATTTTACACTAGATTATCGATTCACAGACAAACAATATAAAATTAGAAAGAAGAAATCTAACACATCGGTTTTAGATAGTGTTGTGGGAGCCTTACCCATCTTACCATAATGGACTCTTCTCACCGTTATTAGATTTAGAGATATCCCTGGCAGAGGGCAGATCAACATCGGTGTTATCTGAACAGTACGAGACTTCTTACCTTTTCTATGTAACTCTATCTTTCTTGTGTAATATAATCTGTTATCTAATATCCATGTTTGTGTTTTCATTAGTGACCCTTTTCGGGGCCACAACATACTGGCGACGAGGAACTTGAACGAAAAAGGGACTCTCCAAAAGCAAAAGGGGTTAATCGCACAACATACTGGCGAAGATACATAGCAACAACAAAGGGATACCCAACTACAAGGTGTTAAAGAATGTACAATAAAGTTCAAGCATACAACGAACCGAACAAAATTTTTGTTAAACAACTACAAGGTATCAAATTGTACGAACGACGGACTGTGTCGGATAGCGGATATTTAAAAGAAATCTGTAAGTAAGATTGTCACGTAATCAAAAAGGGATTTTCATATTTTTCTTTCTTCCAACTTCAGAGAGAAAAATTTAATTCGGCGCTTACAATTTGTGTTGTACAAAAAACACACAAACACACAGAAATTATTTTTGATTTCTGGGGATATTTTCTGAAGTAAAAAAAAAAAAAAGAAAAAATATCCCCCCACCCAAAATGAAAGGCCTTAAAGAAATGTTTGCACAAATGATGAAGCTCCAAATAGAGTCTTAACAAAAAAAATGAGGAAAAACTCCTTCATCTTCATAAAGGAAAGGAAGAAAGAATCTTAAGGAACGAGGAAAAACAACAACGGTTCTTCCTTGAATAACAAAAACAACAAGAAGTATTTTTTAAAAGTCTAAGTAGTAACCAGCCAAAAGATAGTACTTTTATTTTCACTCAAAATGCCGAGTGGAACATTTTCCTACGCACCAGAAGAGGATAAGACCTTTGAGGCATATTACAGAAGATATGAAAATATCTATATTACCGACTGTGCCGATTGGACTGATGAAAAAAAGTCCGGCTACTTCTACGAAAGCTAGGAACTGTGGAACACAACAATTTCGTAGATTATATCTTACCAAAAAAAAAAAATTGCTATCTTGGCTTTTTAGAAACAGTTAAATTACTGTAAGAATTATTCAGCTTCAAAACGTCTCTATTCCACAAAAGATGGACATGTCTCAACTTAACAAAAAGGGACAGTGATGATTATTTAGGGTTTTCCCCGATTGTCAATAAAAACTGCGACGATTTTAAACTGGGCGAATTGTCAGCAGATATACCTTCAAATGTGTGATATTCGCACGAGGCCTAGTGTCGACAAAAGACACGGAAATCAGACGCAGAGTTTTGTTGAATTTAGAGAACGAACTCGATCTCACACTTCAAAAACTGCCTGAAGACTGTCAGAAAATAGTGAGTGTCAGAAAAGACTCAAAAAATATCGAGGAGTCTGGTGTTGCTTACGTAAGGAAAGTCAAGCAGAGATCCCAATCATACTGTCCGATAAAAGAGAGAAAAGATATGATTACCCAAAATTTCAATAGAAGCAGACTAGTGACAAACAAAAAAAAATATGCAGGGCTTGTAATCCCTGTGGAAAAGTACATTGGGCCAAGGACTGTACATATCGTACAAAAAATGTCAAAACTGCGATAAATTCGGACATAAGGGCTCACAGAGTAGAAACAGAAAAATAACTAAAAACAGAGTCAAACGTACAAAAAGCGAGAACAAGTCAGAAAAAGTCGTTCGTAAATACTTTACAGTCAAAGTACTAAATAAGTCGGTAAGATTTCAGTTAGACTCTGGCTCTGATCTATCAATGATAAACTTACATACTTGGAGAAAATTAAATAGGCCAATAATAAAGATGACAAGCAAGACGGCGCGAACGGTAACAGGACACAAAATAAAATTTGAAGGCGAAATAATGATCCTAGCTTCACAAAATGGTATAACCAAAAGATTAAAAGTCTTCGTACTGAAGAACACAGACAATTTGTTGGGGTCGGAATGGTTTCAGAAAATGAATTTCTGGTATCAACCAATTAATACGTTTTGCCAAAAAATAAAATGCATTACGGACGAAGCTGAAAAAATTAAGATTCAACTAAAATGTAGTTTCCCCGAAGCATTTTCAGCTGGTCTTGATAAATGTATTAAAATTAAAGCAAAATTGGAACAGAAGGAAAATACATGCCCCATTTTTAGAAAGAAGTGAAACGTACCGTTCTCCGCGACCGAAGAAATAAATAAAGCGCTAGACCGATTAGTGAATATGGGCATATTATCGAAAGTAGAATTCAGCGAATGGGCTGCTCCAACGGTATACATAAGAAAAAAATATAAGGAAATCCAGGCATGCGCAGATTTTTCTACAGGATTACCACTATCCACTCCCCAGCACAGAAGAGGTTTTTAATAAATTAGATGGAGGAAAAGTCTTTTCAAAAATTGACTTAAGCGAGCCCTACCTCCTGATTCCACAAGACGAAAATAGCTCTAAACTACTCTGTATTAACAAACACAGAGGGCAGTACAAATTTGACTGACTAGCTTTTGGAATAAAAGTCACACCGGCTATCTTCCAACAGGTGATGGACACCATTCTGTGCGGCTTTGACTTCACTTTCGCTTATCTTGATGATATTGTAATTAGTAGTAAAACGAAGGAGCTACACAGAGAACATCTAAACAAGGTTTTCGCACAAATACGGGAATTTGGGTTCATGGTAAAGGAAACAAAATCCAATTTCTGTATGAACAAAATCAAATATCAGGGACATATCATTGACAAAAACAGGAGACGTCCCGACCCCGAAAGGTCTATAGCTATCAAGGATATGCCAGCCACTGATAATGTTGCGACATTACTGAGCTTCCTTGGACTTGCAAACTACTACCAAAGTTTCATAAAAAAATTGTACGATCTCCGCGCCCCGCTAAACGAAATACTAAAAAAAGATAAAAAGTGGAGATGGATGCCCGAATGTCAAACAGCATTTGACCAAATTCAAAAGGCATTAACATCTAATCTTTTTCTCATGCACTGTGACCAAAAACTGGAGATTATTGTCACAAGCGATGCCAGCTCATATGGGGTTGGTGCGTGTATCCTACATAAGATGCCCGATGGGACAAAAAAGCCAATAGCCCACGCATCTAGAACTCTTCTTCAGGCCGAAAAGTATTACTCCAAGATTGAAAAAGAGGCTTTGGGAATAATATTTGCAGTGACAAAATTTCACCGATATTTGTATAGCAGATTATTTACTCTACAAACAGACCACAAGCCCCTAATAACCATTTTCGGATCAAAAAAAGGTCAACCAATTTATACTGCCAATAGGCTACTAAGATGGGGAACGATTTTACTGAACTACAATTTTAAAATCGAATACCTCCCGTCAAAACAGATTAGCCACGCAGATGGACTATCAAGGTTGGTACCGAAGTATAGTGAACCCTTTGAGGACAAAATAATAGCATCTTTACGAACAGACTGTGAAATTAAAAACATGATAGCCAACACCATCAAAGAACTGCCTGTGACGCTACTCGAGATAAAAAGCGAAGCAATGTACGACGACTTTATTACCAATATTAAACAAAAAATCACAGCAAAAAACGAAAAAGTACCAGAACTATTTTCACTATGCGACAACGTCTTCCTATATAGTTAAAGGGTCGTAATACCAAAGAAATTGCAAAACGGAATTTTAAGAGATTTCCTAATGGGACAACCGGAAATAATTAGAATGAAGAGTATCATGAGAAGCTATGTTTATAGGCCGAAGATGGATAACGACATTACGGATATGATCGAAAAATGTAAAGGCAGTACCTTAGTGGCAAAAGAACCCCCAACTACTTTCAAATTTTGGCCCAAAACAGAACAACCTTGGTCGAGAATACACGTTGATTTTGCGGGTCCCCTGGAAGATTTCTACTACCTAATTGCAGTGGATAGTTACTCTAAATGGCCTGAGGTTCTCAGATGTAGAAGACCTACTACGGGGACAACTATTGGGTTCCTACATGAACTGTTTGGGCAGTTCGGTGTTGTAGATTGTGTGGTCAGCGACAACGAAAGCCAATTCACATCAGTCGAATTCAAGGAGTTCTGCGAAATCTTCCAAATAAAGCACATAACTACACCACAATTTCACCCAAGATGAAACGGCCAGGTTGAATGTTTTGTAGACACGTTAAAGCGAGCACTCAAAAAAGCATCAGGTACCCCGTCGGACAAGGCATTATAGCAATTTCTGCTGGTATATAGAATTACACCCAATCTAAGTCTTCTTGTCCATTTACCAATCCTTTTTGGATTGCTCCAACTGCACAGAGTACAAATGACATCACCATTACCTTCAGATTGCATTTTTTTAGTTCTCTGACAAGGTATTGGTACTTATCTCTCTTCTCGCTTTCTTTTAATTTTACTCTGTGGCCTACAAGGACTGCAAAGACCATATTCGGCAGGTTCTCTTTTTTGTTGACTAACACTAGGTGTGATTGTTTGGCTGAGATTATTTGATTTGTTCGTATCTAAAAAAACCCAGAGAAATTTGTGTGTATAGTTTTCCAGCACTGATTCTGGTTCATATGAGGAAATTTATGTTTTTTGCACAAATCCCTGTGGAATACCCCTCCCGCGCCAAGTCGTGTATACATTTAAACTCTTTTGGCGTTAAATGGCTGCATTCTCTTATTTAATTGATCGTTTCATCTCTATTCCCAAACAACCTATATCTGCTATTCTGTTGCGTCTTATATATTAGGCTTTAACACACTGGGTGCTTCTGTTGTTATTTTATTCTGCTGCAAGAAGTTTTTCTCCAAAGGTTTCCCTTTTTTAGCAATGTCTATGTCATCTCGTTAGATATTTCGCTTGTTGATCACTTGAAATATTCAGAGTTGTTTTTCTAATTCATTTTTTCTATGTATAAATGTTCTATTGATCCTTGTCATGTTTGCGTTTTTTCTGGTCACTGTAGTTAGTCTTTCGTGTTAGATTCTATGTAGTCTTCGAGTCGCCTAGTTCATGTATCGTCACTGACTTGAATGCTGGTGACTCTTCTTCCTCATTCCTTTCTTGACACATAAGTATGGTTATGTCATATCTGGGATGTAAGCCCTTGTGCATCGTCATAAGTTTTTTCTGTTCTTTGGTCGATTTGTTGAAGCTCTTCCCTCGTTCACTTTAAGATTGGTCCCGAGTATCTTACGCGGAGGACAGCCCAGGCGTTTATCGCTATGCGGAGATGTCTAATATATAGTTATGTTTCTCGTTCTCAAGGGTATCTTTTTTAAATTTCTTCTTTCATCTCCATTTGTTTGATGGTGTCTGGTTCCAATATTTCCTAACACTAGAAATTTTCCTTTTTTTCAAACGTTCAGATTTTTTCTCGATTTAGTAATTTCATGCGTTGAATAGTTTGTTTTTCGCGTCTCCTTATTAGCATGGCATATTTTTCTAATCCTGTTTCTATTCTTATATCCTGACTGTATATTCGCACGGCCGGTGTTAGGACTTCCAATTCTTTTTAATTCTGAGCAAAGAGGTTTGTACATTTGGTGATTTATCTTTTCTTATGATTTGGTGTTATGTTTTGACCTGTTGACCCGGCCAAAAATGCCATTCAAGGTGATGCACCGGAAGGAAGTGACACATTCTAGTGGCAGTTATGAGAGGAAATCGCGTGGGCGGATATTGGCTGATGAAATGGACGAGGTAAAAAAAAAATCCCATTACACTCTCATAGACTGACGCACCGGAAGAGAGTGACCTCTGAACTGGATGACAGTTATTTCCGCTCGATGACGATCACACAGGCCATTCCAAAGTTAGCGGAAGTGACACATCCCGGTCGCTAGATATCAGAAGTTGCGGAGGCGTGTCCATATCACCGCGTGGGAGTTTAAAGATAATATAAGGCCGACGAATTGAACAGAGGACGGTTGAGTTCAACGAGCCAGTTGACAGAGGCGAGTAGAGTTGAGAACAAGCAGTATAGTTGGCGGCGTAGATAGACGAGATGTAGTAAGGAAAGCCAGTGCTCCGGTTGAGCAGCCATGGAGAATGAGAAAGACACAACGCTGACGGCCATAACTTCGGGGTCAAAATATTTCTGTTGTGTTCGGTCTCTAGCTCCCTCTCACACGCAAACTTTGAACAACCCTTTCGAACCTTACAAATAAAGTGAGAGGTAAATATTTTTATAAAGAAGTCTTCCTGCGTCTTTCTGTGTGCGTCGTTTATTACTGCGTCTTTATCATCGTGTGTCTGTCTATTATTGTGTCGTTATGCTGCTGCATGATGCTGTAGATGACTATATAACATTGGTAAGTCAAATCCACCTGTGTATTTCCTGTGACCGAGGGTTATTATCGCTATCACAAATCGTAACGGTGATAGCGCATCTCCCTGGAATATACCTCTCTAGATTTTCACCTCAGGTCAACTTTTACCTCTTGGTATCAATTATACTTCCATTTTCTCTGGATTTTCTCGATAAACTCTATGACTTTGTCGGATATCTTGTACATTCTGAGACAGTCTATTATCCTGCTAAGGGGGAAAAATTCTCAAGATTTTATGTATCGTATATTGTTATACCAAACCCCGGATCTCTTTATTATTTGCTCTCTTGTCACAGATGAGACCAAGTACCTTTAAAGTAAGCGAATATTTGACTGGATCACAAAAACTCTCTTTGGAGGTGCCCGTGGTGCAATTGTTATCGTCGTAGGAAATGAACACGGCGACACGAGTTCAAATCCTGGACGAGACTGATTGCATTTCACATAGCACTAGTACCCTTGGGAAAGGTATGAATCCAATTATTCTCCCTCCAGCTATGGGTAAATAGTAGGACAGACTAGGTTCTTCAGCCTTGGTTAGGCAACTAGTCTGAATTAAAACCTGTTAAACTCCACTTAGAAATCGACCTTGTGTCATATCCTGCCCGAGCAGAGGGGTTGGTAAATAGCACAAAAAACTCTAGCTTGTATGTTTGTTATTTTTTTTTTCATTGTAAATTTAACGTATAACTGATATCTTGTACTTTAAACCAGGAGCGATTAGGTGCCACACCAGTATTATAAACAACGCTCTGCTTTTAAGAATTCAAAATCGTTTGTGCTTCTCTGTTACTGATTAGTGGTTTTGATTAACTAAGTCACATTACTAGAAAGAATATTCCATCTTCCTCCTACATTATTTCTTAACTTCTCTCCACCATTTGACTCCTTCACTCTGTATTATGGCGTCTAATTATTCCCCGATTACTATTCGTAATTTCTACATTGTTTCCATATATTCAAACACAAACAATATACAAAAATCATACAGAACATACAAAGACGAGCAATGCATTACGATAGTGGAACAAGAGATATTTTACAAATATATTAAAACATCTATTTTTTCGAACCCAGTCGGCTTGGACTATAGAATACATCGATTGCATCTTTGTAGAGGGGTAAGAGCGCCGCCAAAGGGTGTCCTGTATATGACACAAAACAATTTGAGGGTGAGGCTTCAGTAATGCTAGAACTTAAGGGAATGGGGAGTACCCCTTCATTGCCATTAGTCCCAGGTCCACATAAGCCTGTTGTGGTGGCACCTGATAGGGTCTTATCTATTGGTCGAATAGAAGTGTTTGATATGTAAACTGTAAGCAAAAAATGGCTTATGCGAAATTGAATTGTTAAAGATAGAACAGTATGATCCTTTAATTGAGTGTAAATAGAATTATTCATATTTGACAGAAATTCTTAAAATCATTTAACTGTGCAAAGAAATGAACTCAGGTTTGTTCAAAAATGTTATCAACAAAATCATATAAGTTATAAATATGTATAAACAGGATATAACATGAAATAACTTACGATGGTTGATATGCCATAAAACCTAATCCCAAACACATATTTTCGTCTCTTTCGAAAAAAAAAAAGTCTACCGATAGTAGACCCATATCTTTGTTAATTTTGTTTTCTTGCTTTCTCCTTTTCCGTCGGACGTTATTACGTCTGCCTTTATCACGGGTCGACTTACCATTTGCTCTTATCTTTACTTAAAAATTCAATAATGACAATAATGAAATTTTTCCATCTCCCTTTAATTCTTCTTCTTCTTCTTCTTCTTCTTCTTCTTCTTCTTCTTCTTCTTCTTCTTCTTCTTCTTCTTCTTCTTCTTCTATTATTATTATTATTATTTACATGAGTGACTGCAAGTCTCCTCATGTCTCCAGGACTCTTCTCAGTATTCTGGCTGTTCTCTCTAATGCTGTTGTTTGGATGGTTTCTGCTCGGTCGTCAACTTCCAAATCCTCCAGTACATTTAATAATCCTTTAGTTACTGTACCAAAAGTACCAATCATAATTGGTATAATTCTCACCTTCATGTTCCACAGTTTTTTTCAATTCTCTAGCAAGGTCGAGGTATTTATGCTTCTTTTCACATTCTTTCGGTTTTATTCTGTGGTCAGCCGGGACTGCAATGTCCACAACTTTACAAATTCTCTTTTTTAGTTGATTATCATAAGGCCTGTTCTTCTGGCCGAGATTAGGTGATCTGTCTGTAAGTAAAAGTCCCATAGGAGTTTATGTGTGTTATTTTCTAGGACAGGTGCTGGGTTGTTCATATACCATTCGTTCGTATTGTCAAATTTAAATTTCTTGCACATCTCCCAGTGGATCACCTGGCCCACCCAGTCGTGTCTAGTCTTATACTCCTTCTGTGCTAATTTGATACATTTGATAATATGATTGATGGTTTCATCTCTGTCACCGCATAACCAACGTTTGCTATTTTCTTGCGTTTTATCTATTCTCGTTTTGACGTGGTTAGTTTTTATGGCGTTGTTTTGCGCCGCTATAAGGATAGATTCTGTTTCTCTCTTAAAGTTCCCTTTTCTTAGCTAGGTCCAGGTTTTCTGTTGTGAGATGTTTATTATTTAAAACGCCCAGAGAGTTGTTGTTTTTCCTGTTTTTGTTTCCTAGTGATTGTCATTCTGTTGTCCATCATTTGGTCAGTATTGTTTCTGATGGCTGTAAACAATGCTTCTTTATGTTTTTCTATGTAGTCTTCGAGTCGTTGTAACAATGCGTCAACGCAGTCTTCGATGCTGTCAAGTGTTCTTCCTCCCTCTTATCTTGATACATATAGTCTGTCAACATCGTTTCTGGGATGTAATGCCTTATGTATGGTTATTAGTTTACTTGTGCTTCGGTTCATTTGTTTAAGATAATTTCTGGTCCAATCAAGAAAAGATGCCGAATATCTAACGAGGAGTACAGCCTAGGTATTTATTCCTTTGATAGGATTTCTGTTAGAGAGGTTTTTTTCTCGAGTAGATTTCTAGTTCTGCAATATTCTTCTTGAATTTTGTCTTTCATTTCCACTTGCTTGATGGTGTCTGCCTCTAAGATGCCCAAGTATTTGTAGGTTTCATTTTCTCCGAGCGTTCTAATCTTGTCTTGATTTGGTAGTTCCATTTCGTCAGTTATATGCCGTTTGTCACTTTTCATTACAAGCATGGCACATTCCTATGTCCTGACTGTATATCTTAATTGCGTATATTAGAGTTTCCAGTTCTTTCATGTTTTTTGTAAATAGTTTGATGTCATCTAAGTACATTAAATGATTGATTTTTTCCTGCGATCTACTAAGTTTATATCCGGCTGTGCATTTTCTGAGTATGTATTTAAGTGATATCATGGCAATTATGAATAATAAGGGTGATAGTGCATCTCCTTGAAAAATACCTTTTTGGATCTTTGCTTCAGATAAGCTACTTCCTCCTACTGTCGATTCCACTCTCCAGGTTTTTATGTCTTTCTCGATAAAGTTTATGACTTCATGTGATATTTTGTACATTTTGAAGCAGTTTATTATCCAGCTTTGTGGAATCATATCATATGCCTTTTTGTAGTCAATCCAGACCGTAGCTAGATTTTTCCGTCTGGTTTTGGTCTCATTTAGGATGTGTTGATCTGTTTAAAGTAACTCTGCTGTGCCTCTGGATCCTTTGTGGCATCCTTTCTGTTCCTCAGGGAACAGTCCGCGACTTGTTAGCAAGTAGTAAATCTCTCCCCTTATTTGTGGTGTTTTCTAATTTGATATTTTTTTAGTCATTTTCATTTAAATCGATGTGTATCACCACTTCCTGGCTTTCTTTGAGCCCTTCTAATTCTCTTGTCATATTGTTTATCCATTCATCCTTTCTTTTATGTTTTGTGGCTGTCATATTCATATCTATTTTGGGTTCTTTTGCATCCGGTTGTTGGTATGTTTTCCTGTCATCTCCTCCCAGTTGTTGATAGAATTGTCTTTCGTTGTTTTAGAATGTCTTGTTTCGTCTGTATTGTTTTGGCAATATCTCTTTAATCTCCGTTCTTTCGCCAGTACTTTCAGGTTTATTTCCTCAAGTTGTACCGTTTTTATTTTCCTGTGTTGCCGTTTCCTTTTTGGTTGTACATATTCCAGCGTCTTTCCTTTGTTTTATCATTTTGGCATGTTTTCATAGATATTTTATCTGCGTTTCCTGTCGCATTTCCCATCCTGGTTTTGATTTTTTTTTTCGTGATTTTTGAGGAGATCACAATTTTCTTACAAACTAATTTTGCTCCGGCATAGATTAGTTCATTTAATTCAGTTATATTATTCGTTGATATATAAGGTAGTACTTGATTTATTTTATTCGTTTCCTTCTTAACTGTTCTCTATTCTATGTTTCTAAATGATGGTAAGGTAGTCATTTTACTGGTCATAATTCTCCTTAAATTTTCTAGATTTACCTTTTGTTCTTGCGTTATTATTTGTTCTGGGTTATTTGTTTGTGCATTGTTTAGTTGTGAGGTGTTTCCATTTTCGTTTGGGCTGTTCTTTTTTAATACTTGATGTGTTAGGTACTGTATTACTATTGTGCTTATTGTTTATTTTCTGTTGTATTTCTAGTATTTCAAGATCAGAAAATCATTTTTTCTTTATTATTGTCTTTGTCTTTGTCTAGTTGTTTGAAAACTAGCACATTCCTGCTAGATCTCTGTCATTCTTATCGTATATCCTATATCACCTTTGTGTAGGTTTGCTCCTAAAATAGCAGTGTAGTGGCTGTCTTCCTTAGTCGATGTTTTGTGTTTGAGTCTCTGGTTGGTGTGGTTCCTTAACTGGTCGTTCGTGTACCTGAAAAAAGAACAGCTAACATTCGCTGGATGACAATCAATTCTCCGGTGTTAGCTATCTGGAGAACACCTGCTGATCCCGACACCCAAGCTTGTTACTTGGGTCAGATTTTGTTTCAACATTTTTATCATGGCTAGTATAATTTGGCTATACCAGATCCAGGGATTGTTTAATATCTGTGCGCCTGACACAGATGTGACCGAGAACAAACACAGCGACTGTTCATGAACAGCGAATCACAAAAAGAAAAAACAACGATGTCTTAATTTAGTTTAAGTCCATTAACCTATTTTTATAGTTTATTTCTTAACTGAGTGCCTGAACTACCTTCAGGTGTTGAATTATTACCTTTATAGTTTATATTTACTACCATATTTTGAAACTTATTTTCTGTTAAATTTGATTGTATATTAATAAATACTAAGTTCCTGCTGTTTTCTCCGTTGTATGGAGGACGGTAACAGTTCTTACAGTTCTTACTGTTCTTACAGTTCTTACAGTTCTTACTGTTTTCAGGTTACATGAGGTACGTATTTTCATAGATTAAGAGTAGTCATGGATGAGCTGTATAAAAATTGAGGCAGTAAATTTAAACAAATTTATTTCATGATTTTGAAATAGTTTAGCTGAAAATAATTTTGAGAATTAAAAAGTCTTCATTAAAAATACAACTGATCACCAAAAGATTTTACGAGTAACAAAAAATCAATATTAAAAAAAAAGACAGGTTCTACTGACTCAAATTTCAATGAAGACCACGCAACAAAGATTCGTTTGATTATTCTGGTTCGAGTCTTGCTATATTTATTTATATATTCCAAGATAGCGTCGTCTAGTTGCATTCTAGAATCTTTGCTTCTAAAGCAATTTCCTTTTTTTTGCGCAGTAGATATTTTTTTTAATATATTGTACCATAGCCAGATACAGATATGCGAAACGTACATAGAATGTTCATAACGTATATACATAGAACATAGGAATCCCGAAACCCGAAAAACACTTATCGATTTCTTAGTTCAGGTACGAAACCTTTTATTACCTTTGAGTTTAAAGGTTTCGACATAAGGAAGAGAGATGCACAATCTTTCTATGCTTACTTTTCCATCTGCCCCGCCATCACGTGCGCACCTGCCACAAGGCCTCGGCGAGCAAACGAAAGTCAACCGTCTTCTTCCGAGCCAGGAACTCAACGAACTGACTTTTTTCAAAATCCCCAAAATCCTCCGCGGGCGCTTCCGGTGCATGATGTCATTAACATCCCCAAGTCAAATTTTCTAACTGGGATTTTTATTTTGACATCTGTGAACGACACATCCTTCCCGCGTGCGCGTTAACACCTGCACTCAAGTTTGCACCTAACTAACCCATGTGCTGAGGCGAAAGTTTCTCAGCCTAACTAAACCAAAAGGCAAGATATATAAAACGAAATCCCTCGGCCATTATATTACACGATTTAATTCATTTATTTATTCATTCTTTAAATTTATTCTATTTTATTTTTATTTCCTTCTGCTCTTCATAAATTCTCACCCACCCACCTCTTCATACGAGTAACACGTAAAACATAGAAATTGAGGCGGTAAATTTAAACAAATTCATTTTGTGATTTCGAAATAGTTTATTATTATTATTTATATTATTACTTACTTACTTACTTGAAACTATATAATTGCTTGCATAAAAGACTGATTTTGGTATTGAGTAACCCAACAAAAGTAAAACGAACGGTTAAAGGAATCAGTGATGTAAAGATTCGTAGTTGGCAATAAACACAAACTTCCAACCTCTTGGAGCAAATGAAGAAAGTGTTTCTTGCATACAGAATTTAAACAGATTGTTTCATAGACCACTGTTGTAAAACTTATAATAAATGAAGCAAGTCATCTTTACACTGGTATTTACTTAAATTAAAGAATTTTAAAAATAGCCCTGCTACGAAACCGCATAGAACCCAAAATCGACAACATAATTAGGAAACAATAAAGTGAAAGTACGTTCACCGGATGGAGACACAGAATACTTCGACATTGTAGCAGGAGTACTACAAGGGGACACGCTAGCCCCATACCTCTTTATCATAGACTACGTGCTTAAAGCATCGATTGATAACATCAGAGAAAACGGCTTCGAGCTGAGAAAGAAAAGAAGCAGAAGGTAGCTCACAAAAACAATTGCCAACGCCGACTATGCCGATAACAGAGCGATACTAGGATATACACGCAACCAAGCCGAAACACTACTGCATAGTTTGGAACGAGCCGCTGCAGGCAATGGCCTCCGTGTCAATGCACACAAAACAGAATATATGTGCTTTAATCAAACAGGCGACATTTCCACACTTGACGGAACCTCTCTGAAACTGGTAGACAAATTCATCTACCTAGGAAGCAGTGTCTCATCAACCGAAAAAGACATCGACACGCGGCTAACAAAGGCATGGACAGCTATCGATAAGCTCTCGATCATATGGAAATCAGACCTGACCGATAAAATGAAACGCAGTTTCTTCCAGGCAACGTTCATGTCGATACTGCTGGATGGATGCACAACTTAGACGTTAACAAAACGGCTGGAGAAGAAGCTAGACGGCAATTACATAAGTATGTTGCGAGCAATATTGAACAAGTCATGGCGGCAACACCCAACAAGGCACCAACTATACGGCCACCTGCCTCCCATCACGAAAGCTATCCAAGTTAGACGAACCAGGCATGCGGGACACTGCTGGTGAAGCAGGGATGAGCTCATAAGGGATGTACTCCTATGGACCCCCACATAAGGCCGAGCAAAAGCAGGACGACTAGATCGAACATACATACAACAGCTATGTAAGGATACGGGATGTAGCCCTGAAGACCTGTCAGAGGCGATGAACGATAGGGAGAAGTGGCGTGAGATGGTCTGGGATATCCGTGCTGGCGGCACGACATGATGATGATGATGATGAAATATAAAGAAAAAAGATTTAGTCTGTATACTTTTTGATCACACCTTGTATACTTATGTCAGGTTGTAATGAAAAATCTGTCCAATTCTTCGACAGGTAAATTTGTACAAGATTTCATTAAATCCTTAAATGATATTTTCCGATGTCTTAGTGAATTGTATATCTCATTTCCTTTTAGACTCTGTGGGAATTATTGCAAGAAAACTTTCAAATCAATCCTTTTTTTCTCCAAGTAAAGAAAACTTTTGTCAAGGCCAAATCTATCGATTTTCCTTGGTGACTAATGCAAATCTAGTGGAAATCTATTTCACTCACATACGATGATGACGTAGGGTTTGAAAAAACACGTAGGAAATGTTAATTTTCCATTTCTAAAGGTAGAGTTAAAAGGAAGGTCATACATGTAACGATTTTGAGGCACTGGAACCAGCTGTTAAAGACAACATTGCCATTAAAGTTAAAACATTCATCGAACACTGTGAAGTCAGCCCTATGACAGTCCATTGCGAAAAAAAAAAAAGGCTCGGAATGGTGTCAAGTTTTGTAAAATTTAAAGTGCATTGAATCAGCATTGAATGGCAAACTATTGAGTATAATTGCATTTCATCCGCTTCAAATGACTTTTTGAAGAGTCATTGATGAGAGAAATGGATTATCTACAAGGTTCATTCAATGAAGATTCTTTTAAATATTAGGTAGGATATACGAGGAATCCTTAATTACGAGATGTGAAACAATAATCAAACAATCACAGCCAAAAATATCTTCTAAACAGCTTAAACTTTAAAAACAGCTATGGACAGAAAAGTCAATTCTTGGCACCCCCAAAATTGAATAATCTTTTATTGTGATAACGAAATACTGACCTAAGATATAAAAGAAAACTGCTGGAAAAATGCTTTATCGAACAGATACCCCAGACCTTGCTCCTTCAGATCATGATGTGGTTAGAAGTTTTTAAATCTATTCGGATAGACTTAAACTGACTTTAAAAGATGTCAAAAATGAGTGAGACCCTTACCTCAAACCAAAACCTGAAGAATTTATTTCATATGGTGTTAAAAAAACAGAAAAACAAACAAACAAACAAACAAACAAAAAACAAAACAAAAAAAGCTTTATGACCGATGGGATAAGGTCATTAAAAATAATGGTGACTATATTAATGATCAAAGACAATCCATAATAACAATTTTTGGCTTTGTTACCAGATACGATTTTCGTTACAACCTTATATATTTGAATTTTCATTTTCAAAATTATCAGCTTTGTGTCGTCAGACCTTTCAATACTTTACTCGCATCTTCTTCAGCTCCCCACCAAAAAAGAATGTTCTAGATATGCTTCTAAACTGCATCTGGAATGGGGGTTCCAGTTTTAGATTTTGAGGAGTACCCCTTCATTGCAATTACTTCCTGGTCCTCTCTTACCCAGTGCTGTAGTACCTGTAAAAGTGTCTTCTATGCAAATACATCTATTTGAAAATTATTTGTATTAGATAGGAATACTTGATATCATAGAACAATTAGCAAATGATTTTTATTAGATAAGAATACTTGATATCTTACGACAGTGTGCAAATAATTTGTATTAGATAGGAATACTTGATATTATAGAATTGAGTGCAAATTATTTGTGTTAGATAGGAATACTTGATATCATATAACTATTGTCAAAAATTGAAAAATCTACAAAAAATGTAAGTATAGATGTACAATGTATGCAATTTCTAAAACTCTAGACATAAAATAACCCCAGATGGTTTAAGAAAGAAGCCTTTAAAAGCAATCACGATTAATAATGATCCACTCAGAGAGCTGAAACCAAGAAGAGAACTAATCTCGTGAGAAATGACTTCGTGCAAGAGCAACGCCTTGGATCATATTTTGATCAAGTTCTTTCAGTTTATTATTCTTACATTTTTTTTATTCATGTTTATTTTATTCAATGCAACACCCAGAAAAAAGTGTGCCTGTCTTTAATAACTGCAGACAGGAATTTCTAATGTTCATGGTTAATTTTTGCTTTCTGTGTTTCTTCTAGGAACTCGGGTTAGCAGCTCAGTTGTACAACTAAGTGTTATTTTGCTTGAGCGAGCACACATATACCCTGCTACACATAAATAAAGTAAATTAAGACTATCGATATTTGTAATATTACGGACGGGCGCTGTCATCAAATTGCGGCGTTCTCAAGGTTAAAGAACATTCGAGCACATCAGCTGTCATCAGTCATTGGGTACAAAGGTCTGACGATCAAAAAATGTCACGAACCTCGCTCGTGCAGGCAGAGTGACCTGTTGAGAAAAAAGCGTGATTTTGATATAAACGCGCGTGAATTTTCACGTGTTGCAGTACTGTTTCACTAGTGAGCATCAAACCTTCAGCAACCTTCGAATTGATTCCATCAAATCGCTATATAAGAAAATCAAGTAGCGAGATTTGGGCAGTTCAAGACAGGTTTTCGAACAGGTTTCAACAGAGGCGCACGCCGCACGACGCATGTCATATAGAGCCCAGCCTGTCATTCCAATCCGACTGATATGATAAACATCAACAGGCCGACGATAAAAACGCCGCCGCCATCGCCAAGAAGAGGAAGGTGAACCTTTTCTACGAACGCTAGCTAAAGTGCACGTAGGGAAAGAGTGATAAAGAAAAAAGACGTTTGATAGCGACAAAAAAAGAGAAGGCAAGGAAGAACGCTATTGAACGAACTTTTTAAGAGTCCGCTGTAATTCCCGAAAATAAAACGACTACTATTTTCTTCCTTGAGATTCAAGTTTCGAGGGTTTCTTTTCTGTGAATTCATTTCTTTTTATCAGACACAACGCTTTCATTTTTTTGCTCCTCTACAACATATTTACTAAAATACTGAAAAGAACAAACTATAAAAAGGAATATTGTAGAGCATTATTCCTTTCGTTAGAATATATTCGTGCCTTGTAAATCTGTATTTTGATTTATGGCTTTATTAGTTGTCTAAATATCTGGGACGAAGCTTGATGATTTTTATCATTAAGGTTTTTAGGACTATTGTCTTCATCTTTATTGTTATTTCCACAATGGTTCGGCCGACGATCCCCTTTGATTCAATAAAGAACATAGTTTGAATTTCAGTGAAGGTTCCAGAGTTCAACAACCACCTGAAGAAGGCCGGAGGACATATCGACTGAAACGTTGTGGAAATAACAATAAAGATGAAGACAATAGTCCGAAAATCCTTAATGATAAAAATTCTGGCTTAATGTTAGAATCTCTTTTTCTCTTCATGCCTTTATGTAAAGGATTTATAACAGGAAAATGTATTTATTAAGCCTACCTTAATCTTAGACAAGTGATGTGCCCACTAGTGAACATCGTCACTAAAAAGAAATTAGAAAAAAATGTGGGATACTATCTTGCTAATCATTGCCGTTAGTCATTATCATATTTATTCTTGAACACGTTCCGAAGAATGTGTGATGTTCCAAGTGAACACGTTCCCAAGAAAGTGTGATGTTCCAAATGAACACGTTCCCAAGAAAGTGTGATGTTCCAAGTGAACACGTTCCCAAGAAAGTGTGATGTTCCAAGTGAACACGTTCCCAAGAAAGTGTGATGTTCCAAGTGAACACCTTCCCAAGAAAATGTGATGTTCCAAGTGAACACGTTCCCAAGAAAGTGTGATGTTCCAAGTGAACACCTTCCCAAGAAAGTGTGATGTTCCAAGTGAACACCTTCCCAAGAAAATGTGATGTTCCAAGTGAACACCTTCCCAAGAAAGTGTGATGTTCCAAGTGAACACGTTCCCAAGAAAGTGTGATGTTCCAAGTGAACACGTTCCCAAGAAAGTGTGATGTTCCAAGTGAACACCTTCCCAAGAAAATGTGATGTTCCAAGTGAACACGTTCCCAAGAAAGTGTGATGTTCCAAGTGAACACCTTCCCAAGAAAGTGTGATGTTCCAAGTGAACACGTTCCCAAGAAAGTGTGATGTTCCAAGTGAACACCTTCCCAAGAAAGTGTGATGTTCCAAGTGAACACGTTCCCAAGAAAGTGTGATGTTCCAAGTGAACACGTTCCCAAGAAAGTGTGATGTTCCAAGTGAACACCTTCCCAAGAAAGTGTGATGTTCCAAGTGAACACCTTCCCAAGAAAGTGTGATGTTCCAAGTGAACACCTTCCCAAGAAAGTGTGATGTTCCAAGTGAACACCTTCCCAAGAAAGTGTGATGTTCCAAGTGAACACCTTCCCAAGAAAGTGTGATGTTCCAAGTGAACACCTTCCCAAAAAAGTCTGATGTTCCAAGTTAACACGTTCCCAAGAAAGTGTGATGTTCCAAGTGAACACCTTCCCAAGAAAGTGTGATGTTCCAAGTGAACTCGTTCCCAAGAAAGTGTGATGTTCCAAGTGAACACCTTTCCAAGAAAGTGTAATGTTCCAAGTGAACACGTTCCCAAGAAAGTGTGATGTTCCAAGTGAACACCTTCCCAAGAAAGTGTGATGTTCCAAGTGAACACCTTCCCAAGAAAGTGTGATGTTCCAAGTGAACACCTTCCCAAGAAAGTGTGATGTTCCAAGTGAACACCTTCCCAAGAAAGTGTGATGTTCCAAGTGAACACCTTCCCAAGAAAGTGTGATGTTCCAAGTGAACACCTTCCCAAGAAAGTGTGATGTTCCAAGTGAACACCTTCCCAAAAAAGTGTGATGTTCCAAGTGAACACCTTCCCAAGAAAGTGTGATGTTCCAAGTGAACACGTTCCCAAGAAAGTGTGATGTTCCAAGTGAACACGTTCCCAAGAAAGTGTGATGTTCCAAGTGAACACCTTCCCAAGAAAGTGTGATGTTCCAAGTCAACACCTTCCCAAGAAAGTGTGATGTTCCAAGTGAACACCTTCCCAAGAAAGTGTGATGTTCCAAGTGAACACCTTCCCAAGAAAGTGTGATGTTCCAAGTGAACACCTTCCCAAGAAAGTGTGATGTTCCAAGTGAACACGTTCCCAAGAAAGTGTGATGTTCCAAGTGAACACCTTCCCAAGAAAGTGTGATGTTCCAAGTGAACACGTTCCCAAGAAAGTGTGATGTTCCAAGTGAACACCTTCCCAAGAAAGTGTGATGTTCCAAGTGAAAGATGTGATGCGAGATCGATGTTTATGCGGATTACGACTGGTTTGAATTAAGGGTTTTCTTCTCACAGACTGGTTGCCAAACTTAGACTAATGAATTTAGTATGCTATAATATTTACCCATAGTTGGAGGGATAAAAGATAGATTCATGTCTTTCTAAATTAGTATGGAAGGTAATGAAGCCTCGTCAAGAATTTTAACTTGCTTCACAAGTATGCAAGTTGGAGCAATGTATATTAATAATACACCCTCTTCACATTGAGCTGTATATACTTAATATTCATCGCTCGGATTAATTGAATTTAAGATTATTTTGACATAGATATTATTGCAGATGATTTGCAAAAATCGAAAATATTAATTTTAATGTCTAAATGCTGCTTATTCGGCTTTCACGTTTATTGAATTTATGTAATTACTTTCAGTAGAATATGAAATGAGGTTGCTCACGTATGCTACCACTTCCTACGCGTATAGAACACATGTAACCTTTTTATCCAAGTTATTAAAAAATAACGGGACGAGAAATGCATTCAGAGGAAGTCTCCATAGCTTAATGGCTCCGAAGATGGACTGCAGCCTCGAAGTGAATTCGAACTTCAATTATGTAATTCCGTTCACTTACGAATGAATATTCTTCCGAAAAGATGCGATGCCCCATCTCCCCATTTCTCTGGGTTAAATCGTATCATTGCCGTTCTTCTACAAGAATGACTTAGGCGTTCAATAATTTAAGAATATTGATACACCATTGAACACCGAAAGTGAACCTGACTCTGTATTTAGACAGAAATAAAAGATGAATGAAATACTAAGTAACATTCAACGAAATTATTCCAAGAGATTTCTGTGATGCATAACATAATCTTATATGGAATAAAGCTTCACCATCACAATTCCTTTAGTGTCCTCCATGTCTTAAATTTTACACTGGATATGAAATTTAGAACACAACACGAATTCGCATATAGATAGGTCTGGCAATTATAGATTATGCTACAATCTTGAGTTTGAATTATCACAAAACAGTGTACCGTGCGTAATTTTTATTGATATTTTTTAAATGCCAACTGACTTCTAGGGACGTGTAGACGGTTTTCTAGACTTCATAAATTACATAAAATGTAAGTCACTCAAATGTGCCGTCTTAAATTGGAAATTGTAAATATTAAAATTAAGAATTTCAAAGGGTCATCAAGTTATTTTCCATCGTATTTTTCTAGTTGCTTCATTCCCATGCATAAAATCAGGGTAATTAGAACGGCAAAAGAAGTAAGGATTTTAGTTAGATCCTCCATATATTCAAATTAATCCACATATATTTTGTCAACAAATTTCTTATTCCTGACATGTATCAATGATTGAAGATGAAAAGCAGTCAGACAAAACCCATTCACATAACTACAATTGAATTTGAAATAATTGGAAAATACTATTTAATAGTAGAATCAACCCTGTTTGAAGACTTAAACTTTTCCAATGATAGTGACGTCGTTGACAACAATTTTTTCGCGTGGTTGATGCAGTATCATGACCCATGTACTCGTAAATTCTGACCTTGATCCTTATGAAAGATCCTATATGTGTGTGTGTGTGTGTGTGTGTGTGTGTGTGTGCGTAGAAAGGGTAAAACGTAAGAAAAATGTTTGATGGTTTATTTATTTGCCAATGCGTTTCGACTTTAATCTTTTTTGAATGCAAAAGTGTTTTATCGAAATTATTTTAGTATAAGAAATAATTTTGATAGATAAATTTTCATTCAATTAGAAGTCTTCATCAGGGCTTGTGGATCTTGCTATATAGCCTGATGAAGACTTTTAATTGAATGAAAATTTATCTATCAAAATTATTTCTTTGCATTCAAAAAAGATTGAAGTCGAAACGCGTTGGCAAATAAACAAACCATCAAACATATTTTTCTTTCGTTTTACCTTTTCTACTTACATTCTGTCAGATTCAACACATTTCTTTCTGTATATATATATATATATATATATATATATATGTGTGTGTGTGTGTGTATGTGTGATATTCTAAGGTACTTTTGAAACGTTTTGAGTGGTTTTTAATTCCGAAACTATGCTAGTCCCCAGAGATATCATCTGATGGATGCTTTCACCGGCTGTTTTTACCTATTTATTCTTTAGTAAAAAGAAGATTCAGACGTTGCTTGAGACATAATATTACATGAAATGCAACGTAAAAGCTATAGGAACACAAACGAACCCAATTTTTTCTTCTTAGCCTTTGAACACTGAGAATAGTTTTCAGATTTGATAAATTTTGATCCAATTATGCGATCTGGATATTTGTATTTTAAATAACGGAAAATAGAGAGTGACTTGATTTACTTGTTGATGACAACTCACTGACGTAAACGGAAACTATTTTGATCTGAAAATCTCATGAAATAGATGCATACACACAGATAAACAGCAATTGCATATATAAGAAAATGTATGTGTGTGAATATATAAACATGTATGTGGGTGAATATGCATGTATTTTTGTGTACCAATATGTGTGTATATGTGTTTGCAAGTATACATACTATACATTCAGAGGAATATATATAGATAGAGAGAAAGTTTCTTTCTATTCTCTTTCCAATAGATTTTCTAATGTTTCACTGTCTGACTGTTTGCTTTCAGAAGGAGGAAAAAGCAATGATGAGAATGATAAGATATTGTCCCTTGAAGGTAACTGAACTGCACATTATCGTCCAATTAACTTTAATACCGTCTTGCTCACTATTTAATCTTAACTTCCAACTTGTTGTGATTATCTTCCTAATTATTGAGTTTATAATCAACAGCAGTGGTTTCCGGTACGTCAAAACCATTAACATCTCATTATATATATTTTTTCGTGTGTGTGTGTGTATGTGTGTGTGCGTGTTACGCACAATTGTTCTTAGTTTATACTTGCTGATATCATATAATGATTAGCAATATGATCTAACTGAAGAAAAATTGGATTAAGAAAATAAGGATGGGTAGGTGAAGACAGCAGCTGATTTGGCAGTGGGAGTCAAAGGAGGCTTTGATTGGAATATCTAGAATATACCATACATAAATTAAAGAAGTCATGCAGCCCTAAAAAGCTCTCTTTGTTCTTTCACCATCTACCCAGAAATATCATCAGCTCTACTTCCACCTCTCTATCTCCCACTCCCCCTCCTTCTAATTTAATAAACAGGCTGCTTCGAAAACAACAAATAGGACTGGAAGTCTTTTCCTTAAAGTACTCGGTGTCAAAAAGCTCACCGTCAAAATATCCGATTCTGATTGATCTTGAGCCAGACTATGGTAAATTTAGCAAATGTCTTAAAAGGGAACTAAAAGAATTGCAGACAGGTAGTCAATCATTAGCATTTTAGCAAATTAAGGCATTGTGACAAACTTGGGAATCTTGATTGAAACTTGTGTCGAGTCTTAGAAATCTTAACCATCTACTTGTGTAATGAATTTGACCCTCATAACTTGTCTCAATTTGTATCCTTGTGCTGATTCTGACAGGATTGTAGATGAAGTACTTAAGTATTTCATACAGATGCCTGAGATTAGGGTTCGAACCAAGTCAAAAGTCATATTTTTTAATACTGATTTTTGGGCAGGCTCTCTAAACACGGCATAACACCTTCCTCCACCCTCCCACATGCAGCCTTGTGGCCTACAAAAGAAAAATTAATGCATATTATGTTGTTCAATTTTGTAAATATGTATTGTTACCACAAAAAAATAAAACGTGTAAAAGATCTTTATGGCGATTTCTTTTAGATTTGATTACTTAAAACTGGGTGTTATCATGTTTTTCATCACATGGTGTTTATATAGTTAGACTTATTAATCAAATCAGTATTATCTCCAATCGTGATTATCCTAATTATACGACAACATCGAATTCAGTTGTCTTTCTGTTAGTTCATTTAGTTGGTTTTATGATATGTCGACTCTTGTTGGTTTACCTCGTACCGAAACCAGTTAAACAGTTCTAATCATATAAGACACAAAATGCATCTTCACAATCACTTTAATTTCAAACACTTCTTTATCTTAGATTTATTTGATCCACTGATAGAATCCAAACAATTAATGTCAATCCAAATCAAAATGGTCTTCGGAGTAATGACAGGAAAAAGAGACTCTACATCCCTCAAAACTCTCGACCTAGAACCTCATCGCCCGATGCAGTTCAGTATGATAAGGCCCCCATTCTTTGGCGTGCGGGCAATAACCATTTTGTAGGGAATATATTCAGCGTGTCTTAGACTCCATTGACAGAGCCTATAATATAATTAGGGACTCCGGTTGATTGTTTCAAATAGTAAGTTTTTTCTTAGCAAGATTTAGGGTCAACAAGAAGACAGTTGAAAGGGAGGGATATATATGAGAAAGATTTGAGGCAGTAGGGGAGAGAGAGAGATGCTACGACTAGAGAGAAACGAATAGGGAAGTAAACCGCAGATTCTCGAAATCTAGGTCGGATGAGCAACAGCCACCCAAGTTAAAAACAGAAATGTATAAACTGAAAATCTATCACTGGCTCTGATTGGCTGAATAGAGCTCAAGCAGAGGAGCGGTTGTGGTAGACACAAGATAGAAAAAACCGAAAAGAATCTTAGTTGGAACCTAGCTGCAGAAATATGAGGACAGGCCGAAAATTACGGCACTCATTTTGGGTGAGCTCCGCGAAGGGTTCCCACACCCACCGAGAAGACGTGAAGATGGGACTCCCGAGTAGTCACGTACGTGAACTACAATAGATCTATGTGTGCCGCTCTGGCTCTGCGAAAATTTTTATCTACTAAAGCTCTTGATTAATTTTTTCATACTCAGTTTATCTCTTATCGATAACTGCTAAGAGGGGTTGTAGCGAATAAACTTTTGTATTTGCGATCCTGAACGGTGTTTTGTATGTTCGTTCGTTTTTCCCATGGTGAGCTTACAACGGGTTCTGGCTGGAACTTGTGGTGTAAGACTACACTCAGGGTTATTGTGGTGCCGTAGATCTACAAACGCGAATGTTGGAAACCGTGGGCAGGTACCAGCGTCTATTTGGTGTTGTAGCATTTCAATGCAGCTTTTCTATACATTTCTTGTAGTTCAGATATTTCAGTTATTGTTCATGAGCCATGCTGTCATGTTTCTATAAATGAAGAATTCATTTATTGATGTGATATTTTCTGATTACAATCACAAGACATCAAACTTCGAGTGGAAAGCCATGAAAACCAGTCTGTGTTAACCAATTTGAAAAGGTTAGGTTTACTCACTTTAAAAAAATGTAGTTTCTTCTGATATCTATGAAATCTTGTGTACGATGTTATATTTCTGAGACCATGACCGTGACGATAAGAGACCAAGGCTTTTAATGAGATGGTTCTGGATAGATTTATCACATGACCATCCTTCGTATACTTTCCCGCCATCGGAAAGACATATACCATATATTGTTGACATGATAACAATTGCGTATTTTCACAGTACCCAAAAAATGTACATTGTGAGTCAGTCGATTAAGACATTTATAGAGAATTTTTTTCTAAGTAAAAAAGTGGATTAAGCGCTTTGATCAATATTTAGAAGTTAGTTTTTATATTTATGAGGAAACTTCTCATTATTTCCAACATTTTAGATTCGTCACAAACAATCTGAGCCGAGCCCTCATTGGGAACTTTTCTTCTGAATGAAAGATTAAGGGCAACGGAATCAGAAAAGGTGACCCCCGTCAATCAAATAAATGGTGAGGTTCGAAGTTCTGTGTAGGTTCCCAAGTTCGACAAACACCTGAAGAAGGCCGGAGGACATATCGGTCGAAACGTTGTGGAAATAACAATAAAGATGAAGACAATAGTCCGAAAACCCTTAATGATAAAAATCGTCCAGCTTCATCTCAAAAATTAAGGCAACTAACTAAGCTCTGAACCCGAAGGATTTCTGGCCTGTGTTGTAAGGTAAGTTCGCAAATTGATAATGCTCTTATCCATGGCAATATAAATATATGGGAATGAGGGATTAAGGCTTTGCACTGCAAGTGCTAAGTAAAATCATGAAGCACTGAGTTGATTATGCCACAATGTAGGAGACACTTCAATTGCGAGAAGGATAGCGATGTGTTGGAGCTCTCGATTATGTTGTCATTTCAGCATTAGGCTATCGTTTCAGAGCTGTGGTCTCTCTGCTAATCAGACGCAGTCGAAAAGCTGGTATTCATTTTATGATTTCAGGTGAGGTGAGGCGTCTGGTTATGGCAGATATTGCTGTGAGATGCTTCAAATTCCGAATAGTTACAGTTTAAGCACCCAATATCCGCGAACAGAGGCGCTCTTTCTTTTGGTGGTTGTGACTATTTCTTACGGGCTCGGAGCCAATAGTTACAGCTGAGGATTGGAATGTTATCAGGATTGAAAGAGATGCTAGTTGAACGGTCGAGTGTGAAAGCAGTCTGTTTGACTTCATGGCTGAGATCGATTTGGTGACCAGATGTCGTCTGTATCACTGAGGGAAGAAGATGAGTACGTGGAAACATAGTGAACTCTCTAATCCAAATACATCCTACCCTGAGAGAGTTTTAGACAGAAGAATAGACATAGACTTAATATTTTGTCCCACTTTCCTCTGATTGGAGCTTGCCGAACATTAACTCGTACTGGTCGGCTTCCATTTAAGTAGTCAGCCTAGTTTAGCCGACTATTGGAAGTTCAATAGCTCCCTACTGGAGGTAGGAAACTGTAGGCAGCGGTTGAAAAACTAATACAGCGGGAGTTAGTGGGGGTTAGCTACCGGTAGTTGATAGTGGAGATCCGTAAAGCATAAGATTTGGGACTTCCCAATCAGATAGTGCCCGAAGTTCGCCCGAGATAAAGCAACGAGAGAGAAGTTCCTGGAAGATAGACTCACTCGGGGGATGGATGGGGGTATATCCTAACCAGGAGAGTCAAGCGTGAGGCTAGCAAACGCTATCAAGGATTTTTAGTTAAAGTTTATTAGAATATCCGGACTCGCGTGTGCGTAACGTAACATTTCGAAGGTTTTCCGGTCAGTACATCGAGAGTTTGATTTCCTTGGATGGGCACAGACTTCTTTCGTTTTTCTTGGTCTCTTTACCATTTTGCCAGACCTCCCCGTGGAGGAATTGTCCAGCCGACTTTTGCCGCCTTTAGATTGTTGAAGCGGCTTACTGTGTAAGGAGAATGAAAGTTTGTGAAGTCTGTGATGCGTTGAATCACGTTGGCTTTAACAATTGTCCAGGACTTGATGGTTTACCGCATGAAATGTATTTTAGGCTCACACACATGCTTGAGCATATTCAGATGGTTTTGCCATGGAGGGATCTCTGGAAACGTCACCACGGGTACGATTACATAACTAAAGAAAATAAAATTTGAGAGTGCTTAGATGACTACAGTTCCATCGATCATCTTAACACAGAATTGAAGATTCTTGCCCGGGTCTTGTGAATGGTTGCCTGTGATGTGATCGTAACTGAGCAAAATTACATTGGGAGGGGAAGATCGATCCCAAATAATTTTCCCGTGGTTCATTGGATCCTATAGAGGGGACAAAAGATGATACTGAAGCCACTCTGATCAATTGACACTAGACTGAAGCATTTGATAAGGTGAACAGTCACTTCTTGGTGACTGTTCTGGAAACTACCAGATTCTAACTAGTGTTCCACAGGCGAATACACTTTCTGTATCAATCCTTTACAGTAGGTGAATAGGAAGTATTCTGGGTCTTTTACAACCAGACTGTCTGTTCAGCAGGGTTATTCTCTTACCCATCTTCTCTATGTCCTTGCTTTGGAGCCTCTGAAACGTACGAAAAAATCTCAAAGGTAAAAAAAAAATCTTGCAGAAAAGTAAGGGACCGTAATAGGAACATAGAGAAGTGGCGTTCCCCTTCCTGTTCCTTTCCGCTGGAGTGATGGTCCTATTCGCTTGGTAAGAATGTGACTGTTCCTGACCTCCAATTAGATTTGGAAGCACAGAAAAAAGTAGAAGTGCAGAAGCGCATCTGAATTCGAAGACGCTTGTCCTCAAAATCTGGGCAGAGGTTTGCGCTGTGTACTTTTTTCCCTTATCCTTTACCGTCTATCTGTACTTCACATGGCTGCAGCCCGGCTATTGGTTTTGGAGCGACTACTGTGGAAGAGGGAGACAAGCCAATGGTTTGCTGGAAGGTCTGTTTCCAATGGCACTGCAATGTTGGGGTTAGGTATTCCGAGCTTGATTTGTAATTGGCTTGCCGAGAGGCTGGTGTTCCTTCATCGGTCACAGACAAGAGACTTAGCGGGGAGAAGGAAGATTTGCATATATTGAATTTCCAGCCGGAGATTGTAGGCCTACTTAAGCCGAAGGCTGAAACACTATTTCTAACGGAATATAGGAGGGCACATAGCATGCTATTTCCCTCCAGTGACCTTTTATGGTCGCAAAATGTACTATATCGAACGCTAATGCTGGTGTTCGCTTCGGATCCACTTGAGGGACGACCGGGCTTGTCGTTGCCTGGAAGGTGTTGCCCCTTGCTGCCGTGCATGGCAGACACGCCTGATTGCCCCTATTGCGAAAATTGGTCTGCCCGCTTGGCCTTGCGTGGGGTATTGACGGTTTGTATCAACCCCAAGCAATTCGTGCAGCTCGATATCGCATATGTCGTCGACAAAATTGCCCATCTTAGAGTAAAATTTAGGTGTGATCAAAAATGCTTGGATCCTATAACATTCAACGAAAAGTGGGTGAAAGCAGCAAGCCTGGTCAGTCGAAACGGTGCTCAGCCTGCGCTGTCGCCCTTTATTTATGACCAGTAGTACAGGTTCCACACTGGATTATCACCCTGGAGAATAGGAGTCTTCCTTTTATTCTTAGATAGCAGTATGCTTATTTTATGGCCCTGTCATCAAGCTGTAGCTGTTCATGATCTCCTCGTTCATAGCATTTTTGTTCGCTCTATATGTCTTTACCCATTGAAATCATTATTTCCCAATTCTATCTAAACAAAAGTGGATAAATTGCGGTTAACGAAATTTTATCTTTTACTTTAAAAATAACATTTTTACGAAATGCACAGAGTCCATGAACTTTTTTCCTGCATTTTATAATCAGACAACGTTGATCTGGCGGTTCTCTCAAATACAACTGCCTAATCTGAATATTTGCAGTATAAACTGGAGCTGCTTGCAGGAGACATTAGCCTCAATGTGAACTCAGATAAAACAGAGTCCATATGTTTTTAAAAAGATGAAATTATTTCCATATGAAATGGAAAGCATTTGAATTAAGAAATTCATTTCACATTCCTCAGTAGCAATATCACATCTACGGAAAGCAATGTCAATATATACAAAAGAATAGCATGGACTGCTATTAGCTGGTTTTTGATCATATAGAAATCTGATTTTCCTTATAAAATATTACTGGATTTCTTGCAAGCTAAAGCCGTGTCATTACTACTGTTCATTTGCACCATTTGGATATTAACGAAACCCTTGAAGAAAAAGTTTAATAAGAACGATACCAGGTTGCTGCATGCTGTTTTGAACAATTCGTAGTAATAGCACACCACAAACTTATAGCTGTAGCGCCACGTACCAACTATCTCACAAACCCTGTAACTAAGACAATCAAGGCAAGTGTGGCACTGCTAAAAAAAGAAGGAGGAACTCACATACGACTTTTTCCAGTGATCTCCGATATATGGATACACTAGTGTTAGCGGACCAGCAAAAATATCCAATTATCAACTCTGTGCGGACACTGGGTGTCATTCAGAAGACCTCCGAAGACCAATGGACGATGGAAACAAATGCTTTGAAAGAGTCAAGAGAATGTGTGTTATCAGCACGACTTGCTGACGATATATATATATATATATATATATATATATATATATATATATATATATATATATATGTGCGTGTGTGTGTGTTCGATCATCATGCAGATTACGTACAATTTGATAATGAAAAGTTGTTTCGTTGGTATCGCTATCTTATAACATTTCGCTGAAAAGGAGACAGCAACTACAACACATTTTCTACTACAATGACAGGATATTGTATAGTCGATAGTAAGGTGTATTGTTTCCTCAACGGAAGCCATTGACATCCAGATGTGTCTGCAACAAAATAGAATAATTTATAGACATCTGATTATAATCCCGCCGGTTAGAAAGGTGTCCTTCGCGAGATAAGGCTAAAACAGCACAACGTCAACGCTTTTATTTTCAAGTACAGACTTCAAATACGAATTTTAGTTTCTTTCACAAATGTAAAAACGACCTTGCAAAAATAGAGCCGTATATTTCTGACACAGGACTCGTATCGATGTTATCTAACTTATAAGTGGATATGAACGTCGATAGTTCTTATTCAAGAACCTTTATTTTCAGTATAGTGGCAGTCTAATAGATGTCGACTGATATGAACCCAATGATGCATAATTAAACACCCCCATAAAAATGCACCCCCATAAAAATTCATTTAAGTTTACTTACCGTTTCTAGACAGTTAAGAGCTGGATAATGCGTTTTACCTGAGCTGACTGCGATTTGAGAGACAGGCTCTGTTATATACCCATGTCAATCGACGAAACAGAGAGCACCTTGGTCAGTTCATCCACGTGAATTTGTAAAGTGAAAGATGGACAACAGAGATGACCACAACACAATCATCTCTGCTATAAAATAGCGAGCACCACCCCTGGTGCAGACGTTTTACATCGCTAGCAAAATACATAGCCAATTGTCCGAAATTATGTCGGAAAAATATTTTATTTTTGTAATTTTGTTATCTAACAATTTTATTATAGAAGTCTTTCCCATGAGTGAGCATAGTTAAAAGTCAGTGAAGCATTGAGTCAGACTAGAAACCAAGGCTCAAGAATCCGATCCTTACTATTTATACCGCAGCTGCTTAAAAGAATAAAACTACACAATATTTCTATTTCTATTTTCGTCGCTCTGGATATTACATTGAACTAATTTTAAAATGGCAACGTTCTATGATTTCATTACAATAGAGAAATCAACCTTCCTTTTGGGGCATTATATATTCGAGTCTTTTACTGGACTCATAAATCATATGAAAGATGAATACATGAGTCTCACCTGCTTGATGAATAGAATAATTATGTGCTCCGCACTAGATTGGTTGATTGATTTTAAAGACGTGTCTGCTTGTCTAGGTTTATTTTATGTCTAGAGTTTAGGAGATTGGATACATTGTACGTTTATATTTACTATTGTTGTGTTGTTTTTTTCTTAGAATTTCTTTCGTGTATTCAATATCAAGTATTTCTGTCTAAAAGAAATAATTTGCACACATTTTGTAGGACTACAATGATTCCGATCTGATATAAATGTTTTGACTCAATCATTCGGTTTCGAGTAACTGATTCTATTTAATTTGTTTGCAAACTGTTTTTTTGTTTTGTTTTAAGTAACCTAGAATAATTTTAATCATAAGTAAACAATTATGACTTCAAGTAATTGTCCTTAATACAATTCTTTTACACACTTATGATATGAAGTATTCATACCAAATACAAATAATTTCCATAGGGATCGTTTTCACTCTTACATGGTACCCTTACAAGCACTATCACTCCAGGTCAGATTTGGCGGGGAAATTATGCCACCGAAGAGTCAGATTCTTAGTAACCATCTATGGGGACTTCCTTTTGAAGACATCTTCATTTCTATTGTAATTTCAAGTCCCACAGGGCATCATTCGTTGATCTGCGTCATATGTTCTACTTATTAAATATGAAGAAAAGATCAATTGAAGTTACACCAAAAAATAATAGGTTTTCCTATAATTTAGAAAAAAAATCATTAAAAATGTAAGTTGCAAATATATTCTGAGGCAGAAATATCTGATTTAGTTTAACTTCTTGGTTCAATGTTATATCGACTCATGTCGGTTATTAAATGCCAAAACTACTTTTCTAAAACAGTTGTGGTACTATTTAATTTTGTCTTTGTAGAACAGTTGGGATACTATCTATTATACTATTTTTGCTGATCAGTTGTGGTACTAATTATTGTACTGTCTTTGTAGAACAGTTGTGATACTAGTTATTGTACTGTCTTTGTAGAACAGTTGTGGTACTAGTTAATGTACTGTCTTTGTAGAATAGTTGTGGTACTAGTTATTGTACTGTCTTTGTAGAACAGTTGTGGTACTAGTTATTGTACTGTCTTTGTAGAACAGTTGTGATACTATTTATTGTACTGTCTTTGTAGAACAGTTGTGGTACTAGTTATTGTACTGTCTTTGTAGAACAGTTGTGGTATTAGTTATTGTACTGTCTTTGTAGAACAGTTGTGATACAGTTTATTTTACTGTCTTTATAGAACATCTGTGATACGAGTTATTGTACTGTCTTTGTAGAACAGTTGTGATACTATTTATTGTACTGTCTTTGTAAAACAGTTGCAGTACTAATTATTGTACTGTCTTTGTAGAACAGTTGTGATACATTTTTTTTACAGTCTTTATAGATCATTTGTGATACTAGTTATTGTACTGTCTTTGTAGAACAGTTGTGGTACTAGTTATTGTACTGTCTTTATAGAACATTTGTGATAGTATTTATTGTACTGTCTTTGTAGAACAATTGTGGAACTAGTTATTGTACTGTCTTTGTAGAACAGTTGTGGTACTAGTTATTGTACTGTCTTTGTAGAACAGTTGTGGTACTAGTTATTGTACTGTCTTTGTAGAACAGTTGTGGTACTATTTATTGTACTGTTTTTGTAGAACAGCCCCCCACCAAGAGAAAGGAAAAAAAAAGAAATTTTTTAAGCTCTATAATTCCTGAAGCCTGCTAGGTTCCCAACTGTGGTAAAAAAAAAAAAAAAAATAAATAAATAAAAAACCTAGGAAAAGTCCCAATACAGCAAAAAAAAAAAAAGCAAAATCAGTAGCAGTGAAAGTCATACGAATGTACCTTAATGTTGGACTTTAACTAAGTTAAAACTTAAAACTTAAACCAAAATTACCCTCCCTTTTTTTTTTCTTTTTTTTTGCGTACACATGGGAAGCAGCATGATGTACGTAAAGGTATTTGAATAAACCCATGGACGACCAAACTCAATACCTAAACGGGTCCTGGACGTGAGTTTGACGACTTTACGCTCAGGATCGTTAGTTCGATCGGGGAACTACTGCTGCTCATCTATAAGAGTGGCTTCTATAGAAGAGAATAAAACAGCCATCGAAAGATAACCATGACCCACACTCAAACAACATACACAAACCGCATCGCTCTTCACGCGGGTAAAAAAGGGGTGCGTCCTGCTGAGGTTGGAGCGCTGGCCTCAGTGTTCGAAAAATCAGTTACAGAGCTCAAACAATCAAAACTACTAAAATGAAAGCAAACACTACAAATAGCCACATTTAACGTAAGAACCTTAAATAGAATAGGACAACTCCCAGAGCTAATCGCATCGGCCGAAGAACATAAGATTGACATAATATGCATACAAGAACACAGATACACGCACACCGAAGATATCAAATATCACGAACTGGCAATGGCTGGTCGCTCGCCACTGTATCCGCATGGAAAAACTCTGTGAACGCCGCAGTAGGAGGGGTAGGATTACTTATAGGACCTAAAGCATTAAAAACGCTTAATAGCGTTGAGAAAATACAACCTTGAATGATGGCAGCTACATTTAACGGAAACCCCAGAGCAACAATCATCTCATGCTACAGCCCCACCAATGTTAGTGAAGAAAATGAACTTGTCGCCTTCTACGATGAGTTATCCTCATTAGTGCGTAGCATCCCGAAACACAACATGTTAGTCATTGGCGGAGACATGAATGCCTAAATCGGGAAAAACGGAAACAACAAATACAGCCTCCACAACACGTCAAACAGGAATGGGCAACATCTAACAGATTTCATGATAGAAAATAGATTAGCATGCCTCAATACAAACTACCAAAAAAGAGAGGGCAAACTATGGACATACACGTACGCAAACACTACTAAAGCTCAGATAGACTACGTCCTTATAAACAAGAAATGGAAAAATAGTGCACTGAATTGCGAGGCATACTCCTCTTTTGAGGGTGTGTCCACCGATCACCGAATAGTCACGGCGAAAATACGGTTAAGCCTACGAAAAAACGTCAAACGAACAGCGACCAGCAAACACTATGACTGGGCCCTATTAAACAACAAAGATATAAGAGATAAATACGTATTAGAATTGTGAAACAGATTCGAAACACTACAAGAAAAGACGGAAAAAAGTACACCGAACGACGAATACGAAAATTTCGTCAATGCACACCTCGAGGCAGGAGCAAAATACATTCCAACAAAAATTAAAGCTAAATATAGAGTCCCATGGGAAACTTTAGCGGTGAGAGAAAACGTGCACTAGCAAAAACAGCCTCCAAAACCTATCGAAAAAAACCCAACAAACACAAACGCCTTAAAACTAAAAACGGCACAATATCAATTAGAAGGCATATATATAAAGGAACAGACAGAATACATTCAAAATCAGATAGATAAGATTAGAGACTCTGTCTTTGTAGAACAATTGTGATACTATTCATTCTACTGGCTTTGTAGAACATTTGTGATAGTATTTATTTTACTGTGTTTGTAGAACAGTTGTGATACTATTTATTGTACTGTCTTTGTAGAACATTTGTGATAGTATTTATTGTACTGTTTTTGTAGAACAGTTGTGATACTATTTATTGTACTGTCTTTGTAGAACAGTTGTGGTACTAGTTATTGTACTGTCTTTGTAGAACAGTTGTGATACTATTTATTGTACTGTCTTTGTAGAACAGTTGTAGTACTAGTTATTGTTCTGTCTTTGTAGAACAGTTGTGGTACTAGTAATTGTACTGTCTTTGTAGAACAGTTGTAAAACTATTTACTGTACTGTCTTTGTAGAACAGTTGTGATACTATTTATTGTACTGTATTTGGAGAACATTTGTGATACTATTTATTGTACTGTCTTTGTAGAACAGTTGCGGTACTAATTATTGTACTGTCTTTGTAGAACAGTTGCGGTACTAATTATTGTACTGTCTTTTTAGAACAGTTGTGGTACTTGTCATGGTACTGTCTTTGTAAAACAGATGTGATACTATTTATTGTACTGTCTTTGTAGAACAATTGCGGTACTAATTATTTTACCGTCTTTGTAGAACATTTGTCAAACATTTTATTTTACTGTCTTTATAGAAGATTTGTGATACTATTTATTCTACTGTCTTTGTAGAACAGTTGTGGTACTAGTTATTGTACTGTCTTTGTAGAACAGTTGTGATACTATTTATTGTACTGTCTTTGTAGAACAGTTGTAGTACTAGTTATTGTTCTGTCTTTGTAGAACAGTTGTGGTACTAGTTATTGTACTGTCTTTGTAGAACAGTTGTAAAACTATTTACTGTACTGTCTTTGTAGAACAGTTGTGATACTATTTATTGTACTGTATTTGGAGAACATTTGTGATACTATTTATTGTACTGTCTTTGTAGAACAGTTGCAGTACTAATTATTGTACTGTCTTTGTAGAAAAGTTGCGGTACTAATTATTGTACTGTCTTTGTAGAACTGTTCTGATACTATTTGTTGTACTGTCTTTGTAGAACAGTTGAGATACTATTTATTGTACTGTCTTTGTAGAACAGTTGCGGTACTAATTATTGGACTGTCTTTGTAAAACATTTATTATACAGTTTTTTTTACTGTCTTTGTAGAACATTGCCGGTAGTAATTATTGTACTGTCTTCGTAGAACAGTTTTGGTACTAGTTATTGTACCGTCTTTGGAGAACAGTTGTGGTACTAGTTATTGTACTGTCTTTGTAGAACTGTTGCGGTACTAGTTATTGTACTGTCTTTGTAGAATAGTTGTGGTACTAGTTATTGTACTGTCTTTGTAGAAAAGTTGTCATACAGTTTATTTTACTGTCTTTGTAGAACAGTTGCGGTACTAATTATTGTACTGTCTTTGTAGAACATTTTCGGTACTAATTATTGTACTGTCTTTGTAGAACAGTTGTGAAGCTATTTACTGTACTGTCTTTGTAGAACAGTTGCACTACTATTTATTGTACTGTCTTTGTAGAACAGTTGCGGTACTAATTATTGTACTGTCTTTGTAGAACAGTTGCGGTACTAATTATTGTACTGTCTTTTTAGAACAGTTGTGGTACTTGTCATGGTACTGTCTTTGTAAAACAGTTGTGATACTATTTATTGTACTGTCTTTGTAGAACAATTGCGGTACTAATTATTTTTCCGTCTTTGTAGAACATTTGTCAAACATTTTATTTTACTGTCTTTATAGAAGATTTGTGATACTATTTATTCTACTGTCTTTGTAGAACAGTTGTGATACAATTTAATGTACTGTCTTTGTAGAAAATTTGTGATAGTATTTATTGTACCGTCTTTGGAGAACAGTTGTGGTACTAGTTATTGTACTGTCTTTGTAGAACTGTTGCGGTACTAGTTATTGTACTGTCTTTGTAGAATAGTTGTGGTACTAGTTATTGTACTGTCTTTGTAGAAAAGTTGTCATACAGTTTATTTTACTGTCTTTGTAGAACAGTTGCGGTACTAATTATTGTACTGTCTTTGTAGAACATTTTCGGTACTAATTATTGTACTGTCTTTGTAGAACAGTTGTGAAGCTATTTACTGGACTGTCTTTGTAGAACAGTTGCACTACTATTTATTGTACTGTCTTTGTAGAACAGTTGCGGTACTAATTATTGTACTGTCTTTGTAGAACAGTTGCAGTACTAATTATTGTACTGTCTTTTTAGAACAGTTGTGGTACTTGTCATGGTACTGTCTTTGTAAAACAGTTGTGATACTATTTATTGTACTGTCTTTGTAGAACATTTGTGATAGTATTTATTGTACTGTTTTTGTAGAACAGTTGTGATACTATTTATTGTACTGTCTTTGTAGAACAGTTGTGGTACTAGTTATTGTACTGTCTTTGTAGAACAGTTGTGATACTATTTATTGTACTGTCTTTGTAGAACAGTTGTAGTACTAGTTATTGTTCTGTCTTTGTAGAACAGTTGTGGTACTAGTAATTGTACTGTCTTTGTAGAACAGTTGTAAAACTATTTACTGTACTGTCTTTGTAGAACAGTTGTGATACTATTTATTGTACTGTATTTGGAGAACATTTGTGATACTATTTATTGTACTGTCTTTGTAGAACAGTTGCGGTACTAATTATTGTACTGTCTTTGTAGAACAGTTGCGGTACTAATTATTGTACTGTCTTTTTAGAACAGTTGTGGTACTTGTCATGGTACTGTCTTTGTAAAACAGATGTGATACTATTTATTGTACTGTCTTTGTAGAACAATTGCGGTACTAATTATTTTACCGTCTTTGTAGAACATTTGTCAAACATTTTATTTTACTGTCTTTATAGAAGATTTGTGATACTATTTATTCTACTGTCTTTGTAGAACAGTTGTGGTACTAGTTATTGTACTGTCTTTGTAGAACAGTTGTGATACTATTTATTGTACTGTCTTTGTAGAACAGTTGTAGTACTAGTTATTGTTCTGTCTTTGTAGAACAGTTGTGGTACTAGTTATTGTACTGTCTTTGTAGAACAGTTGTAAAACTATTTACTGTACTGTCTTTGTAGAACAGTTGTGATACTATTTATTGTACTGTATTTGGAGAACATTTGTGATACTATTTATTGTACTGTCTTTGTAGAACAGTTGCAGTACTAATTATTGTACTGTCTTTGTAGAAAAGTTGCGGTACTAATTATTGTACTGTCTTTGTAGAACTGTTCTGATACTATTTGTTGTACTGTCTTTGTAGAACAGTTGAGATACTATTTATTGTACTGTCTTTGTAGAACAGTTGCGGTACTAATTATTGTACTGTCTTTGTAGAACATTTATTATACAGTTTTTTTTACTGTCTTTGTAGAACATTGCCGGTAGTAATTATTGTAGTGTCTTCGTAGAACAGTTTTGGTACTAGTTATTGTACCGTCTTTGGAGAACAGTTGTGGTACTAGTTATTGTACTGTCTTTGTAGAACTGTTGCGGTACTAGTTATTGTACTGTCTTTGTAGAATAGTTGTGGTACTAGTTATTGTACTGTCTTTGTAGAAAAGTTGTCATACAGTTTATTTTACTGTCTTTGTAGAACAGTTGCGGTACTAATTATTGTACTGTCTTTGTAGAACATTTTCGGTACTAATTATTGTACTGTCTTTGTAGAACAGTTGTGAAGCTATTTACTGTACTGTCTTTGTAGAACAGTTGCACTACTATTTATTGTACTGTCTTTGTAGAACAGTTGCGGTACTAATTATTGTACTGTCTTTGTAGAACAGTTGCGGTACTAATTATTGTACTGTCTTTTTAGAACAGTTGTGGTACTTGTCATGGTACTGTCTTTGTAAAACAGATGTGATACTATTTATTGTACTGTCTTTGTAGAACAATTGCGGTACTAATTATTTTTCCGTCTTTGTAGAACATTTGTCAAACATTTTATTTTACTGTCTTTATAGAAGATTTGTGATACTATTTATTCTACTGTCTTTGTAGAACAGTTGTGATACAATTTAATGTACTGTCTTTGTAGAAAATTTGTGATAGTATTTATTGTACCGTCTTTGGAGAACAGTTGTGGTACTAGTTATTGTACTGTCTTTGTAGAACTGTTGCGGTACTAGTTATTGTACTGTCTTTGTAGAATAGTTGTGGTACTAGTTATTGTACTGTCTTTGTAGAAAAGTTGTCATACAGTTTATTTTACTGTCTTTGTAGAACAGTTGCGGTACTAATTATTGTACTGTCTTTGTAGAACATTTTCGGTACTAATTATTGTACTGTCTTTGTAGAACAGTTGTGAAGCTATTTACTGGACTGTCTTTGTAGAACAGTTGCACTACTATTTATTGTACTGTCTTTGTAGAACAGTTGCAGTACTAATTATTGTACTGTCTTTGTAGAACAGTTGCAGTACTAATTATTGTACTGTCTTTTTAGAACAGTTGTGGTACTTGTCATGGTACTGTCTTTGTAAAACAGTTGTGATACTATTTATTGTACTGTCTTTGTAGAACAATTGCGGTACTAATTATTTTACCGTCTTTGTAGAACATTTGTCAAAAATTTTATTTAACTGTCTTTATAGAAGATTTGTGATACTATTTATTCTACTGTCTTTGTAGAACAGTTGTGATACTATTTATTGTACTGTCTTTGTAGAACAGTTGTAGTACTAGTTATTGTTCTGTCTTTGTAGAACAGTTGTGGTACTAGTTATTGTACTGTCTTTGTAGAACAGTTGTAAAACTATTTACTGTACTGTCTTTGTAGAACAGTTGTGATACTATTTATTGTACTGTATTTGGAGAACATTTGTGATACTATTTATTGTACTGTCTTTGTAGAACAGTTGCGGTACTAATTATTGTACTGTCTTTGTAAAAAAGTTGCGGTACTAATTAATGTACTGTCTTTGTAGAACAGTTCTGATACCTGATTGTTGTACTGTCTTTGTAGAACAGTTGAGATACTATTTATTGTACTGTCTTCGTAGAACAGTTGCGGTACTAATTATTGTACTGTCTTTGTAGAACATTTATTATACAGTTTTTTTACTGTCTTTGTAGAACATGGCCGGTAGTAATTATTGTACTGTCTTCGTAGAACAGTTTTGGTACTAGTTATTGTACCGTCTTTGGAGAACAGTTGTGGTACTAGTTATTGTACTGTCTTTGTAGAACTGTTGGGGTACTAGTTATTGTACTGTCTTTGTAGAATAGTTGTGGTACTAGTTATTGTACTGTCTTTGTAGAAAAGTTGTCATACAGTTTATTTTACTGTCTTTGTAGAACTGTTGCGGTACTAATTATTGTACTGTCTTTGTAGAACATTTTCGGTACTAATTATTGTACTGTCTTTGTAGAACAGTTGTGAAGCTATTTACTGTACTGTCTTTGTAGAACAGTTGCACTTCTATTTATTGTACTGCCTTTGTAGAACAGTTGCGGTACTAATTATTGTACTGTCTTTGTAGAACAGTTGCGGTACTAATTATTGTACTGTTTTTTTTAGAACAGTTGTGGTACTTGTCATGGTACTGTCTTTGTAAAACAGTTGTGATACTATTTATTGTACTGTCTTTGTAGAACAATTGCGGTACTAATTATTTTACCGTCTTTGTAGAACATTTGTCAAACATTTTATTTTACTGTCTTTATAGAAGATTTGTGATACTATTTATTCTACTGTCTTTGTAGAACAGTTGTGATACAATTTAATGTACTGTCTTTGTAGAACATTTGTGATAGTATTTATTGTACTGTCTTTGTAGAACAGTTGTGATACTATTTATTGTACTGTCTTTGAAGAACATTTGTGATACTTTTTATTTTACTGTCTTTGTAGAACAGTTGTGGTACTAGTTATTGTAGTCTTTTTGTAGAACAGTTGTGGTACTATTGATTGTACTGTCTTTGTAGAACAGTTGTGATACTATTTTTGTACAGTCTTTGTAGAACATTTGTGATACAATTTATTGTACTGTCTTTGTAGATAAGTTGCGGTACTAATTATTGTACTGTCATTGTAGAACAGATGTGATACTAGTTATTGTACTGTCTTTGTAGAAAAGTTGTGATACTATTTATTGTACTGACTTCATAGAACAGTTGCGGTACTAATTATTGTACTGTCTTTGTAGAACATTTGTCATACAGTTTATTTTACTGCCTTTGTAGAACAGTTGTGGTACTAATTATTGTACTGTCTTTGTAGAACAGTTGTGGTACTATTTATTGTACTGTCTTTGTAGAACAGTTGTGATACTATTTATTGTTCTGTCTTTGGAAAACATTTTTGATACTATTTATTGTATTGTCTTTGTAGAAAAGTTGCAGTACTAATTATTGTACTGTCTTTCTAGAACTGTTGTCATACTATTTGTTGTACTGTCTTTGTAGAACAGTTGTGATACCATTTATTGTACTGTCTTTGTAGAACAGTTGTGATACTAGTTATTGTACTGTCTTTGTAGAACATTTATTATACAGTTTGTTTTGCTGTCTTTGTAGAATATTGCAGATACTAATTATTGTACTGTCTTTGTAGAACAGTTTTGGTACTAGTTATTGTACCCTCTTTGTGGAAGAGTTGTGGTACTAGTTATTGTACTGTCTTTGTAGAACTGTTGCGGTACTAGTTATTGTACTGTCTTTGTAGAATAGTTGTGGCACTAGTTATTGTACTGTCTTTGTAGAAAATTTGTCATACAGTTTTTTTTACTGTCTTTGTAGAACAGTTGCGATACTAATTATTGTACTGTCTTTGTAGAACATTTTCGGTACTAAATATTGTACTGTCTTTGTAGAACAATTGTGAACCTATTTACTGTACTGTTTTTGTAGAACAGTTGCGGTAGTAATTATTGTACTGTCTTTGTAGAACGTTTGCGGTACTAGTTATTGTACTGTCTTTGTAGAACAGTTGTGGTACTAGTTATTGTACTGCCTTTGTAGAACAGTTGTGGTACTAGTTATTGTACTGTCTTTTTAGAACAGTTGTGGTACTAGTTATTGTACTGTCTTTGTAGAACAGTTGTGGTACTAGTTATTGTACTGTCTTTGTACAACTGTTGATTATACTATTTATTGTACTGTCTTTATAGAACAGTTGCGGTACTAATTATTGAACTGTCTTTGTAGAACAGTTGCGGTATTAGTAATTATACTGTCTTTGTAGAAAATTTATGATACAGTTTATTTTACTGTCTTTATAGAATATTTGCTAAATATTGTACTGTCTTTGTAGAACAGTTGTGATACTATTTATTGTACTGTCTTTGTAGAACAGTTGTGATAGTAATTATTGTACTGTCTTTGTAGAACAGTTGTGATACTATTTATTTTACTGTCTTTGTAGAACAGTTGTGATACTATTTATTGTACTTTCTTTGTAGAACAGTTGTGGTACTAGTTATTGTACATTCTTTGTAGAACAGTTGTGATACTATTTATTGCACTGTCTTTGTAGAATAGTGGTGATACTATTTATTGTAATGTTTTTGTAGAACAGTTGCCGTACTAATTATTGTACTGTCTTTGTAGAACAGTTGCAGTACTAATTATTCTACTGTCTTTGTAGAAAATTTGTGGTACTAGATATTGTACTCTCTTTGTAGAACAGTAGTGATACTATTTATTGTACTGTCTCATTAGAACAGTTGTGATACTATTTATTGTACTGTCTTTGTAGAACATTTGTGAAACTATTTATTGTACTGTCTTTGTAGAACCGTTGCGGTACTAATTATTGTACTGTCTATGTAGAACAGTTGTGATACTATTTATTGGATTGTCTTTGTACACCATTTGTGATACTATATACTTACTGTCTTTGCAGAACAGTTACGGTACTAATTATTTTACTGACCTTGCAGAACATATGTTATACAGTTTATTTTACTGTCTTTGTAGGACAGTTGCGGTACTAATTATTGTACTGTCTTTTTAGAACAGTTGCAGTACTAATTATTTTACTGTCTTTGTAGAACAGTTGTAAAACTATTTACTCTACTGTCTTTGTAAAACAGTTGCGGTACTATTTATTGTACTGGTCTTTGTAGAACAGTTGCGGTACCAATTATTGTACTGTCTTTGTAGAAGATTTGCGGTACTAATTATTGTACTGTCTTTGTAGAACAGTTGCAGTACTAATTATTGTACTCTCTTCGTAGAACAGTTGTGGTATTAGTTATTGTACTGTCTTTGTAGAACATTTGTGATACAATTTATTTTACTGTCTTTATAGAACATTTGTGATACTATATATTGTACTGTCTTTGTAGAACAGTTGTGATACTAGTTATTGTACTGTCTTTGTAGAACTGTTGTGATACTATTTATTGTACTGTCTTTAAGAACTGTTGTGGAACTAGTTATTGTACTGTCTTTGTAGAACAGTAGTGATACTATTTATTGTACTGTCTTTGTAGAACATTTCTGATACTATTTATTGTACTGTCTCATTAGAACAGTTGTGATACCATTTTTTTTACTGTCTTTGTAGAACATTTGTGACATAATTTATTGTACTGTCTTTGTAGAACAGTTGCGGTACTAATTATTGTACTGTCTTTCTAGAACATTTGTGATACAGTTTATTTTAACTCTTTATAGACCATCTGTGATACTATTTATTGTACTGTTTTTGTAGAAGAGTTGTGATACAATTTAATGTACTGACTTTCTAGAACATTTGTGATAGTATTTATTGTACTGTCTTTGTAGAACAGTTGTGGTACTAGTCATTGTACTGTCTTTGTAAAACAGTTGTGATACTATTTATTGTAATATTTTTGTAGAACAATTGCGGTACTAATTATTGTACACTCTTTGTGGAACAGTTGTGGTATGAGTTATTGCACCGTCTTTGTAGGACATTTGTGATACAGTTTATTTTACTGTCTTTATAGACCACTTTGATACTATTTATTGTACTGTCTTTGTAGAAGAGATGTGATACAATTTAATGTACTCTTTGTAGAATATTTCTGATAGTATTTATTGTACTGTCTTTGTAGAACAGTTGTGGTACTAGTTATTGTACTGTCTTTGTAGAACAGTTGTGGTACTAGTTATTGTATTGTCTTTGTAGAATGTTGTGGTACTAGTTATTGTACTATCTTTGTAGAACAGTTGTAATACTATTTATTGTACTGTCTTTGTAGAACAGTTGTGGTACTAGTTATTGTACTCTCTTTGTAGAACAGTTGTGATACTATTTATTGTACTGTCGTTGGAGAACATTTGTGATACTATTTATTGTACTGTCTTTGTAGAAGAGTTGCAGTACTAATTATTGTACTGTCTTTGTAGAACAGTTGTGATAGTATTTATTGGACTGTCTTTGTAGAACTGTTGTGATACTATTTATTGTACTATCTTTGTAAAACAGTTGCTGTAATAATTATTGTACTGTCTTTGTTGAACATTCGTTAAACAGTTTATTTTACTGTCTTTGTAGAACAGTTGCGGTACTAATTATTGTACTGTCTTTGTAGAACAGTTGTGAAGCTATTTACTGTACTGTCTTTGTAGAACAGTTGCGGTACTATTTATTGTACTGTCTTTGTAGAACAGTTGCGGTACTAACTATTGTACTGTCTTTGTAGAACAGTTGCGGTACGAATTATTGTACTGTCTTTGTTGAACATTTGCGGTACTAATTATTGTACTGTCTTTGTAGAACAGTTGTGGTACTAGTTAATGTACTGTCTTTGTAGAACAGTTGGGGTACTAGTTATTGTATTGTGTTTGTAGAACAGTTGTGGTCCTAGTTATTGTACTGTCTTTGTAGAACAGTTGTGGTACTAGTTATTGTACTGTCTTTGTAGAATGTTATGGTACTAGTTATTGTACTATCTTTGTAGAACAGTTGTAATACTATTTATTGTACTGTCTTTGTAGAACAGTTGCGGTAATAATTATTTTACTGTCTTTGTAGAAGGGTTGTGGTATTAGTTATTGTACTGACTTTGTAGAACATTTGTGATAGTATTTATTTTACTGTCTTTGTAGAACAGTTGTGATACTATTTATTTGACTGTCTTTGTAGAACAGTTGTGATACTATTTATTGTACTGTCTTTGTAGAACAATTGCGGTACTAGTTATTATACTGTCTTTGTAGAACAGTTGTGATACTATTTATTGTACTGTATTTGTAGAACATTTGTGATAGTATTTATTTTACTGTCTTTGTCGAACAGTTTTGATACTATTTATTGTACTGTTTTTGTAGAACACTTGTGATACTATTTGTACTGTCTTTGTAGAACAGTTGTGGTACTAGTTATTGTACTGTCTTTGTAGAACAGTTGTGATACTATTTATTGTACTGTCTTTGTAGAACAGTTGTGGTACTAGTCATTGTACTGTCTTTGTAAAACAGTTGTGATACTATTTATTGTAATATTTTTGTAGAACAATTGCGGTACTAATTATTGTACACTCTTTGTGGAACAGTTGTGGTATGAGTTATTGCACCGTCTTTGTAGGACATTTGTGATACAGTTTATTTTACTGTCTTTATAGACCACTTTGATACTATTTATTGTACTGTCTTTGTAGAAGAGATGTGATACAATTTAATGTACTCTTTGTAGAATATTTCTGATAGTATTTATTGTACTGTCTTTGTAGAACAGTTGTGGTACTAGTTATTGTACTGTCTTTGTAGAACAGTTGTGGTACTAGTTATTGTATTGTCTTTGTAGAATGTTGTGGTACTAGTTATTGTACTATCTTTGTAGAACAGTTGTAATACTATTTATTGTACTGTCTTTGTAGAACAGTTGTGGTACTAGTTATTGTACTCTCTTTGTAGAACAGTTGTGATACTATTTATTGTACTGTCGTTGGAGAACATTTGTGATACTATTTATTGTACTGTCTTTGTAGAAGAGTTGCAGTACTAATTATTGTACTGTCTTTGTAGAACAGTTGTGATAGTATTTATTGGACTGTCTTTGTAGAACTGTTGTGATACTATTTATTGTACTATCTTTGTAAAACAGTTGCTGTAATAATTATTGTACTGTCTTTGTTGAACATTCGTTAAACAGTTTATTTTACTGTCTTTGTAGAACAGTTGCGGTACTAATTATTGTACTGTCTTTGTAGAACAGTTGTGAAGCTATTTACTGTACTGTCTTTGTAGAACAGTTGCGGTACTATTTATTGTACTGTCTTTGTAGAACAGTTGCGGTACTAACTATTGTACTGTCTTTGTAGAACAGTTGCGGTACGAATTATTGTACTGTCTTTGTTGAACATTTGCGGTACTAATTATTGTACTGTCTTTGTAGAACAGTTGTGGTACTAGTTAATGTACTGTCTTTGTAGAACAGTTGGGGTACTAGTTATTGTATTGTGTTTGTAGAACAGTTGTGGTCCTAGTTATTGTACTGTCTTTGTAGAACAGTTGTGGTACTAGTTATTGTACTGTCTTTGTAGAATGTTATGGTACTAGTTATTGTACTATCTTTGTAGAACAGTTGTAATACTATTTATTGTACTGTCTTTGTAGAACAGTTGCGGTAATAATTATTTTACTGTCTTTGTAGAAGGGTTGTGGTATTAGTTATTGTACTGACTTTGTAGAACATTTGTGATAGTATTTATTTTACTGTCTTTGTAGAACAGTTGTGATACTATTTATTTGACTGTCTTTGTAGAACAGTTGTGATACTATTTATTGTACTGTCTTTGTAGAACAATTGCGGTACTAGTTATTATACTGTCTTTGTAGAACAGTTGTGATACTATTTATTGTACTGTATTTGTAGAACATTTGTGATAGTATTTATTTTACTGTCTTTGTCGAACAGTTTTGATACTATTTATTGTACTGTTTTTGTAGAACACTTGTGATACTATTTGTACTGTCTTTGTAGAACAGTTGTGGTACTAGTTATTGTACTGTCTTTGTAGAACAGTTGTGATACTATTTATTGTACTGTCTTTGTAGAACAGTTGTGGTACTAGTCATTGTACTGTCTTTGTAAAACAGTTGTGATACTATTTATTGTAATATTTTTGTAGAACAATTGCGGTACTAATTATTGTACACTCTTTGTGGAACAGTTGTGGTATGAGTTATTGCACCGTCTTTGTAGGACATTTGTGATACAGTTTATTTTACTGTCTTTATAGACCACTTTGATACTATTTATTGTACTGTCTTTGTAGAAGAGATGTGATACAATTTAATGTACTCTTTGTAGAATATTTCTGATAGTATTTATTGTACTGTCTTTGTAGAACAGTTGTGGTACTAGTTATTGTACTGTCTTTGTAGAACAGTTGTGGTACTAGTTATTGTATTGTCTTTGTAGAATGTTGTGGTACTAGTTATTGTACTATCTTTGTAGAACAGTTGTAATACTATTTATTGTACTGTCTTTGTAGAACAGTTGTGGTACTAGTTATTGTACTCTCTTTGTAGAACAGTTGTGATACTATTTATTGTACTGTCGTTGGAGAACATTTGTGATACTATTTATTGTACTGTCTTTGTAGAAGAGTTGCAGTACTAATTATTGTACTGTCTTTGTAGAACAGTTGTGATAGTATTTATTGGACTGTCTTTGTAGAACTGTTGTGATACTATTTATTGTACTATCTTTGTAAAACAGTTGCTGTAATAATTATTGTACTGTCTTTGTTGAACATTCGTTAAACAGTTTATTTTACTGTCTTTGTAGAACAGTTGCGGTACTAATTATTGTACTGTCTTTGTAGAACAGTTGTGAAGCTATTTACTGTACTGTCTTTGTAGAACAGTTGCGGTACTATTTATTGTACTGTCTTTGTAGAACAGTTGCGGTACTAACTATTGTACTGTCTTTGTAGAACAGTTGCGGTACGAATTATTGTACTGTCTTTGTTGAACATTTGCGGTACTAATTTTTGTACTGTCTTTGTAGAACAGTTGTGGTACTAGTTAATGTACTGTCTTTGTAGAACAGTTGGGGTACTAGTTATTGTATTGTGTTTGTAGAACAGTTGTGGTCCTAGTTATTGTACTGTCTTTGTAGAACAGTTGTGGTACTAGTTATTGTACTGTCTTTGTAGAATGTTATGGTACTAGTTATTGTACTATCTTTGTAGAACAGTTGTAATACTATTTATTGTACTGTCTTTGTAGAACAGTTGCGGTAATAATTATTTTACTGTCTTTGTAGAAGGGTTGTGGTATTAGTTATTGTACTGACTTTGTAGAACATTTGTGATAGTATTTATTTTACTGTCTTTGTAGAACAGTTGTGATACTATTTATTTGACTGTCTTTGTAGAACAGTTGTGATACTATTTATTGTACTGTCTTTGTAGAACAATTGCGGTACTAGTTATTATACTGTCTTTGTAGAACAGTTGTGATACTATTTATTGTACTGTATTTGTAGAACATTTGTGATAGTATTTATTTTACTGTCTTTGTCGAACAGTTTTGATACTATTTATTGTACTGTTTTTGTAGAACACTTGTGATACTATTTGTACTGTCTTTGTAGAACAGTTGTGGTACTAGTTATTGTACTGTCTTTGTAGAACAGTTGTGATACTATTTATTGTACTGTCTTTGTAGAACAGTTGTGGTACTAGTTATTGTACTGTCTTTGTAGAACAGTTGCGGCACTAATTATTGTACTTTCTTTTTAGAACCGTTGCAGTACTAATTATTGTACTGTCTTTGTAGAACTGTTGTGGTACTAGTTATTGTACTGTCTTTGTAGAACCGTTGTGGTACTAGTTATTGTACTGTCTTTGTAGAACAGTTGTGGTACTAGTTAATGTACTGTCTTTGTAGAACAGTTGTAGTACTAGTTATTGTACTGTCTTTGTAGAACTGTTTTTGTACTAGTTATTGTACTGTCTTTGTAGAACAGTTGTGATACTATTTATTGTACTGTCTTTGTAGAACAGTTGCGCTACTAATTTTTGTACTGTCTTTGTAGAACAGTTGTGGTATTAGTTATTTACTGTCTTTGTAGAACATTTGTGATACAGTTTATTTTACTGTCTTTATTTAACATTTGTGATAGTATTTATTGTACTGTCTTGGTAGAACAGTTGTGATAGTATTTATTGTACTGTCTTTGTAGAACATTTGTGATAGTATTTATTGTACTGTCTTTGTAGAACAGTTGTGATACTATTTATTGTACTGTCTTTGTAGAACAGTTGTGGTACTAGTTATTGTACTGTCTTTGTAGAACATTTGTGATACTATTTATTGTACTGTCTTTGTAGTACAGTTGTGGTACTAGTTATTGTACTGTCTTTGTAGAACAGTTGTGGTACTGGTTATTGTACTGTCTTTGTAGAACAGTTGTGGTACTAATTATTGTACAGTCTTTGTAGAACAGTTGTGGTACTAGTTATTGTACTGTCTTTGTAGAACAGTTGTGATACTATTTATTGTACTGTTTTTGTAGAACAGTTGCAGTACTAATTATTGTACTGTCTTTGTATAATAGTTGTGGTACTAGTTATTGTACAGTCTTTGTAGAACATTTGTGGTACTAATTATTATAATGTCTTTGTAGAACAGTTGTGATACTATTTATTGTACTGTCTTTGTAGAACAGTTGCAGTACTAATTATTGTTCTGTCTTTGTAGAACAGTTGAGGTACTAGTTTTTGTACTGTCTTTGTAGAACAGTTGTAATACAATTTACTGTATTGTCTTTGTAGAACAGTTGTGGTTCTATTTAAGTCATTATTGTATAAATTAGTGGCTTCATACATTTGTCCAGAGTATTAGTCCAAAAGTGAACACAATGCTGAGGGTGGGGCTGGAACTCACCCAATACATTGTCATAATCCAGAACGTTTGCCATACCACCACCTTTGAAATACCAAAATATTAAAAAATTGTAATACATTTTTCTAATTCAGTGACATTTTAAATGGAAGTATTTCCTTCAAGAAGCCTACTTATAAGTGGTATTAATATACATGATGTTTTCTTTTGGTGAAACTAACTTAAGGCTTTAATAACTTCAGAGAGAGAGAGAGAGAGAGAGAGAGAGAGTGAGAGAGAGAGAGAGAGAGAGAGAGAGTATGGGTGAGTGTTTTAATTATATCCGTTTGTCGAAAAAAAATAAGAGAGGAAATATAAAATAGAAATTTCGGAAAGAAAGGAGAGAAGGTAGAAATAGAATGAAAGTGAAGAATTAGAGAATTCAGAGTTCAGGAGAAAATGTGGATGAAAGGAAAGAGAGACAATGTGGAACAGAGGATTGTAAATGTCAATATGAATGAACATAGAAGACCTAAGTCATTATTTTTTACAAATTATTTTGGTCTGATCTAACTACAACACTATAATAAAGCAATGAATATATTAATATTGTATGAGGTGTGCCAAAATTCCCTGGCAGCTCTTCTTTGAAAATTAAAACTAACAGTTCATGACAACAGTTAGGCGGTTTTTAACAAAATACTTTAATGCTATTGGGAAATAAATATAGATTTGACGAGTACAAAAAATATTGTCTAATTTTTACTTGTAAAAGAAAATATCTTCGAGCTCTATCTAACTATATAATTAATTTAAATAGTAGTAAAAACACACTGACCAAAAAGCAAAATTGGCCTGAATAGTTTTGCGGACAGTAAATATACTTTAAAAAGTGGTTTTGGGTTGTATGGTTCAATGTTCATTTGTCCTGTTTTGGTTTCGTTTGCTTTCTTTTGCTTTCTTTGTTCAATGACATATCAACCAATTTGGATAATTTAATAGCAAAACCATCCTCGTAGAAGAAGATTAGTGGTACTATTTAACTCATAATTTGGGGATAATGGAGTTTATACTGTAATATAAATAGGGATTTTGGTTGATTGTTTTAGGAGTAAGTTGTTTCCCTGCTAGATTTAGAGGTCAATCAGAGTATAGTGAAAAAAGAAGAAACGTATACTTGAAAGAGATTTGAGGCAGTAAAAGAGAAAGATAAAGTGAGAGAGTGAGAGATAGAGAGAGAAAAACGAATAGAAAAGTGAACGGGCGGGTCAACAAATGTTTGACAGGGTAACAAAGGGAGAGCTGTTAAAGAGTAAGCAGGATAAAAAAAAAAAAAAAAAAAAAAAAAAACAGGAAAAGAAAGTTATTTCGAGGCCAATCGAAGAGATGTGAAGACAGGCCGAATATTATGCTACCTACTTTGGCTGAGCACCGCGAAAGAATCCAACATCGGCTGCAAAGAATGCTATCAAGGTACTTTGCTTGCAGCGGTGTATTTCTCTCTATTCAAAGATATTGTCTCATTCCCCCCCCCTGTTTCTCTCTCTCTCTCTTTAGTGACTACTTAGAAGAGTACTAGAAAATAAACTTGGTATCAAACAAAGAGACGGTGTTTTTTGTGTTCGTCACTTCTCCCCACGGTGAGTTTACGATGAGCTTCCGACTGAAACTTATCGAGTAGTACTACACAGGTAAAACCTTTAGAGCTGTGGGGTAAAAAATATCTAATGGGTGCCATGGTGAAAAAAACGTCTATTAAGAGCCTTGGTGTAACAATACTTTTCCTAGGGGCATTGGTATGAAAGTGAACGTAATAACGTGACGAAAGTCCGAATTTAGTTATTACGACGTCGAAGTCCACTTTGTTAGTAATGAAACCACAGGGACACTCCCTTATCTTCTTTTTAAAAAACTGGTGACTGAAATATGAATGCAGAGCACTGTATTTTCTTCCTTTTCTAGTTTGGTTTCAGAGCAGCTGCAAAAGTGAAGATGAAAATGGTTCGTTTCGAAGCAGTATGTCTTGTGAATTGTTTACAAAGTTCAAGAAATTGGTTCGGTTTGGTTTAGTTTTATGGCATATCAACCCTTGTAGATTATTTAACGCCAAATCCATTTTTATGTAGATAATCAGTTCTATTTCAAACAATTCAGTTTAGCAAGAGTACACAGTTTAAATGTAAGTACAGGTTATTTGTGAAAAACATTTCTATTTCGAGCAATTCAATTTAATCAAATAGTTATAATTTAGCCAATTCAGCTCATACCCTGCCTACACACAGTTAAATGTCAAAACAGTTCTACGCTAGACAACTCAGCTCAGTGTGTATACAGTTTCAATGAAAAAACAGTTCTATTTCAAATAATTCAGTTTAGCATAAGCACGCAGTTTAAATGTAAGTACTGTTTAATTGTCAAAAACATTTCTATTTTAAGCTATTCAGTTTAATCAAACAATTCAGTTTAGCATAAATATGCTGTTAGTTCTATTTAACCCATAGATAGGGCCCTATCAGGTGCTACCGCGCTGGGCCTGAGTGGTCCTGGGAGCGATGGCAATAAAGGGGTACCTCGCATTACCCAAAGCTCCAGCATTGCTGGAACCTCACCATCAGATTGTTTAGTGTCATATCCCGGACACTCTTGGGAGGGGTCTTAACCCTCTGCAGAGGTGAAGTCAGTGTATTCTACAGCCCCAGCCGACTGGACAAAAATGTTCAAGAAAGACGTAATTGATTGGATGACAAACCACACAGTAGTTGGCCCTAAGAAATTGAAATTGATTACTTGCAAATACTTTCGGATGTTTATCTCATTCAATCAATGTTGAAATTGACTGAAAAAACTACAATTCATCACTCGGGAAAATATGACAATGAATTAAAAAAAAAATTAAAAAATACAAAAAACAGAAAAATGACTTCTACTAATGGAGAACAAATTTTGAAAAGTACCTCGCTAGATACATTTAACTTATTTGCAAAATATTGTCCCACAAGATCAAAATTGGTTTCAGTACAATAATTCGAAACGTAAAAAATCATGCATCGATTCAGTATTGACAGTATATTTATTTCTCTTCCTCTCCTCCCCGCCTTTCTCTTTCTGTTTCTCTCGTCCACTGGTCTTGTAGTATTATTGTTTGTGGAGGCGCAAGTCAAGAGTACGAATAGCTAAACAGAACCTATCCCTTTCCCGAACCACAACTGTTTTCAGTTCAAAGTTTTCTTTCTCGATAGTGGTTAAAGAACTCTGTCCTACTATTAACAAATTGTTGGAAGGAGAATAGAGGTTATTACCTCTATGTAAAAAGCAAGCAGGTTCATTGAGTATTTGAATTCGTGTAGTCGATTCCATTTCCTTCAATGTTAACTGTGAAGAGTGAAGATTTTGGTAATTGCAATCGTACAGAAGATAATAACATCAACGAGAAAAGACATAAAAATGTTTTTTTTTATTTACTGGGATATTAAAAGCGTCTATTATTATAAACTTCTGGCGTTTTGAGGAAACTATCATTTCACGGAGTCTCTGTGGGGTAGTGGCTAACGTGCTAGATTGCTACATCGTCCTAAGCAAGTTCGAATCACAGTCGTGCTATTATGCGAACTTTCACAGTAATAAAATTGGAAAAGATATGAGCTATCTTATCCTTCTAGCTATGGGTTAAATAATAATTCTTCTACAAGGATCTTTTTGGCATTAGATGATTTACGAAGGATGATCTGCCTTTAAACCAAGAAACCAAGCCAAAATGCTTATTTCTCAAAATAATCCCTTTTCTGGTTAAATTAATGCACTTAAAGCTTTTCAGTTGATGGAAGATTATTCAGTGTCATGTTCCGCTTAAATCCAGCTAAAAACTATGGAATTTTACGGACTTTAATTCACCATCGTATTAACAAATCAAAATATATTTTCAGGCCAATTTTGACACTAATATATGGTTAGCGGATATTAATTTTGCTTGTGAATGAAAACTTTGTCTCCTTTTTTTTTTTTTTTTGAATGCGTGCCAAGATTTCAGACTATCTGAATGTAAGAATTATGATTATCATCATCATATTAATAGCTGTTTAAGTATTAGCATGTAAGCACTTTTATAAATTCCAAATACTTTTTGATCACTGGAATGTAATTATTTACTAGCTAAGCTTAGTGGTGGGACACAGCCAGAAATAGGAGACACCCAGTGAGAATCTAACTCACTACCAATGGCCAATTAATCAAGCTTGCTTACCATTACACAACGTGAAACGTTTTTCTTGCTGTAATAATACATTTCAGTTGAAGCTACATTTTAGTTCTATTCTTCAAATAATGTTAAATTCAAATAAATTCCAAGTTTTATTTTACCATCATTTAATTATTTTCTCTGGGGTTGTATAAAGTTTCTCCAGCCTTTAGGTATTATAATTATCACTTTATAAAAGAAGAATTCTAATTTTTTGTCGATTCATTTTTAGTGAACTGTTTCGATATCTTGTATTTGTTGAAACCCATATAGAGCGCAATATGTGATATTATAAAGGTGTCGGGTCTGGATAATGTATCGCATGTGAAAGAACTTCCTATGCTGACTTCAGCATAGTTTAGTATGATGTATTTACTTCTTAAGATTATGTGGCAAAATCATTTTTTCCTCTTAATGATTCTGATACATTATTAAAATGAGCTTATTCTTCCCTGAAGAGTTGTGGAGTAAATATTTTCCATTTTGATTGAAAAATATAAAAAAAAATTTCTTAATAGAATCCATTTTGTGAGTGATTAGAAAGATTGTCTTGTGTTTAACGTATGAATAAATTATGTTGTAGATTTAAAAGTTGGTTCGTAATCATTATAAAGGAAAACTATTTCGGGACTGGGTTCAGGTTAGTTTTGTAAGATTCATTATACTTTCTGACAATAAGGATAAACAAACAGATCATCATCATCTTCATCATTATCAAAAACATAATAAATCCTACTGAATACACGGAGTCTTCTCTCTCTATCTCTTTCTCTATCTCTCTCTCTCTCTCTCTCTCTCTCTCTCTCTCTCTCTCTCTCCATCCTTTCGATTCATTCATTGGTCTTGGTGGCTCTTCTAGACTAAACCCATCGTCCCCACCGAGCTGTAAGTTTTTTCTCATATCCGTCTTTCGGAGTAAGTGTTTCAGATATCTCCTGAAGAGCACTAAATTTGTTTCTTAGTGTTATCATATATTTGTCGCAAATATTTTTTAGTTGACCCAATACCCGTCATTGTGTGTGGTTTTAGTTGTTTTTGACGTATTCCTGCGTAGGCTCAGACGTATCTTTGCAATGATAATTTTGTGATAGGAAGACGCAAGTTTTTTTTTCTGGACGGCCAACTCAGGCGCATCCATCTGCTGGAATTCATTGAAGGATGACATTTACGAGGTTGTCCTTTCTTATTTTGCATGTCCTGTTCGTCTTGCTTGGATGGTTTGTGAGATGGGAGCTTATTTACCGTACAGTTGCTGTTTTGTGAGGTATTGCTACCAGAATTTGTTCTAAACAACAAGAAACATTCTTGTTTAGTTCCCATCTAGCTTTTTCTCTACGTTTTCGTTAGCGTCTGGATAGTGCATCCATACTGTAGTACAGATACCGACACAGCTTGAAAGAAATTCAGTTTTATTTTATTAGAGATCAGATTTTCATGTGATCTATCACTGGTATTCCACGTTTTCGCTATGCGTATGTTGTCAATTATCGGTTGGTGAGATACTGCTACTGAGGTATCTCAACTAGTCTACTCAATAAAGATGGTTCCTTTTTTAAAACACGTGATGTCTATTTTCTGCGTATACATAAAGGTCAATGATTCCTGCTGCTTTCTCACAGCAATGCAGTAAGCCTTCAGGTTGGACAGGTGTATTTGTTAGAAGCGCTAGATCATCTATCTAGTTTACGTTCGTCATATTTTCTGTTGCATATGGTCTGTTGTAGAATAAAAACTGGTTTTATTAAGTAAATGCCGATTTCGTTGCAACTACCACACAGAAAAGACAGTGTTGTCTGTGATATTTCAAGTTCACTTAAAAGAGGAAATGATATACTCATGTAACATTGTAAGAGAATGGTACCTGGGCCCATTATCGAAAATTCCAGCAGCTGGAAGAAAGATGAGTAGATAAAGTTCAACATCCCTTCCAATGAGCTAGCTGTACTTGGTCTATCCCACCGGAACGGTTCTTATCGAGGTCACCACTTATCTTACAAGATCGCCAGTCATCCAAGTGGTGACAGTACATCCTACACACACTTCCGACTCGGAAGGGTAATATATACCCACTTGAGACGGAAGTGGGTATGGAATGTTCTATGAATGCCAATATAAGGCGATAGATATCGCGATTCTTCTTTTTTTCTCTTTTGGAGGTTGAGAGCAAAGATAAAAGCGTTTGAGAACGGCGAAAGACGAATAATTCAAAGATACGAGAAGAGTCCTGTTCACAGAAGAACAAAAAAGCTCGTCTGCACGTTCTGTTTATCATCTATTTCTTCTTGGTTCCACTGCCCCAGAAACTGAACAGAGAGTATACATCAATAAAGGTCCTAACGCTTAAGACAAATTGTATTTTTGTGTTTGTTCCTCTGCATCCCATGATAATCCATTACTGACATAGCAGCCATTACACTCAGAGTAGAAATAGCTTCAGTAAAAATCAGTTTTACGATAATCATTAAATAAGTTTCCAGATCTTTTTCGTATGGGCACTTTTATTGATAGTACACACATGAAACTCTACGCCCCTTCGGAGTAATCTCCTCTGGCTGCAATACACTTGTTTTACCGTTCCAACAACTTCTGGAAGGCCCCATGTAAGTCCTCTTGTGTGGACGTGTCAATGACCTTCGTCACAGCCCCTTTCATCTCTTAAATTGTCTCATAACGACAGTCTCTGAGCTTAGGAAATAACCAAAAGTTAGAGGGAGCAAGGTCTAGACAATAGGGAGGATGAGCAACTGTCTTTATTCCCATCTTGGTCAAATAGTCTGTGACAATGATGGAGTTGTGAACTGGTGCATTGTCCTGGTGGAAATGCCATTGACCCGATTTGAAGAGTGCTAGTCTCTTCCGACGAAACTTCTTCCTGAACTCCCTTCAAATATTGTAACTCTAACCCAAACCCTTTGGCCAATCAACTCTGGTATATTGACTTCCTTACTCCTCCCACACCTCTCATCATCCCTCACAGACTCCCTGCCTTCCTTGAATCTCTTATGCCACTCAAAAACTCATGCTCGATTCACGAGTGATGGTCGAAAAGCAGTGTGAAGCATTCCATATGTTTCTATGGCAATTTTTACAAGTTTAAAGCAGGATTTTATTGCATATCGTTCTTCCTCACGTCCAGATTGCATTTTTAAAATTCACCAGCGGTGACAATCAGGCTTTAGTAGGGTGTATTTCAATTTCTGCTGTAGCTTTTCATCTGAACCTGGAATCATAAACATTGGCCAGTCATATCATAAGATGTATAGCAATAACATACAAAATTTTCAAGAGTGTAAGAAAATTTTAAATGCCTGTACAAAAAAGTCTGGAAACTTATTGAATGCACCAGGTACCTTCAGTAGGGTGTGTTTGATAAGACCAAACGAAACATGCATTCTTTACATTCTATAACCTGTGAGATAGACAGAGACCAGAAAGTTATATATATATATATATAGAACGAGAGAGAGACAGAGAGAGACAGAGACAGACAAACAGACATAGATAGGGAGATGGGGATGAAAGAGACTAGAAAGGGAGAGTGAGGGGGATAGAGGGAGGAGTGGAGTCGAATGTTTTTTCTGTATTTGATTTAGAATTAATTATATTTTTGTCAATATTTTCGCCATATTAAGCAAAGGTTTTCATCGTTTTGGATTCTCGGAATAAATTTATTTTTCCTCGTCAATAAGCATTTGGTCCAAAAGTGGTATTTTTAGCGAGAAAGTAGAGGAAGATAAATTATTTAAACGCGAATTGATATTAATTATCTTAAGCCAATTTTAAATGATTCGAATATTTCCTAAGGCCTCTTAAAGCTGTACTCCAATTAAGTGAGCACAAGTTATAAATGATAAACACAAAAATCATAAAAAAGATACTCTTCCAAGATTCTACTAATATAAATATGTTTTGTACTGGGAATATTATCAATTTAAACTTTGATGCATGATTTAGAATAAACTATTATTTAACTATGTCCATAATTGTAAGAGTGAAGTTGGATCTGCTGTTTAGTGCCAATGATTTTGTTTTCCTTGGTTCTTCTTGTTTGTTTTTATGGAAGAAGATGAAATATTAGACAAATCTCTTTACTTTATTAGAGAATTTAAAAAGTTGTGGAACATCAAGGTGGAGATGGTACCGATTGTAGTAATTGAACTTGAAAGGGTCCTCAAAGCCAAGAAAAGAGCCTGGGGGACTGAGAATCAAATAATAATAATAATAATAATCAAGTCACACCTGACTGCATGGATTTCCCAGACTCTCCTTTTCTATCCGTCCCGATCATCCATCGCTTCTGGCAGGTCTCGTGAACTAGATCCAGTGTCTACACAGAGCTGATGCAAATAGGTTCTTTTTACAATGCCGCCGAATCGATCGTGTGTTCACAACTACTCCACGTCGTCGCCTGAAACTCCGTCCTCTTCCACCCGTCCTGCTCCAGTGCCGTCTCCGATGGTTCGGGCACGCAGCTCGACACCCACAGGGAGAGATCATCCGCGATGTGCTTCTCTCCACTTCTCTTCCTAACTAACGAAAACGTGTCGGTTAGCCTGCTGAAGACGTGGGCCAGAACAATCAAGGATGACCTAGCAGCATTATCAGGACCCCAAGTAGTAGGTCTTCAGCGGTGAAATAGCGATTGGCTTACCATTCCGTGTAACCTGGCTCAGGATCAGCAAACGTGGGATGCGATGGTTCGAGATGCTGTACTTGCTCGGAAGGAAGCCGGTTCAACCCGACCAAAGTGAAAGCCGATACAAGGCAAGTCAAAAGTCAAATAGGTTTTTGCGGATCGGCCAACACTGTCACATCAATGTTTAGGGGCCCATAAAAGAACGTCTCTCATGAGATTGTCCTTGCTTCTTCAGCATGGTCTTGTTCATCCTAATTGGGTGGTTTGTGAGATGGGAATTAAGTGGTGGTACTGCTGTTATTTTGTGGTGGGCTGTCTCCATAATTTGTTCAAAATAGCATGTATCATTCTTGTGTAGTTTCCAGTGAGCTTTTTTTCATTCGTTAACGTCTATGTAAATCATGCATACAGTAGTATTAACAAAGACACAGATTGGAAAAAAATCACGTTTTATTTTATCGGATAGATCGGACATCCATAAGATCGATAACGTATCGTTAGCTGTCCACGCCTTTGTTAAACAAATGTTAACATCACTTTCACTAGATAAGATATTGCTACATTTTCGTTATTTGGAATTTAACTTTCAATTATCTCTTGAAGAATGGAGAATTTGTTTCTTACAGTTACCGTCAAGTGATTCCATATACGAGGGGCATACGATAAGTTTCCAGACTTTTTTCGTATGGGTACTTTTATTGATAGTACACATATGAAACTCTATTCCCCCTTCAAAATAATCTCCTCCAACTGTAATGCACTTGTTGTACCGTTCCAACAACTTCTCATAGGTCCCCTGGAAGTTCTCTTGTGTGAGCGTGTCAATGACCTTCGTCACAGCCTCTGTCATCTCCCCAATTGTCTCATAACGACAGCATCTAAGTTTTTCCTTAAACTTAGGGAATAAGCAAAAGTATGAGGGAGCCAGGTCTCATCATTCCTCACAGACTCCCTGCCTTCCTTGAATCTCTTATGCAACTCAAAAACTGATGCTCGATTCATGCATGATGGTCTAATAGCAGTCCGAAGCCTTCTATACGTTTCTGTGGCAATTATTCCAAGTTTTAAACAGAACTCTATTGCATATCGTTCTTCCTCACGTGCAGATTGCATTTTTGAAATTCAACAGCTGTGACAATCAGGCTTTAGTAGGGCGTATTCCAATTGCTGCTGTAGCTGTTCATTTGAACATGAAATCATAAACATAGGTCAGTCATCTCATAAGATGTATAGCAATAACATACTGTATTTTCAATAGTCCACGACAATTGTATCGTATGCCCCTCGTATCATAATTGACATGTGTGGAGTAGTCATATCGTAAATGTCTACCAGTGTGTTTCATATTTTTCACGAAGACTCAAGCGAAATTTTACTGAGACGATTCTGTGATCAGAAGATATTTCTTCAAAAGGGACTATGCCTCACAGTTACTTGTGCTGTTTCTCCGCTTCTTTATGAATATATAATATAGCTATTCTTTCGATTATTTTGGGTATATCTTAGTAAATAATTTTCATTTCCTTTTTTTTAATTTATTGCTTAGACATATAAGCCTGCTCTTGAAAGAAACTTCTGTTCGATATTCACCATTTCGTCTTGAAATGTTCTGTAAACTAAGTTTATCAATTTCATCTTTCCCCATATCAACACTCACGTCTCCATCATATTAGATTCAGTCGTAAAATCATATGACTAGTTCGTCAGAAACGTCTGGAAGGGGTTAAATATTACAATTAAATATAATAATAACGGAATTTGTATAATGTTTAAAACAATAGTATAAGAATACTTTAGTTGTCTGAATTTTTGAAACGAAGTTTGATAATTTTTATCATTAAGGGTTTTCATACTATTCTATTCATCTTTATTGTCATTTCGACAACGTTTCGGCCGATATGAAGAAGGCCAGAGTGCATATCAGCCGAAACGTTGTGGAAATAAAAATAAAGAAGAAAACAATATTCCGAAAACACTTAATGATAAAAAAGAATACATTATACTTGAAAAAAATCTTATGTATGTTTGGTATTTAATTTGACTCAAAACTTAGCGGATATTCTAATACAGCTTAGAATATTTTGTTACTCTTTGATAGCTGATCCGCCTCCCTAAACACGTGTCTTTCTCTCGTTTTCTTGTTGTAATATATAAGCAACACATATTGACTCTCTGCATGAGGTAGAACCGCTTCTCGCTTGATTCATTTAATGTCAGTTTGGTTACTGTTACGGATGCTGGTTTAGTCATGTCTGGACTTGCCGACGCTGAACGACATCGCCCTCGTATTAACGTCACAGTCCTTGCGTGCTGAAGCGGACATGAGAAGTGCGAGCAGCAGACCATGGGACGGTGATGGGCTGATAATGGTGCATCTGCTAGCCAGTGTCCGTTGGGCAGGAGCTGATACAATCAACCTTTATGGCTACTCAGGAGATTCTACCGGGTTGTTTTTATGATGGAAGAGATAAGAAAAATCTTCAGTCGACTGCAATATCATATTTGATTCTATTTGAAATTGACACATCAATTTAGAATTCCTACTAGAATACCAACCAAAGCATTTTTAGGTTTCTACCTTGCCTATTGCTATGTTTGTTGGTTTGGCTTTATGGCATATCAACCCTTGAAGGTTATTCAATTTCAAATCCTGTTATCTATATCTATATCTATATACATATATATAGTAAGTTTGGCGACCGTAGTCGAAGGCACACTTTTCTATAGAAAAGCACCGAGGCGTAGAGGAGGGCGATACTTCTTTCCCTGGATTGCTTCATTCACCCTTGATCTATACCTTATAATGCTGAGTGTTAAGCAAGGTACTATCAAGTACCATCTTTTGAGTCAGGGGATTGAACCCTTTTCTCCCAGGCCATTGGCAAACATTGTAACTATTATGCAAATTGTTAATAGTTGTACTTATCATTATTTTTACGCGAGCAAGAGCTCATTTGATTGTACACAGTTAAACTGTTTCAAGTAAAATCTATTTTTAGCCATAAATGGAACATGGAACTTAATTTTTACTCTAAGCCAGAGTGAACCTGGGAGGTATTGGCTATGAATGACTACTCTACAATTTTCAATGCTACTCAAGTGGAACCTTACCATCAGATGCAGTAGCATGTCTTATCTAGGATACCCTTTGGTGGGGGCCTTACTCTTCTGCAAAAAAGCAGTCGATTGATTCTACAGCTCCAGCCGTTTAGGCTGTTCGATATTTCTATGACATCATGTTCTTTACATATGCTCGAATAGACCTGTCCATCGTTAAGAATTGCCATATTCCTACTAGAGAATATAAAAATTTAAACGTTTTATAAGCAGTTTTTAAGTTTGTAAATAGGACAATATTCACATTAGATTTCCCATTAAATGGGCAGACAATTATAACCATCAAGACTTGGTTTTATTTTGTATTGTTAAGTCAAATAAAAATGGAACATTTCAAAAAACGTTTAACATGAAGCGCTTTCATTGTGTCACGAAGACTTTAATAGCTCCTTTGCATTTGGTTGCACGTAGGTGCACGTAGGTGCACCCAATGCATATTTAGGTGCAAACATTCAAATTAGTATGTAAGTGTCTAGGTGTAGCATATACATATGTTTACACATTTGAGTGCATCTATATAGGTGATTTTGAATTGTGAAACATATTCCTTTTTTGAAGGTGCGTCTTCCGATCACTGAATTATCATTGCAAAGATACGTCTGAGCCTACGTTGAAATACGTCAAAAACAACTAAAACCGAACACAATGACGGACACTGGGTCAATAATAAAGATATTTGCGATAAATATATGATAACATTATGAAACAAATTCAGTATTCTTCAGGAGATAACCGAAACACTTACTTCGAATGACGGATATGAGAACTTCATCAATGACCAATATGAAAGCAGAAATAAGAGCCAATCATAAAGCTACATGGGAGAAATTAGCTGTTAAGAACAAACGAAATAACCTGAAAAAAGCATCCCTATATAAGAAAGGAACCAAACTAATGAAAACGCCATGAAACTTAAGAATACATAAAGTGAAATAAGTAACGTATGAAAAAAAAAACAAAAAACAAATAGAATACCTTCAAAGTCAGATCAATAAAACAGAAATTCAGTTGAAGATAGACAATCTTGAATAGCATGGAAGACAGTAAATGAAATGAGTAAAAAGAAAGAGCACCTCCAGAACTAAACTAAAAGCTGCTAGCCAAGAAGAACGAATACGCTCATGGAAAGAATATTTGAAGAATCTGTTTGGAAAATCTCCTAAATTTACAGATAAAACTATCACGAAAATCATTAATAATCCACTAGATATCAAACTAGAAAAGTTTACTCAAGAAAAACTCGACGTAGTACTTACAAAGATTAAAAACAGAGAAGCGGCCGGTCTTATGGAAATACCATCTGACGTATGGAAGACAAAAAAGTTTGACAACCTTCGGCTCTGATACTGCAACGCCATATATAACTAGTACTCAATAGAGAGATGGACAAAAGGCTGCATTTTCCCCTTCCACATAAAAGGTGACCTTGGAATTATCAAAATCTACCGTAGCATATACCTTACTGCCATAGCGACTAACTTTTATAATGCCCTGCTACTCAACCATATCGAACCAGAAATTAAGAAAATTCTTAGAAAAGATCAAAATGGTTTTCGGCGACACCGATCCACAACATCACAGATTCTCAAAATCCATCTAATCTTTGTATAAGTTCGTTCAAAAAACCCCGAGGTGACATTCTTATTTATAGATCTCTCCAAGGCGTTTGACTCCATACAAAAAAGGAAGATGGAGCAAATACTTCTTGCTTGTGGTCTCACTAAATAACCTGTCACATCCATAATGATACCCTATAAAAACACGGAAGTAAAAGTTTGCTCAACGGATGGAGACAGCTTTCTTCGAAATTCTTTTGCGAGAGGTGGATACATTAGCCCCATATCTCTTTATAAACTGCCAAGACTACGTACTTCAAACGTCGAGAGATCAAATTAAAGAAAATGGCTTTACACCGCATTATCTATTACAGACGCAGACTACGCAGATGACGTAACGCTTTTGGCAAATACACAAACTCAAGATGAATCTTTGCTGCAATGTGGACAAAACGGAGTATATGCGTTTTTATTAAAGAGGTCACACATCCACACTAAATGGTGGTTTCCAGAAACTAGTTTTCAAATTTTCCTACCTCGAAAGAAGCGTCTCCTTTACACAAAATGACATCAATATTCAACTTGCAAAGGTATGGACTGATATCGATAGATAATTAATCATGTGGAAGTCAAAATTCACCGATAAAATAAAACTCAATTTCTTCCAAGTAGCGGTCGAGTCAATTCTACTATATGGATGCACCACATGTACGCTGACAAAGCGTATAAAGAAAAAGCCAGACGAGATTTGTACAAGAATGTTACGAACAAATCCTGAATAAATCCTGGAAGCAACATCTCACAAAACAACTGCTGTACAGCCACCTACCTCCCATGTCTTAAACCATCCAAATCAGACGTACAAGACATGCAGGACACTACCGGAGAAGTAAGGACGAACTCGTAATCGACATTCTCCGATGGAACTCTTCACACGAACAACCAATTCGAACTTACCTACAGCAGCTCTGTATGGACACTGGATATAGTCAAGAAAACCTGCCAGAAGAGATGGATGATAGAGACGAATGAAGAGAGAGAGAGAGAGAGAGAGAGAGAGAGAGAGAGAGAGAGAGAGAGAGAGAGAGAGAGAGAGATTCAGGGAAATCTGTGCAAGCAGCACAAAATGATGCTGCAGATGATGATATGTATATATATATTGACTCCCCGCTCGAACTTATATTTTATTATAATTACTTCCAATCTGACCAATTTATTGCTACAGTATAATGACTCTAGTGATGGTTGGTTGGCTGGTTGGTCGGATTTTATGACATATCAACCTTTGTAGGTTATTTAACGCCAAATCCATCATTATGAAAATAATTCTATTTCAAACAATTCAGTTAAAGATAAGTACCTGTATAAATGTAAGTACAGTTTAACTGTGAAAAACATTTCTATTTCAAGCTATTCAGTTTAGTCACCTGTTTTAATTCAGCTAATTCAGTTTAGTATACGTACAGATTTCGTTTACACACAGTTAAATGTCAAAACAGTTCTATATTAAACAAATCCGTTTAGTGTAAGTACAGTTTCAAAGTCAAAAAACAGTTCCATTTCAAATAATTCCCTTTAGCATAAGCACGCAGTTTAAATGTAAGTACGGTTTAAATGCCAAAAAAATTTCTATTTCAAGTTTTTTAGTTTAGTGAAACTATTCAGTTTAGCATTAGTATGACGTTAGTTCTATTTAACCCATAGATAGGGCCCTATCAGGAGCCGGTGGTGTAATGGTTATCGTCACAGAATATGGACACGGCGATCCGAGTTCAATTCCTGGACAAGACTGATTGCATTTCACAGCACTAATACCCTTGGGAAAGGTATGAATCCAATTATTCTCCCTCCAGCTATGGGTAAATAGTAGGGCAGACTAGGTTCTTCAGCCTTGGTGAGGCAACTAGTCTAGGAGAAGGAAAACTCTGAATTCAAACCTGCTAAACTCCGCTTAGAAAATTGACCTTGTGTCATATCCTGCCCGAGCGGAGGGGTTGGGTAAATAGGATCAAGTACTACCATGCCGGGCCAGCGTGGACCTGGGAGCAATGGCAATGAAGGGGTGATCTGCATTACCTAAAGTCCCAGCATCACTGGAACCTCATCATCAGATTGCTTAGAGTCATATACAGGTCACTCATTGGGGTGGGGGTGTCTTACCCCTCTGCAGAGGTGAAGTCGGTGTATTCTACCGCCCCAGCCGACTGGACAAGGCTCTAGAGAGTTGCGATATAATGTACAACCAAAAATAAATGACTAAACAAATTAAGACTAGATTTTTAAATAGTCATAAATAATGAAATAAATTCAAATCATAATAGCAAATAAAAGTAAATGGCCAATGCTTATAAAATCTTTTCTTCTATACTTTTAGAGAGCATATACACTCATCTGTTATGAATATAAATGTAGTTAACTTAAACTCTATCCACACGTCGATAAATATGAAAAATATAAACATAAGTGTAAGTAAGTCTCAATAACATTTACAAGATATTCTATTTGAAACGAATTAAGGATTAGAATGTGTGTAATTGCAGACACCGTCCTATGATCATTGAATAATAATTGGTTTGAAAACTGCTCTATTCAAATGGTAATGGCTATTTTAGAATATCATTTATTGAAACGAACAAATATCCCTCCCCTAAAAAAAACCAACAAATAAATACACCAAAATCCAAACGAAGACAAAATAAAAAACGATATAAACAAAGAAAACTTTATTATATTTTTTTGTTTAATTTGAATGTAAACAAAGTATATTAATTTTACAAGAACCTGAAATTGTTTGTTACTGTTTGGTGACTGCATTATCTTCATTTTGTATGAGATTATTCTTTGATTTCTCTCATCACATTGCCTAAATTCTTCCAATTAACTGATTGATTTTAAATCTATTTAGGGTTATTTTATACGTAGAAGTTAGGGAATAACGTTCATTCAACATTCATATTTATATTTTTTGTATAAATGTTAGCTAAGTTTTTCTTTTTTTTTAGCACAAGACCCTATTGAATTGGAACAATCTTTGTAAAAGATATATTTTACCCATATACGCAAGCTATTAAGAACTACCTCTTCGGGTCACAATGCACTAAGTAGGATAGCCCTATATTCTCCTGACCTTTAACTATCCTAGCACTTTACAATGAATTAACGGAAGCAACAACAAAGAAGTATAAGCATTTTAGTGTTATCATGTTGACACATGTTGCGTAACTATGTGCCATTCTTTTCGGGTATCATTATATTATATCTTAGTAGAAGGTCTGCACCTAATTGAGATCCAAGTTCTAGATTTTGACTGTAGATATTAACTGGTGACTTAGTAAATTCTGTCTAATATATGTGAATAATTGAATAAAATATGAGAGTAATGCATTTACTTCTCCATCTTGTTTGGAATATTGATATAAATCTTTGACATTTTAATGTTTGAACGATTTGTCCGGTAAATGTTAAGACATTCACCATCAAAATTCGAAAGATTGAATAAAGTGTGTTTTTCTTTTTTTCATGATGTATTATACCAATTGTATTGCTGATTGATATTCATATTTAAACCAGTTGGATTTTGTAGATTTTACAAGTGTTTACAGTACAGAAAACATTGATTGGTTAGACAGTCTATATTTGCAATTATAACAAGTTAATTGCAATATTTATTTTGTATGAATGGTTAGGGATAATAAAAGGATCAAATGAAAAGCACAATTCATCCAAATTAGAAATAAAACAATCAGGATCAGTAATATCCAAAAATGGTGTCATTGTTATTGGTTTTTTTAATTCCTTAATCTTATTTTTGTTGCTTCTTATTGCTATGTACCGGTTAATTTTATATCGTATGGTCAATAAACAAACAAAATAGATTGGAAAAAAAAATAGACTTCTAAGGAGACTTGGAGTGGCATACCTCTTATTTTTGGAGCTTATCTTACATGTATGATACCTTACCTATTATGTGAGTTAAGCAAATCAACAGATATTCCTATCTAATTACATAGCTACATTAATTATTGTTAATTATTCTTTTCAACACCAGACTAATTGCTTATATTTAATTTCTCTAAAGAATAATCGTCATTATTATTGACTGGTGTACCTGTTTTAATACGTTTCTCGTTCTTTTAGTTACTGCGTTTCGGTTGTAGTACACTTTGACTTTTTTCAGGTGTCTACCATTGTTTGTAATTTACTTCGTTTGGTTCATTTGTTTTATGGCATCACAAATCTTTATGTGACTTTTAATGACAAAATTTGATGTATTATTACATGCTTGATTGTAATCATAGCAATATTTTCAATGTTCCATTACATTTATTTTTATACTGCACGTATTTTGTTTGCAATCATTTGTTTGTTTACTGTTGGATGGTTTCAAATATTCTTGATTTTTATCTGTTATGGGGACATATCCTACCATACCCCAAAGATGGACTCGTCCAACCTAAACATGTTCTCCGAGCTTAGCTCGCTCGGGGAAGACAACTTCTCGTTCCTTACGAGACATTTGACAGACGGACTGCAAGCCGAGCACGGCTAGAAATTCCTTTGTATGACTTCCTTTTTCTGCTAATACAATAACGTTTACCTATCACCTGTTGTTCGAGTTGTACTTCCACCGGTCTTATCTGAAGACCACAGCATTATCATTAAGGGTTTTCGGACTATTGCCATCATCTTTATTGTTATTTCCACAACGTTTCAGCCGATATGTCCTCCAGCCTTCTTCAGGTGTTTGTCGAACTCGGGAACCTTCACGGAACTTCGAACTTCGTCCTTTATTGAAACCACTGGGTGCGCCTGTTCTGATTCCGTTAGCCATAACCGGGTAAAAGTGTTAAGTATTCCTCTATTGTTACTCGCCTGTTGTGTGGATTGAACCTGTAGATGATTGTCTCCTTAGAAGCTTAGGGAACCAACACCTGTAACCGTTACGCCATGTGTCCTGCTGGACAATCAAATATTCTTATCTAACATAAATAATTCTTTTAGATAATAATAATTTATTAACATAGTAATATGGTTTCAAGTATTCTTATCCAATATTAACGGTTTTCGAAAGCATCTACTTGACGCTTAGACTATATTCTGACTGGTGCTACCATTCAAAGTGAACCTGGGAGTAATGGCTATAAGAGAGTTCTCCACGGTTCTCAGACCTCCAGAGCTGAAGCCTCGCCATCAGATGTAATTTAGTCTCATTCTCAGGACAGCTTTTTATGCAGTGAGGACGTCATAATACATCTGCAGAATGGGCTAGTATCTTCCTTGGAAATAGAGTTTGATTGAATAAAAGTTTGATTTGGTGAATTGATTGTGTGGCGTAGTGTTTAGCGTGTTGGATTGCAACATCGTAATAGCAAGCTCGAACTCAAGTCGCACTTTACGTCGACTTTCGGACTAATAGCCTTGTGAAAGGTTCGTATATCCTCTTCATCCCAGTTATGGGTTAAATAGTACCAATAATATTCTTCAACAAGGGTGGCTTTGGCATTAGATAACCCACGAAAGTTGATATGCCATTAAACAAAGAAACCACACCCAACAATGGTTCTATTTTAAATTCCTAGACAACCAGGGAGTAAGAGACAAACAAACAGAAAATTGACAGCGGTAAGCAGACAGTTACTACAAAAATCTAGGTACAATTTTCTCTTAATAAGAATAATACAGATTTAGCATGAACAATTTAAAATACCTCTTGAAAAATCTGCTTGAAAATAATCAATATCAGATGCAAGGTTCGAAGTGTTACTAAAATATTTATAAAACACATCTTAGTGGTAAGCTGCATGAATCAGCGTTCATTGTTCGAGTTTTCTTTGGCATTACACTTTTCATGTTTATGCATAGGACCATGAACTTTCATTTTTTGATCGAAAATCAATTTAAATCTGTTAATGACATTTCCTCTGTTTACCCCCGGAGAAACAAACAAACAATAAAGAAAAAAAAATATAAAGAAAAGATTTGTTAATTAATATTTTACACGTAAAAAAATCTTTTTTTTTAATTAATTAATCCAAAAGGCCACTAGCATCCTTTATGTAGGGTGTTTGAACTAAGAGAACATGAATATAAATACCAAACCTTCCAAAATCTTGAAAATAGTTTTCTTTAAATGCAGCAAAAGTGACCTTTAATAGTGGCCAGGGGGAAATTTGAAATCTCACGAGAAATCGAACAGAATAAGAGGTAATTTTTAATTCTGTATATTATTATTATTATCATTATTATCATTATTATTATTATTATTAGTAGTAGTAGTAGTAGTAGTAAAGAATGTAGGTTTAATCCACAAAATCAAGTGCGGTGTTCACAAAGTAAATATAACTATTACAAAGTTTCATGAAAGCAATTTTTATTCAAAAGATTAGTTATATGATTCCAGATGCTTTTTTAAATCCAATAAAATATTTATGTACATCCCCCCTATATATATATATGTATATATATATATAAGAGTGCTAATTTCCCGTTCAATACACCAATGTAATTACTGTTTTCTTGACTCCCAATTTATTTCATTGTATGTATATGTTTGTTGGCATGTTTATCTGGTACTTGTATTTACTGAAAATTGCGGCCAATGACACAAAGTCTCTTTTTAAGTGAAGTACGGATTGTTTGAATATGAATTGCATTTCTCTTCTCTCAAACATGTTACTTTGTTGTTGGCTGACCGTTGTCGGGGATAAACCGTAGGCACCCTTTTTAATTGCTAATACACGAAGTTGTAGGAGAAGGCACAACTTCTTTCCTTTGATTGCTCTACTTACCCTTGATTTCTACCTTATGTTGCTGAGTGTTAAGCAAGGAGGCATCGAGTACCATTTTTGAGTCTTTTGTATGACTTGACTTGTAAGTGAACCTCAGTCTCACGGTCCATTGGCAAACGCTCAAACCATTATGCCAATATCCCAGTATGCCTTATTATTTGCCCATAGCTGGAGTAGGACTTATGGATTCATGAATTTTCCAAAAGCATTACGTTGAAAATTAAACAGCGTCGTTAGAAATTTGATTCCCTGACGTCGATTTTATTCTCTCTATCGAAAATTGTTTCGCTGAAATGTTTACCTGGTGTATAAAATCTACAGTTTTAAAAACTGAAAATGAAAGTTCACCCTCAGGATAAGATCAGATGACGTGAAGAACTTTAAAAGAAATATGACTATGCTTATTCGTACCATAATTAAAATGTTCGCTTCATAGGGACTTTGACTAATGACAAACCCTCTGAAATAAGAGTAATCCATGCAAAGATTTAGAAGAAAATAAACACTTCATCTTTTCCTCCTTTGCGATTCGGTAAATAGCTTCAGTCTTGACACTTATGAACCCAGCGTGTATGCACCACGGGAGGGGTCCCACAATTCCACGTTAGCAATAGTGGCCTCGTACGTGGTTGCATTGTTCATTGTTTACCGGCCTGATTTGCATTGATTAGTTGTGTGAGGTGCTCTTTATCTTGCTGGTTGACTGAAATGTTAAAGACTGTTGCCAATGTTGAAACATATTTCCCACAGCCAAACAGTTCTCACACCCTGCTCCGTAAAAATGTATTAAGCATTGGTGATTATCTGTGGGTGAACTTATTTTCAACGTGGAAGAATTCAAAAAGACGTCTACTTTTATTTTAGATCCTTACATGCTTTTTCAGGTCGAAAATATCTAATCAATTTGAATAATTGTATTGAGCATGAAACATCAATTGAAATAATTGTATTGAACAACTGCCAGAAACTGTTACGCAAAACAGTATTGATTATTATTTTCACTTTTTGCAAGTTTCTTTTTGATCAACTGATGGTCTTTCACTGGAGGTTGAGTGACAGCAAGTTTCCTCAGGTTTTCAGGACTCTTCAAAATATCCTAGTCGAATTTAATTGTTTAAATACTTCAGTTACATTTTGACCCCCCGCCCCGGCCTAAAAATGCTATTCCAAGGTGATACACCGGAAGGAAGTGACACATTCCAACGGCCAGTAATCGAAAGAGATCGCGTGGGCGGATTAAGGCGGATATGGGACAGGGTGAAGGTCTCATTGTGCCACTACAGTCATGCACCGGAAGAGAGTAACCTCTGAACTGCATGACAGTTATTTCCGCTTGATGACGATTAAATATCCGATTCAAAGATCCAGTAGGCGATCGTGTGGGCGTTGAGTTATTATTTAACTCAGTTGAGTTTGGGTCCCAGAGCAGTTGCCAGCAGACTCCCAGAGGGTTAGAGACGAGATGTGGTAGGGAAGGCCACACCCGACCGAGGGGGACCTCGGAAACCCCCGATGCAGTTGTCAGTAGAATTCCAGACAGCCAGAGACCAGATGTGGTAGGGAAGGCCACACCCGACCGAGGGGGCACTCGGAAACCCCCCGATGCAGTTGCCAGCAGACTCCCAGAGGGTTAGAGACGAGATGTGGTAGGGAAGGCCACACCAGACCGAGGGGGCCCTCGGAAAGCCCCGATGGAGTAGACCCCAACATCAGGAGAACAAGACACAACGTGACGGTCATAACAGTGGGGTCAAAATATGAAGTTTATGTTCGGTCTCCAGCATCCTCTCACATGCTAACCTTTCGAACCCTTGCAATAAAGTGAGAGGTGAATATTTTTCTAAAGAAGTCTTCATGCGTCCTTCATTCCTGCGTTTTCCTTCCTGCATCTTAATTCTTCTTGCGTCCTTTCTTCATGCGTCTTCCTTCCTGCATCTTGTCACTGCGTCTTTGTCCTTGCGACTGTTTAATTATTGAGTCGTTTTGATACGACAAATGAGTATATAACACTTCCTCTAATTTCGAGTCTCTTTTCCAAATTCTTAAGAACTGTTCCAAGTGCATCTACTACGATAAGTACATTCGTTACTTTCATGCTCCTCAGGATTTTCAGCCCTCTGGTAAAGGTCATGATATCTTACTCTGCATTTTCTGTGGGCCGGGATGGGATTGGGTAATCCGTTTGTATGTCAAAATCTCTTTGAATTTTATGGGTTTTATTTTCTAGGACAGATTCTGTTTTTTACATTATTTGTTAGAATGACAAAATTTTAGTCTCTTGCATAATTTCCTGTGGGTTACATTCCCCACTCTATGGTACGTGTTTGTGGACCTTTATATGCTAGTTTAGAAATATTCTTTTACAATGAGATTAACTGTTTCAATCCTGCCGCCACAAATCCTTCACTTGCAATTCTCGAATGTATTATTCATCTTTTCTTTGATATAAAAAGTCCATATGACATTATTTTTTGCTGATACCATTAGAGATTCAATTTCCCATTTTAAGCTTGCTCTTTATTGTATGTCTAGATAATGCCATGTCCTTAGTTTGTCACTAAAAATATCAAAAAAGGAGTTTTTATTTCTATTTTTGTATTATTACTATTTCCCTCTTGAGTTTTTCACATCATTATCAGCTGGCAGTCTGATTGACTATAGATATCTTCTTCTTCTTCTTCTTCTTCTTCTTCTTCTTATTATTATTATTATTATTATTATTATTATTATTATTCACTCATTAGAGCTTTTCACATCAGCGATAGCGGATGGTTTTTCACTGAATCTGAGTGACAGCAAGTCTCCTTAAGTCTCCAGGACTCTTCTTCTTGTTCTTCTTGTTCTTCTTCTTATTATTATTATTATTTACACCTCTAGAGTTTTTCACATCAGTATTAGCTGATGTTTTTTCACTGGAGTTTGAGTGACAGCAAGTCTCCTCAAGTCTCCAGGATTCGTCTCAGTATTCTGATCGTCGTCAGCAATGCTATCGTTTGGATAGTCTCTACCCGTCCGCTAACCTCCAAGTCCTCCAGGCCCTTTAAGAATCCTTTAGTTACTGAGCCTAACGCACCAATCACAATTGGTACAATCGTTACTTTCATGTTCCACAGTTTTTTTTAATTCTCTATCAAGGTCGAGGTACTTATCCTTCTTTTCACTTTCCTTCAGATTTATTCTGTTGTTCGCCGGGACAGCAAAGTATACAATTTTGCAGATTCTCTTTTTTTGTTGATTATTATGAGGTCTGGTCTTCTGGCCGGGATTAGGTGATCCGTTTTTATGCTAAAGTCCCATAGGAGTTTATGCGAGTCATTTTCAAGGACAGGTGCTGGGTTGTGCATATACCATTTGTTGGCATGGTCGAATTGAAATTTCCTGCACATTTCCCAGTGGATCACCTTGCTGACCCAGTCGTGTCTCGCTTTGTACTCCTTCTGTGCCAATTTGCTGCATTCACTTATTATGTGATTGATCATTTCGTCTCTGCCACCGTATAGCGTACATTTACTGTTTTGTTGCGTCTTATCTCGCTTTCATATGGTTCGTTCTTATGGCATTGTCCTGTGCTGCTATTTGGAGGGATTCCGTTTCTTTCTTAAGGCTTCCTTTTCTTAGCCAGGTCCAGGTTTTCTGGTGTGAGATGTTGTTTATTAGACGCTTAAAGCGGCCATAGAGTTGTTTCCCTTCCCATTTTTGTTTCCTTGTTGTTGTCATTCTTTCGTTTATGGTGTTGTCCGTATCGAATCTGATGGTTATAATTAGTCCTCGTTCGTGTTTTTCTATGTAGTCTTCGAGCCATTGTATGGATGCGTCAACGGTGTCTTCTATGCTGGCAAGTCCTCTTCCTTCCGCTTTTCTAGATACATATAGTCTGTCAACGTCATCTCTGGGGTGTAATGCCTTATGCATGGTCATTTGTTTTCTTGTCCTTTGGTCCATTTGTTTAAGTTCCTCTCGGGTCCACTTGAGAAAGGATCCCGAATATCTGACTAGTGGCACAGCCCAAGCATTTATTCCTTTGATGAGGTTTCTGCTGGAGAGTTTTGTCTCGAGTAGTTTTCGCGTTCTCCTGAGATATTCTTTTCGGATCATGTCTTTCATTTGCACTTGTTTGAGGGTATCAGCTTCCAAGGTGCCCAAGTATTTGTAGGTTTCATTTTCTTCGAGCGTCCTAATTCTGTCGTGATTTGGTAGTTCCATTCCGTCAGTCATATGTCGTTTGCCACTTTTCATGACGAGCATGGCATATTTTTCTATGCCGAATTCCATTCCTATGTCCTGACTGTATATTCTAACTGCATGTAATAGAGTTTCCAGTTCTTTCTTGTTTTTTGCAAATAGTTTGATGTTTTACGCCAACTTCCAAGTCCTCCAGTCCCTTTAGTAATCCTTTAGTTACTGTTCCAAACGCACCAATTACAATTGGTATAATTCTCACCTATTGTTTCATAGTTTATTCAATTCCCTAGCAAGATCGAGGTACTTATCCTTCTTTTCACATTCTTTCAGTTTTATTCTGTGGTCATCCGCTACAGCAAAGTCCACAATTTTGGAAGTTCTCTTTTTTTTTGTTGATTATTATAAGGTCTGGTCTTCGGGCCGAGACTAGGTGATCCGCTTATATGTCAAAGTCCTATAGAAGTTTATGTGTGTTATTTTCTAGGACAGGTGCTGGGTTGTACATATATGATTTGATTCTATGGTCAAATTTAAATTTCTTGCACATTTTCCAATGGGTCACCTTGCCCACCCAGTTGTGTATAGTCTTATATTCCTTTTTCGCTAATTTGCTGCATTCGCTTATTATGTGATTGATGGTTTTGTCTCTATCACTACATAGCCAACATTTGCTAATTTGTCGCGTTTTGTTTGTTCTCGTTTTGATATGATTGGTTCTTAGGGCGTTGATTTGAGCTGCTATAAGGAGAGATTCCTTTAAAGTTTTTCACATCAGCGTTAGCTGATGGTCTTTCGCTGGAGTTTGAGTGACAGCAAGTCTCCTCAAGTCTCCAGGACTCTTCTCAGTATTCTGGCCGTTATTAATGATATAGTAGTTTGGATGGTCTCCACTCGTCCTCCAACTTCCAAGTCCTCCAGTCCCTTTAATAATCCTTTAGTTACTGTACGGAAAGCACCAATCGCGATTGGTATAATCGTCACCTTCATGTTCCATATGTTTTTAATTCCCTAGCTACGTCACTTCTTTCAGTTTTATTCTGTGGTCATCCGGGACAGCAAAGTCCACAATTTTGCAAGTTGTCTTTTTTGGTTGATTACTATAAGGTCTGGTCTTCTCGCCGAGACAAGGTGGTCCGTTTATATGTCAAAGTCCCATAGGAGTTTGTGTATGTTATTTTCCAGGACAGATGCTAGGTCGTGCAGATACCATTCGTTAGTATGGTCAAATTTCAGTTTCTTGCACATCTCCCAGTGGATCAACTTGCCCACCCAGTCGTGCCTAGTCTTATACTCCTTCTGTGCTAAGGTGCTGCATTTGTTTATTACATGATGGATGATTTCCTTATTATTATTACTATTATTATTATTACTCATTAGAGGTTTTCACATCAGCGTAAGCTGATGGTCTTTCTCTGGAGATTGAGGGACAGCAAATCTCCTCAAGTCTTCAGGACTCTTCTTAGTATTCTGGCCGTTTTCAATAATGCTGTTGTTTGGATGGTCTCCACTCGACTGCCAACTTCCAAATCTTCCAGGCCCTTTAATAATCTTTAGTTCCCGTGCCAAAAGCACCAATCACAATTGGTATAATTGTCACCTTCATGTTCCATAGTTTTTTCAAATCTCTAGCAAGGTCAAGGTACTTATCTCTCTTTTCACATTCTTTCAGTTCTATTCTGTGGTCTGCCGGGACAGCAAAGTCAACAATTTTGCAGAGTTTCTTTTTTTATTTGTTGATTATTATAAGGTCTGGTCTTCTGGTCGAGATTATGTGATCCGTTTGTATATCAAAGTCCCATTGGAGTTTGTGCGTGTCATTTTCTAGGACAGGTGCTGGGTTGCGCATGTCGGCATGGTCAGATTTAAATTTCTTGCAGATTTCCCAGTGGATCACCTTGCCCACCCAGTCGTGTCAAGCCTTGTACTCCTTCTGTGCCAATTTGCTGCATTCGCTTATTATGTGATTGATGGTTTCATCTCTGTCACCGCATTGTCTGCATTTGTTATTTTGTTGCGTTTTATCCGTCTTCACTTTGATATGATTGGTTCTTATGGCTTGTGAGATGTTGTTTATTAGTCGTTTAAAACGCCCATGGAGTTGTTTTTCTTCCCATTTTTGTTTCTTAGTTTTTGTCATTCTGTTATCTATCGTTTTGTCAGTATTGTTTCTGATTGCCGTAATCAGTCCTCTTTCGTGTTTTTCTATGTAGTCTTCAAGTCTTTGTATGGATTTGTCAACGCTGTCTTCGATGCTGGAAATTCCTCTTCCTCCCTCTTTTCTTGGTACATATAGTCTGTCTACGTCGTATGTGGGATGAAATGCCTTGTGCATGGTCAATAGTTTTCTTGTTCTTTGGTCCATTTGTCTAAGTTCATCTTTGGTCAACTTGAGAAAGGGTCCCGAGTATTATTATTATTATTTCCCTCCTTGCGAGTTTTCTCATCGGTGTTAGCTGAGTGACTGCAAGTTTATTCAGGTCTCCAGAACTCTTCTCAGTATTCTTGCCGATGTCAGCAATGCTGTAATCCGGATTGTTTCGATTCTCCCACTGATGTCCACTCTCTTCTCCATGCCCTTGTTGACCGTTCCAAGCACTACAATTACAAATGGTGTTAACTTGACCCTAATGGTCCATTATTTATGTTCACTCGTAAAGTCCAAGTATTTGTTATTCTTTTCGCTTTCTTTTATTTTAACGTTGTCGTTCGCAGGAACTGTAATATCTACTAGATGGCAAATTCACTTTTTCTTCTTTGTTAATACTAGGTCTAGTCTTCTAGCAGGCGCTAGGTGATCTGTGTATATTCCACCCCACCCCAGATTTTTATGCGTCTTCAAGGTTAGGAATTAAAAAGGAGTTTTCTTCGTGCAAGTCTTTCACATCAGTTTTAATTGTTAGTCTTTCACAGGTGTCAGAGGGACAAAAAATTTTCTCAAGTCTTCAGAACTGTTCACTGTATTTTAGACGATCTCAATAATTTTATTGTTTTTATGATTTTGATTCTTCCTCTAATTTCCAGTCCTATTAATCTGGTTTTGAATCCTTTGCGCGCCAATTCGTTTTAGTAAGAGATGATTTTCCGGTTTCGGGTTTCTATTTCAAGGTATTTGTATTTACTAATCATATTAATTAAGTGAGGAGCTTCTCTTGTAGCTATAAATCACAATATCTGACCTATTGTTAGTTATTTTCTTCCGTTATTGGTTCTGGGTGGTTTTTAGACCCTTTTTCTGATTTCATGATATTTTCATATTTTCCAAAGAATTCAGTGTGCCATTTTATTATGAGTTTCTTTATCACTAACCAGACACTAAATAGTCAACTGATTTAGCTGTGTGTGCACAAGCTACATGTTGGGTTTGATCCGTGTCTTTTATGTTTTCCTGGTATTATCTGGTTAGTAGGCTGTTGTCCTATTCTGCTTTTATGAACCCTTCTTTCCCGACTTTCAGTCCAGCACTTTTCTGCAATTAAATTTTACGATATGTATATCAATATTTCTTATTCTTTGTGTGAATCATCCATTCATTTTTTAATTGATTTAGTCCTTGTGTTTTTTCTCTTTATATTTTTCCTAACTCAGCTGCATTGCTCTTCTTTTTTTTCAAATAGAGTAATTACATTATGAATTAAATTACCATGACAAGAAAATCCTGCTGTCTGTGACATACGGTACCTCTTGACAGCTGTTTCAACCTTGTGAGGTCTCATCAGCATTGTATACCGTGATCTCCCCCACTGAAGATGGAACCAGCGACAACTGAATGCAGAGCCGAAACTCCACCACTGAACTTCATGTTCACATTGCACACAAGCGATGCCAAATTAACTAGTTATTGTAAAATCGCGGCGAATTAACCTGATGTGTCTTGTAGTTACATCCGTACTCTTTAAGAGGACATGGTCACCTCCAGGGCAACGTCTTCCTAAGTTGAAAATACGCATTCGTGAAATCATAACCTGATCGGCAAGGAAATAGACATAGGTTTTTGAAATAGAGGAATTATATTATAAATTGAATTACCATGACCAGAAAATCCGGCAAGTACTGCTCGCGACTTGCAGAACCACTGGACAGCTGTTTCGTCTTTATTAGGTCTCATCAGTAGTGTATACCAAAATGTCGTCCAATGGAGCACTATGGTAGCGTTTCGCCCTTACATTCCGTGTTCACTGGTTCGATCTACATTGGGTCAACACAAGCGCTTAATACCAGAATACCTCTTCATACAAGTAATTTTAAATTACTAGAAAATAGAAAATTATTCGAATACAAGTGTGGAATGTTCAAAATGATGCCAATATACCAGACTTACAACTAAAGAATATTCCAAAAGAAAAGGAAGGAACCTCATTAGAAATTAAAACCCACATTAAACAGCAACTGACTATACACACACAAGGACAGGCAGACACATACACACACTTATACACACACACACACACACACACACACACACACACACACACACACACACACACACAATTATTCAGGATAAAGATTTTTCTAATGAATTAATTTTTTTAATGTAAGCAATAACGATTACATTGCTTTGATATAAAAAGCAAAAATAAGAATTTTTACTACAAAAAAAAGAAAAAAAGAATTCCTACTGACACAGAAGGTATTTTGAAATAATCAAACTGTCCTTAATCCTTATAAGGATTGAAAATACTTTTAAATTTGTTGATTTTTTTAGAGATAGAATAGATTAACTAGAATAGAAATAGAAATAGAAATTTTCGAATCAAATTACGTTACATACGTTTTAAATCTGAACGTGACAAATGATGAGAGAACGCTAAGACTTTTCTCATTTTATCGTAATTTTCATTTCAAAATATTTTTTGAAATGAGACACCATCACACTGAGAAGAGTAGCAAAAACTGCGATTCCTTGGTTTATTATACATATTTGATATATCCTTTGAATATATTGCTCTTTCACATAAACACACACACACACACACATACACTCATACATGCACACACACACAGATTAAACCATTTACTTTCTGAAGACGACGTAAAACGTTAGAAACACGTATTGAAGAAAAGATAACTTTAAAACGAATCCCCTTGAGGCCCTTTTTTATTTTAAAGCATACATACATACATATATATATATATATATATACAAATGATGATATGATATGAAAAATCAAAATACTAAAAGGATGAATTTTATATATGAGTTTTTGCCAATGTTTTGGTTTTTAAAAACTATTTTCTAACTAATGTAGTTGAGGTTAAATGATTCATTTGAAAAATGTTCCCATGAGGAAATGAAAGAAAACATTGATATTTCGAACGACACTCGAATATGAGTACCCAGTCGACCAGTTGTGGTTGGCAGAACTGGCACTGTAGGATTAACCAATGCCTAAGATTATTATTATTATTATCATTGTTATTAATATTTGTTTCGCTTTTAGATTAACGGGGAAAAATATTAAATAACTATTGGCTGACTACATAAAAAGGTGGGTAAAGAAATGATACTACAAGTTATTATGGAAAATAAAGGATGATACAGGAATGTTGCCAATCATCAAATATCAAATTCTTGTTGTGCCACTTTCCTGGACATTTATTTTCAAAATTTACAACAAAGATGGTATTGAAGTCAGAAAAAAAAGACAGTGATGAGTGATTAGGAAGCATATTAGGAGAAGGGGAAGAAAGAGAGGCTGTGTTGATATTTTTTATTCGTTTGTTTTTTCCTTTTGCTTCTTTTCGCCTCTCCTTTTTGTTTCCTGCAAAATCGAACATCCCCACTTTGTATTGTTATATATCTGATCATTTTACACATTCACTTTCCATGGAACTTTAAGTCACACTTTTGTTATTACGAATAAACACAGCAATGATTATATTATCTATATTGACATTATGACAATTCAATTATTCAACAATATACGGAAAAATGAAGCTAACTCCTGTTAGAAGTCGAGAAATAACATTATCGTAAAAAGTATATTAGACGAAAAAAAAAAAAAGAATGAAACGCAGTTTCTTCCAGGAAGTGGTCGTGTCGATACTGCTGTATGGATGCACTACTTGGACACTAAGAAAATGGCTGAAGAAGAAGCTAGACGGCAATTACACAAGAATGTTGCGAGCAATATTGAACAAGTCCTGGCGGCAACACCCCACAAGGCACCAACTATACGGCTACCTACCTTCCACCACGAAAACTATCCAAGTTAGACCAACCAGACTTGCTGGACACTGCTGGAGAAGCAGGGACGAGCTTATAAGTGATGTACTCCTATGAACCCCGACATATGGCCGAGCAAAAACAGGATGAGCAGCTAGAACATACATACAGTAGCTCTGTGAGGATACGGGATTTATAGCCCTGAAAATCTGCCAGAAGCGATGAACGAAAAAGAGAAGTGGCGAGAGAGGGTCAGGGTTGTCTGTGCTTGCGGTGCGACATGATGATGAAGGCATGATTATATTAGACGGTCTATTTTGTTAAAATCAAGGCAAAGTACATCACTAGTCTGAAAAATGTATTGAATTGTGCAAATGTTATATCCCATAAATTTAAAGGATAGATCAATGTTAAAAGATATTTTGTTTGAAACATTCGGCAAAGAACCTTTTAATAATCTAATCACCCAGAATGACCTTGAGACTTTGACCTGAATATGACCTAATCTCGTAACTTGGCTCAGATATTAGTCTTGGTAGCAATACTCTTAAAGAGCTTATATTTCCTTCTCCTTGGCAAGTTGCCATACCAAGATTAATGAGCCCAGTCTACTCTAGTATTTACCCAAAGCTGCCGAGAAAATAGTTGGATTTATATCTTTCCAATGTGAATGTCAGGTATACACTATGTGAAATGCAAACAGCTTCCTTCCAGATCAGAACTTTGTAGCCTTGTCCATTTCCAAAGACGAGATGTTACCCCCGAGGTTCTCTCAACACCACAAATATAGACATAAGAAATAATTAATGTTGATGCGCTCCAAACCAAGAAGGTGGTATATATTCTGATAAAATGTTCAAAGTCTTCAGCATAGAATAATGTATCACATGAAGGTAACTGGATTTATACGATCTTGTGTTTTTGAGAAGTCAGGCTTATAGCAAGCTCCAAGAAGGATACACAGGGAATTAATTGGGAAATACTGTTGATATACCTCCTATTTAAAACCTGTTCACTTATTTGTAAATGGGGTCATTTATTATACACCAGCTACATTAGGAATTCGTTTAATATTGAGTAAATGGAAATAGATATTTCCGGGAGTTGCAATTGTATCAGTGAAAATATCGATTAATAATTTTTCGCAATGTTCAGTAAATGAAGGTTGAAAGGTAGACAGAAAAAAGCAAAACAAACGGTGATGTTAAAGGTAGAAAATGTAGAAATACTTTGAATTATGTATGAAATAACAAAGTTATTTAATCTCAGTTAACCGATTGATTGATTGATTGATTGATTTTAACGGCATGTCAATCGGTGAAGGGTTATTTTATGACTAAACATTAGGAATATTTTGTGTAATTGTTCCTCATTTATTTTTTAAATTATTTATTTATCTACATTCGGAATAATTAATAGGCCCATAGTAATAATAAAGATGTACTCAGAACTCCAATGATCTCAGAATTAAAGCTTGACTATCATAGTCAGTTTAGTGTCCGACCACTGGTACTCCTTTGTGGAAGGGAAGGGACCGACAAATATATATATATATATATATATCTCTTCCCAACCTCTCTCTCTATATATATATATGTGTGTATGTGTGTGTGTGTGTGTGAATTTGTGTATGTATATATATGCTGTTTTTTTAGGTATATTTACATTATATATATATATATATATATATATATATACATACATACATATATATATATATATATATATATATATATATATAAACTGAGCTCATTTGTGTAAGTACAGTATTATATATATATATATATTTACACACACACACTCATGAACAAGCACATATCTACATACATTTACAATCAGACACACACACACACACACACACACACATATGCACACACATATATATGTACATTTATATATTAGTGTGTATGTGTATGTGCACCTATGTGTACGTATGCATGAGCTGTTTTTGATATATACTTACACTCCCAATATATATATATATATATATATATGCTTATTTGTGTATGTACTATACATATATGTACATACACAAATGTGCACACATAGTTAATCTTTAATATATACAGTTACTCACTTCTATAAACTCACACACATATACATGAATGGCTTTGTGTGTGTGTGTGTGTGTGTGTGTGTGGTTGTATATGTGTGGGTGTAGGAACTGTCATGTCAATGAATAAACGTGTTAGCGATTACAAAAGAAAAGTTTAGTAATGAAATATTCATAAGGAAACAGATATAAATCATTTCCTGCAACGAGATTTTAGTCCTATGTGATATATATATATATATATATATATATATATATATATATATATATATATATATATATATATGGTGGATGAACGCGTATGCCTGTTCGCGTAAGATAATGTTTCTCTGTGTGTACATTACATTTATTTATATTTTTATGAATGCGGCTTTTTCTTCGAAGGTTGTATATTGATGTATCTCTTTTTGTATCGGTTAGTGTTTGTTTGTATGCCTGCCTGACATTAGCCTTTTAATTCGCAAAATTTCTGTAGGAGTGAGTGTGCTTATTTGCGTCTGAAGTTTCGAGACTGCGTCAAAGACACTTCAGGTATTAGATGAATATTTATTGACATTTTCTGTGTGATGTTGAAGCCATGTGATTAATTGAGCAACGGCGACTTAAGTGCATTGACAAGGAGGTCGATATTGTAAGAAAGAAAGATTTAGGAGGTTTTTCCAAGCGCTGGATTGTCAGCATATACTAGCCCTATCGGTGCGGCTTGGAATGCGCGATCCCTTGGTGATAGGGTAAGACCTTCTTAGACATGACACTAAACTACATTTAATGGTGAGGCACCTGTTCAGGAGATCAGGTGACTGTAGAGTACCCCTTTGTTGCCATTCCTCCCAGGTCTACTTTGACTCTGCGCGGTAGTACTTGTATGGCTCCCAGCTATGAGGAAAATAGATCTGTTCCAAATTATTTGAATTCGATAGGACCATGTGCAAAAAAAAAACACACACACACACTTAAGAAACAACTTTACAAAAATGAAGATTTGAAAGTGATTCTCTAATCTTTGGGAGAAAATAACACTATATGGGTTTGTATGCAGTGAAAATCAACAAAATCGATTGTATTTGTGTGTATGTATCAATGTCTGTTCGAACCTGTTTTTCTATGTATCTGGGTATTTGTGATCTCTCTGAGACTGTGTGTTGTTGCATGTCTCTCTGCGGGTATGACAGTGTAGAATCACAGTCACATGAGGTTTCTCTGTGTGTATACGTGTGTGTGTGTGAGAGAGAGTTAGGTAGTGGAGGGAGAGAGAGCATTTTTTCGTGCGTGTGTCACTGTGTAGGTTTTTGTCTTCATTGGTATCCTTGGTATACATATACGTGTAAGTGTTTTGTAACGGTACGTGTTTTCCGTGCCACTGTCTATGATCCTATTTGTTTATCCGATTGTATATGTATTTACTCATATATATATATATATATATATATATATATATATATATACTCACACACAATATGACAGTATTCATATTGTTTATCAATTTATTTGCCTATGCGTGTGAGTGCATATATGTATATCTGTAAATAAATATTGTGTGTTTATGTATAATGTTTGTCTGTGTGCGTATGTATATATATATATATATATATATTGTGTGTGTGTCTTTGTTTCCATGTGCACCAGTAAACACATGTGTCAATGTAAATATGTGTCCATGTATCTGTATGTATCTTCCCATCGGGAAGATTGACAAAACTTCCAATTAGCCATCACTCATTAATTAAAGGCCTGAAATATTTCTGATTACATTTTTTTCTGTTTATTCTTTTACATTTTTCGACACGTTACTCACTGAACCGAATCAGACGAACACATTTCAATCTATTTGTATATTAAAAGCAATATAATGTAAAATTTAAAATATTGCTGAAATATTCTAACGGTTTTTAATTGAACCCTAGAGGATTTTATATAAAGTTTTCAGACATATATATGTTGCAAACAATATGTTCTTAGACACAGTAATATATACAGGAAGCCCATTGGCTTAAAACAAGTCCAAAAAGCTTACTTTAAACGGGTTTAAATAAAATGCAGCGAATTATGAATAACTCCTTGGGCATTTTTACGAACCCCACTGAGGTCTTAAAAAGTATTTCTCATACAATTTCAGAGATAATTCTTTCAATTCGAAAGATTTTATTTCATGCCTTTATAGCATATGAATGGTTTTATGAGCAAGATTGTATATATAAGGTTTTATAAGCAACATGGAGGTACCCGTAGTGTAATGGTTATCGTCGTAGGAAATGGACACGGTAACACGAGTTCAAATACTAGACGAGACTGGTTGCATTTCACATAGCACTAATACTCTTTGGAAAAGTATGAATCCAATTATTCGTCCTCCAGCTATGGGTAAATAGTAGGACAGGCTAGGTTCTTCAGAATTGGTGAGGCAACTAGTCTAGGAGAAGGAAAACTCTGAATTCAAACCTGTTAAAATCTGTTTAAAAATTGACCTTGTGTTATATCCGGCCCGAGCGGAGGGGTTGGTAAATATGTATCGGCAGTGACCTGCATGTCTGGTTCGTCTAACTTTGATAGTTTTCGTGATGGTAGGCAGGAGGTACAGCTGGTACTTTGTGGGGTGTTTCCTTCAGGACTTGTTCAAAATTGCTCGTAGCACTCTTGCGTAGTTGCCGTCAAGGTTTTTCTCCATCCGTTTAGTTAGCGTCCATGTAGTTCATCCATATAGCAGTAACGACACAACCACTGCTTGGAAGAAACTGTATTTCATTTTATCGGTCAGGTCTGACTTCCATATGACCGCTAGCCCATCGTTAGCTGTCTATGCGTTTGTTAGTCACGTGTCGATGTCTTTTTCGGTTGATGAGACGCTGCTTCCTAGGTAAGTTAACTTGTCAACGAGTTTCAGAGAACTACCGCATAGTGTGATACATATATATATATATATATATATATATATACTCCTATTTATCTCAATATGGGTGTTTTAAGGTGTGAGGTAACAATAATTTCATTATATATATATATATATATATATATATATATATATTCCTATTTATCTCAATATGGGTGTTTTAAGGTGTGAGGTAACAATAATTTCATTTATCATTCACTTGTGGAGTGAATTTGATTCTCATAGGTTAATTATTGTTGCTGCATTGTGCCAAACTATATAGTTAATATATGTTACGACCAATTTGTTTTTCTGGTTTACTTCTAACACACATACGCACGCACGAACGAACCCAAACACACACACACACACGCACACACACACACACACACACACACACACACACACACACATATATATATATATATATATACGAGGAGCATACGGTAAATTTCTCGACTTTTTTCGTATGGGCACTTTTATTGATAGTAAACATTTGAAACTCTAGTCCCCTTCGAAGTAATCTCCTCTGGCTGCAATGCACTTGTACCGTTCCAACAACTTCTGGAAGTCTCCATCGAAGTCCTCTTGAGTGAGCGTGTCAATGACCTTCGTCACAGTCTCTTTTATCTCCTCAATTATCTCATAACAACAGCCTCTGAGCTTAGGGAATAAGAAAATTCAAAGGAAGCAAGGTCTGGACTATAGGGAGGGTGAGGAACTGTTTTGATGCCCGTCTTGCTCAAATAGTCATTGACAAGGATGGAGTTGTGGACTGGTGGAAATGCCACTGACCCGATTTGAAGAGTGCTGGCCTCTTCCATAGGAATCTATTCCTGAACTACCTTAAAACCTCAACATAGTAACCCTAACCCTAAACCTTTGGACAATCAACTCTGGTCTATTGACTTCCTTACTCCTCCCATACCTCTCATCATCCCCTCACAGACTCCCTGCCTTCCTTGAATCTCTTATGGCACTCAAAAACTGATGCTCGATTCATGCATGATGGTCGAAAAGCAGTCTGAAGCATTTCATACATTTCTGTGTCAATTTTTCCAAGTTTAAAACAGGATTTTATTGCATATCGTTCTTCTCAGTGACAGATTGCATCTTTGAAATTCACCAGCTGTGACAATCAGGCTTTAGTAGGATGTATTCAAATTGCTGCTGTAGCTGTTCATTTAAAGCTGAAATCATAAAAATTGGTAATTCATCTCATAAGATGTATAGCAATAACATACTGAATTTTCAAGATTCTACGTCAATTTTAAATGCCTATACCAAAAAAAAGTCTTGAAACTTATTGTATGCACCTCGTATAGATGGTTTCGTAGATTACTTGGAATTACAAGTGAGAATATATGAAGACGTTAACTCTTCTTGATGCCTGGCTTTGTTTCAACCAAATCAGAATGTATTGTTCTATCGTCCAACTTCGTTTTTTTTTTCTTGAGTTTTCGAGAAAAATACATAAGACATTGTACAAAACATTTTAAACTTAAAGATATGTTAATTTTTTATTGAACACTTAAAAAAAAATCAGCTGATGTTTTTTTTTATCTCAGATATTTGTGAACTTCTTGTATTTTCCTGTAACATCTCTTCTTCTACCTCCACAAATAAATAAAATCGTTCATGACGGTCACTAATATTGAATCCGGGGCTGTTTAAATAACATACATTGAAATATATAGTAAATGTGACAAAGATATGGACTCTTAACTCTTAGGTAAAGTTATTTTAATCCTTACAAATAAAATAAGCAAAAGTCTGATCCTCTTTTCTTTAATGACAACTATTACGTCACACGTGTCTCTAATCACAAAAATAGGGGTTGCTTAATAATAGTTAAACCGAAACTTTTATTTGGACTGGATTTTAAAAGAATTAAATCGTTTTACTCAAAGCAAAATTGCTAAGGTTATCTGAAGTCAACTCAGTGTGATTGACAATCTATGAACTGAATGATCAATTGACAGCTAGATCCTCGTTTGTTTGCTTGAATCCGTCGTGACGTACGCATAAGCAAAAATTATGTTGCCATAATTTCCATCAACGTTCCCGGGATGGCTGCCTGTTTCGAGCATTCGGTTATGTAGAAGACGTTTAAAGAAATAAAAGAAAGTGTGCACTAGAAGAAGTTTGACTAGGTTTTGGCGCCACAGTTTCGGTGTACATCTTTTTGCAGTAAACCTTTTTTGTCACTCAACTGTTTTAGGGATATTAGCAGATCTGGGATAGAGGGATAAAATTCTAAACGATGGTCGAATATCGTGAATTAAAAAATAATTGAGTTTATTTTTATTGTACTCCCCATATAATGGACTCACCTTCCTTCATAAACACACGTCAACGGAGCATCAGAGGAGTTGACCAGACCCACGTGACACAATCACGTATGATACCACTTGCATAGTGGACAGATAGTCACCACTTCACTGGACTCTCAGTTTCCTATTAACTAATTACTGTTTAACCAGGTTCACTTGTATCTTGTTTCTCTAACTTGAATATATATGTTTTTTTATCAACCTTTTTGTGTTCACTGCGTCTTTCTTTTGCCAGCATCACAACAATTTTGTAATGGATTTCGTGGTGTAATGGATATCGTCGCAGGAATTGGACACGGTGACACGAGTTCAAATCCTGGACTGATTGCATTTCACATAGCACTAATACTCTTGGGAAAGGTATGAATCCAATTATTCTCCCTCCAGCTATGGGTAAATAGTAGGGCAGACTAGGAACTTCAGCCTTGGTGAGCAACTAGTCTAGGAGAAGGAAAAACTCTGAATTCAAACCTGTTAAACTCCGCTTAAAAAATTGACCTTGTGTCATATTCTTCCCGAGCGGAGGGGTTGGGTAAATATGATCACAACAATTTTTTAAAATGATACAGAAATCAAATAAGTACAATTAATATTAAAGTTTTAATGCATCACATTGTTTTAACCGTAACCCTGTCTGTTTCCTGTAACTTGGTCTGCTGCCCGTCATTTCCCGTTGTTTATTTCCCGTTACATGGTCCTTTTAGCGACCTGTTTTTTTATGTTCAGCGTTTCTTTTACTTTTTCCGTTGTACAACCCTTCGGTTGATATTCTTCACAGGTTTTAATACAATATTATTGACAACGGCACTTGTTTTTGAAGTGGCATCAAAACACTTCTGCTCCAAAATGCTTATGCTAAAATGTCGGCGCCAGATAGTCCTTTTCCGAAAAGAACATTTTATGGTTATTATTAGTCCCAACGAAAAAGGGAGAGCAAAAAAAATCATGGATCAGGAAGAACATTGCACAATGAGAAGCAGTGCGGAGAGTGGACGAGAAAAAGATGGCTAGTCAAGATGTTCAGAACATTTCAAGATTGACCTTAATGGGAACAAGCTAAGCGATTGACAGTCGTCCACATGCAACTGAAAGTAAAAAGAAATCGTCGTGGGTCATCGTAGCATAAATCGAGTTGCTGTTAACGTGCTGGACGATGGGAAACAAGTTTTTTTTTCCTGAAAACATAAGATTAATTGTGCATCTCAAATGCATCTCAAATTCGAGCAGACGGGAAACATCAGCTTCTGCAACCAAATCTGAAATTTGTCAATAAACTCTCTTAAAATTCTGACATCGGCCCAAAAGAAGCAATTATCTGAGTGAAGTGTTCTGAGTGAAGTGTTCTGAGTGACACTAGCTTTAAAGTAAAATCAGGGTGGCCCGTCGTTCGACTTGAAAAAAGCAATTATCTGAGTGAAGTGTTCTGAGTGAAGTGTTCTGAGTGAAGTGTTCTGAGTGAAGTCTTCTGAGTGACACTAGCTTTAAAGTAAAATCAGGGTGGCCCGTCGTTCGACTTGAAAAACAAAGTTTTTAGACCAGCGGGGAGCAAACCTTACATTTTGCAGAACATAGCAATTTTATTTTGTAACGAACCAGCCTAACCATCACAACAAAGTCGATCTACTCATTCACAGTAACTTTTTAAAATTATACACATTGTTTTGTTAACAGCTCACTATTCAAATCAAACATCAAAAAGTTAATTAGTTACAAGTTCAAAAAACATTAACCATTAAGCTAACTTTGTTGCTTTATGAGAAATATTAAAAGATTAAATTAAAAATAACAACTTTTCATGATAATTAGTCGCACCATAATTACTGGTATCTTATTGGAAGATCTGATATTGCAAGCTTTGAAGCAAAGTATAGAACATTCTGAGTTGTTGGCTGATTGTATCAAAACGTTTATGCCTTTATTTGCTTTACATTTCAGGAACCGTGCCAAACGTTTGAAGAATGGAAAGCCCTGCTCATGTACAAAATCCATTCCACAAAACTCCTTTCGTTCAAAAAGTACCAAGATTTTCTTTAAAATTGTTTTATGAAATTGAAACTGACTTGTCAAGACTTTAATTTAGGCGTAAAAACATAATTTCTTTCTTACGTAAGTTCAGTTTTTTGTCAAATTTGATACGTATGCCAGCAGAAAAGTTCAAAGACTGACCAAGATACTTTAATGGAATTTTGCAGAATGAGTTTTATTTTTTAATATAGTCTTTTTGTTGTCTATACATGCCTTCTATCGGTGTTGCAATACTTGGGTCCCATTGGTAAAAATCAGCTACCGCAGATATGATGGCATCATATAAAATTTTAAGCCGATGAAGTTTTTCCTCAACTCTCGTATAACTTGGCAAATTACTTTTCCATAATAATTAATAAAGTTGGAATGGGAGTCCCCGTGGTATAGTGGCTAAAGTGTCCGGCTCTGTTATCGCAGTAATCGAATTCGAACTCGGGTCGCGATATTACATTCATTTTAGGACTAATACATCTCCTTTATCCACCCAACAATGAGTTAAATTGTACCACTATTGTTCCTTGTGTTCCTCCAAAAAAATGTCTTTAGCATCAGCTAAACCACTTAATTTGATTGGCTATTCAACTATCAAAACAAAAACAAACATTAATTGATTATTAATGTAACTGTGAAAATGAATTAAATGATGTCTCTGTGCCTTTTATTGTGCATATATAAATGTGTGTGTGGTGTGCTTGTGAATCGATTTGTGGGTACGTATGTGTTTCAATTTGTTTAGATATCTCTGAGTATCCTGAATCTGAATGTATCAGTGGGGCTATAATACTCACAAAGATTTTGTGTGTATGATTTTTGAGGGTCGGTGTATGCGCTTTTTTTTGCATTGACAGTAAAAAAAGACAGACAGATAGATAGATAGATAGATTGATATGAACAGCCTGCGCTTGTTTGCTAGCTATATATATATATATATATATATATATATATATATATATATATATATATATATACATACACACACACAAACACACACACACATATATATATATATATATAGAGAGAGAGAGGGGGGGGATGGAGAGATAGAGATAGAAATAGAGTCTGTAGATAGATAGGAATGGACTGAGATAGATAGATAGATAGATAGATAGATAGATTGGGTTCATTACTTTCTGTTGTTACCCGACAGGATTAATTATATTGATAAGACAAGAAGCCACCGGATGACATAACGTTTTTCCGTTCCCATCAACACTATTACTTTCTTTATAGAAGAATTAACCACCTGAAACATGAATTCTAGGTTAACTATTTGCTCATCTTCAACTACTAAATTTGTATTTCTAAGAATAATCAAGTATTCATTTAATGTCCTGCCATCCAACTGGCAATACATCTTCCTATACAACTTTCTAAATCCTCAAAAGATCAGGCCACAACCTCCACAAGCAAGCTTTGTAAAAATTTCCCTTGGTACTCATGAACTCATATCCAGTTTAGGTATTGATTCTTCAATAAAAAGGGATTTTCTCCTCTCTATGTCGGATGAATCTTGAAAATTTAAAACCGTGTTTTTAGAACTAGTCACTGCAGTCTTTTATTTTGTTTCTGAATCCTGATTTATTATGCGTCACTTAATGAAAATAATGGACTGTTTTTACCTTTTACCGAACCGTGTCCGTATACTGATTGGCATTTTGCTACATCGCTCTAGTAATTGCACTTTATTCAAAATGGAACATGTTTTACGGTCTACCACCAATGGTATAAGGTCCATAACTTCTATATCACGTAAAGGATAACGTTACGATCGTCAGATTTTGATTGATTTGTTTTGCTATTGATGGGTGTGATAATCGTTGAACCGAAGTTTAATAGTTTTCTCACGTTTAAAATTGAAAATCTTTATACTCTCTCTATCTATCTATCTTGCCTGGGTTATAAGCTCAATTGGCAAATAAAAACAGGTTCGCAGAGTGCTGTTTAAATGTACATAAAATTGGGCTAAATAAATCGTTAGCCTCTTTAATTTACTGTCCGACTTGATACAGTTATTTACAACAATTAAAAACAAGATCCCAAAAATTGAAGCTTTTAGGCCTATTGAAATGCTTAATAATAAGGAAAATTTTCAAAGATTAAAATTCTGTTAAAACTATTGAAAACATAAATGCTGTTTGCTCTTTATTTTATCCGATGATTTTAGCATGAACACTTAAAAAAAATCAGAAAACGGGTACCTCGTTTGATGAAATAGTTAGCTAATTAGGTTAATAGACAGTTACAAGTGAGTTCGATTCTCATAGAGTGTATCATAATCATGACTTGAAAGAAATTTTGCTCAGCTTATTAAATAGTAACAGTAATGAAATTATTTAAAAAATCGTCTTTGTGAAAGATTTGTAGTGCACAATAGAGAGATAAGTTTGTTTTTATCGCATATCAAATGATGTTCACACACACACATACACACACACACACACACACACACACACACACACACACATATAAATATATATATGTATATATATAGGTGTGTGTGTGTGTGTGTGTGTGTGTGTGTGTGTGTGTGTGTGTGTGTGTGTGTGTGTGTGATTTGTAAAACAATAGTTTTTAGGTAACATTATCTTGAAACGGACTAGAGCTCATTTGCTTGCACACACTGAGCGAAAATATTTCAAGTATTCCTTTTAAACAGCAAGAATTTTATTGGCACAGAGACGTTTTCAAAAATTGCTGTTTAACTCTAATTATTCCATTTTAGATTATTCATTTATTGGCACACTATTAAATGTTTTAAGCTGAGAAAATCATTAAATATTTCTAGCTAACCCATGGATGGGACTCTAGCAGGAACTACCGTTCTGGATTGGAGTTGACATGGTAGTATTGGTGATGAAAGGATACTCTACATTTCTTAAAACTCCAGAACAGAAGCCTAACCATCAGATGGTTTTATGTCATAACAGGACACTCGTTGGGATCTTACCCCTCTACAGAGATGTAGTCAGCGTATTCTACTGCACCAGTCGACTGGATTGAGATAAATAAGTAGTGAGTGATTAAATCGTTTCCGCAATAACAGACTATTATGGTACTACTGCAGTATCTGATATTTATTATATCTATTTGTTTCACTATTTATGGTTTGGACGAGCTGTATAGGAAGTCTGACATGAGTGACATCAAAATATGTATTAAATTGTATATTCTAAGGTGCGTTTAGTGTTAGGAGTATCGTCGTTGGAAAAGAAAAATCAGCTACACGAGTTCAAATCATGAACGAAGACCTTTTCATTTTACTTTGTGTTTATACCTTTGGGAAAGGTACGAGGTGCATACAATTAGTTTCCAGACTTTTTTCGTATGGGCACTTTTATTGATAGTACACACATGTAACACTAGTACCCTTCGAAGTAATCTCCTCGGGCTTCAATGCACTTTTTGTACCCTTCCAACAACTTCTCGAAGGACCAATGGAAGTCCTCTTGTGTGAGCGTATCAATGAGCTTCGTCACAGCCTCTTTCATCTCCTCGCTTGTCTCATAACGACAGCCTCTGAGCGTAGGGAATAACCAAAAGTAACTGGGAACAAGGTGTGGACTATAGGGAGACTGAGGAACTGTCTTGATGCCGATCTTGGTCAAATAGCCTGTGACAAGCATGGGGTTGTGGACTGGTGCATTGTCCTGGTGGAAATGCCACTGACCCGATTTGAAGAGTGCTGGCCTCTTCCGACCGAATCTTTTCCTGAACTACCTTAAAACCTCAACATAGTAACCCTAACCCTTTGGCCAATCAACTCTGGTATATTGCCTTTCTTTACTTTCTCATCATCGCTCACAGACTCCCTGTCTTCCTTGAATCTCTTATGCCACTCAAAAACTCATGCTCGATTCATGCAACATTGTCCAAAAGCAGTCTGAAGACTTCCACACGTTTCTATGTCAATTTTTCCAAGTTTAAAACAGAATTTTGTTGCATATCGTTCTTCTAAAGTGTCAGATTGTATTTTTGAAATTCACCAGCTGTGACAATCAGGCTTTAGTAGGGTGTATTCCAATTGCTACTGTTGCTGTTCCTTTGAACCTGAAATCATAAAAATTGGTCAGTCATCTTATAAGATGTATAGCAATAACATAGTGAATTTTCAAGTGTCTACGACTATTATAAATGCCTGTACAAAAAAGTCTGGAAACTAATGGTATGCCCCTCGTATATAGTCATCCGTTCACTCCCTGGCTATAGGTGAATTGCAGGATAGATTGGGTTCTTTAGATAAAGATAAGCAACCAGTCTAGGAGAAGGATAACTGAACTTGAACCATCTTTATTCCGCTTAAAAATTGACCTTGTGTCATATCCTGCTTGTGACTGAGAGGCTGCGCAAAGACATACATCGGAATGTATTTGTTGTCACTGATGAGAAACAAACAGCTGATAGCAGATAATTTCATTTGGAATAAGAGTTCGTCATCTATGCATGAAAATCTCCCGATTATTTTTTAAAATTGTCTTTAGGTGAAAAAAGTTATCTACTTTCAAAAGTATAACAGACAACAATTCCCCCAAAATATATGCAAGAAATGCTACTAATAAAAACAACCCATGTATAGATATACAAACGATTGTTTTTATTTACTAATTTTAATTTCTGTAATATATTATTTACATTTGCATGGATACATTGACTAAATTCAGTTTTTAAGAAGAAAGGCTGTGATTCTTTGATCCTAGGTACAGCACACAAATATTACATTTTCATACTTGCAGAAATTACAGACAGATGAAGAAAGAAAAAGAAAATAAGCAAAGAGAAACAGCACACTTCTCATTGAATAGATAAATTATTTTTAAGTTTTGCTTTATCTGTACTCACTGATAACGAAAACGACCACGGATCTATTGGTGCGAAACATACATGAATGGTTGAAGCAATACATAACGCCTCAATTTTCCTGTACATTGAAGCGTGGAAGTAAAATTTCTTTAGACAGAAAATTATTAAAAGTGTCCAATGATGCGTGTATCGTGTGAGAGGCGTAGAGTAGTTGTACTGATAAAATGTTTGGGAGATTTAAGGTTAAAAGAAAAGAATAGACAGGATGATAGTCCGAGAATACAAAGATTTCGTGTTTGGTTTAACTTGCTATAGATAAGTGTACATACACTTTTCATAATTAAATAAACGCTTCATTTTACTGAGATTTCTCGTTTAATAAAGATACAGGGATTGACAGTTCCTTGGTTTATTACGATAACACTCCCCCACCCGCCGCTCACACGAAAAACAACAGGCAATCAGTTCACAATGTCACGAAGTCTGTTTATTTAGCAGCTTCCAAAAGGATTGTAACGTTGGTTGATCTGAAAAGAAAATGCGTCTTTACCAATTACCCAGGGTGAACTGAACGAGGCAAAAGGTCAATTTTAGGTGAAGTAAAGCTAATTAGAATTCAGATCTTTCCTTTACTGGAATAGGATGCCTACCTAACGCCGAAGAATCCAGTCTGATCTTCTATTTTCCATAAAGAAATAACATGAGCTTTTTTCCTAAGACATTAGCATGAAATGGAATGCAAAGAGACCCGTTCAGGAATTTAACTTGAGTCACCAGTTCTATTTCCTACGAGGATACTCATTACGCTAAGCGCGCTTCCGAAGTGAAAGTAAGTCAGCATCCCATAGCATCAACACAGAAAGTGTTTATTTTGACTGTGAATTTTGAGATTGCGTAATTCACGAATAAATAGATAATAAGGAATTATATTATTCTACAACTAAAAATTGAGCTATCAAAATATCTATAATTTCTGTAATTCCGGAGCTCCAAATATGATCCAATTCGTAAGGCGGCGTGTATTGCAAAGCCTGTTGAACTATGTTATCTATGGGAGCTCCAAATAAGATCAAAGTCCCTCAGTTTAGTTCTTACGCGCGAAGACTTTTCAATACATTGTGGAAATTAAAGTAAAAAATTGATTGTTAATCTTTTGGGGTTAGTTTTGTCGGTTTGGGTCGTAGAATACTCTGCTTGCATCTCTGCAGAGGGGTAAGATCCCCCTAGCGAGTATACTGAATATGGTATTAAACCATCTGATGACAAGGCCCCAGCCTAGAATATTTGGATAATGTGGAGTAATCTTTCATTGCCATTGCTCCACTCTGACCCAGAGTGGTAGCACATGATATGGGTCAAATACAACAAAATATATGAAAACTAATGTCTGATGTTAAATTGCGATTGTTGTATTGCAATATTTGAAAGTATTCAACAGCATGCAAAAAAGTACTCAGGCTCGTTTGAGAGTGTTATCTACAAAATGTGTATATTATGAAGTGAGCTACATTTATTCACTCACAATATATATATATATATATATATATATATATATTTATATATATATATATATATATATATATGGGGGGTGCGTGCGTGCTTGCGTGCGTGTTTAAAAAGATAAGTCACTAAATAACCCACAAGGTTATATATATATATATATATATATATATATATATATATATATATATATATATATATATATATATATATATATATAAACAACATTGTTTATATGCCAAAAATCCTAACCAAACTAAACCAACCTTTTTTGGGTGTATGAGCGATATCAATACTGAATATTTTAATGAATGCTTCCCAGTGTCAATTTATATAATTTTTTGCATCAAGCTTTTCTGGCTTTTTACAGTAAAAATAAGAAACAGACAATATGGTGGAGACCGAATCGTATCGAGAAAAATCTTTCTGTAACTAGATTTTAGTGTTGTTTCTTAACTGGCTTTTGTATCCAAGTTGGTAAACTGATGTCTATTTAAAAAAAAAATCTCATGCTTGGGAGATGAGAGTCCAACCAACGTTTGGATCGACTTTATATTCTGACCCATACTATAATCGTCCATAGAAAAGAAAAACGGCCTCGGTCTGGTGATAAGAATAACAAAATAGGATGGAAGAAAACTTTTGGTAAAAATGATAAACCGATACTTCACTCTAAAATTTTTACTACGAATAACAGAAGTCATTAAAAATAAGATGAAAAACAAACCAAAAAACAATAACGATGGCAACGGTTTCAATTACAATTTCGAATAAATTGCGATTATTGAGTCTAATATAACAAATAGGCATGATGCAAAAAATAAGATGAAAGATTGACTATTCAAATAATAATAATCAAATCAGTTTCATTTATGAAATCGATTTACTACAATGTACAAAGAAAACAAAAATAAATTGAAGGGGGTGTTGTAAAGTTATCAGCTAAACAAGAAAGAAATTAATTTTTTAAAAAGTGACTTTTGATGAGGTAAAAAAATTGATATCCCAAAATTTTTGGAACTGCTGAATGAATATGTAAGATTCATGACTGTGTTTTGTAGTTCTTGGTAAGGCCAAGACTTTTCTGTACAAGTCAAAGTTTACTGATAAGTGACAATGCTCATAAGAAATTATAACACTTAAGAAAAAGTCTTATTCTGAATGTAAAAAAAATATTTAGTTCAGAAAAAAAAACCCTTTCTGTTTGAATAACAACAATTGTAGGTGAGAGAAGAATTACCGATAAAATATAATTGATTAAATTATACGCACTTACACTCGGTGAACTTATTAAATCTTATTTTTCGATATTTCATTATAAGCAAATCAATCAACCCATTCATATATCGATTTCATTGCTTGAAATTATCAATAATTCTTGTTGAATTCTTTCCGTTGTTCTTTAGGCCAATATATATAACGCCAATGACTATGAATGAAGAACTCTTTTGGGCTTTATTAACCTTTTTTTAATCGGAATTTAAGATCTACATGTTCGTCAGAGCTCATGTACACTAGCGTTAAATATTAGAGAACCAATTTTTAGAAATAAAAAACAAATCCAAGTATGGATTCAATCATAATAAAAATTATAGTCAATATTCAAAAGAAAACTGTTCTATATTATGGTAGATTCGTATCACCGAATCCAAGGATTAAGAAATCCACAGAACCAGGGTGGTTATTAGAAAAGTACTGCATTCAGAATTAGAGAACAGCCCTATTCATGCAATTATATCCAGCGAAACATGGAAAAATTGCAATGTAAAGAAATAGCCCTTATTCGTCTGCAGCATTATTGCCGAAATCATCACGATGGCATTCTAAAAAATTACTTTTAAAATAGGCTAACTTTATCCCCTGAAGATGGGTAATACCCCTACCACGAAAAAGGAGTACCCTGAGTATGGCAGTACACTGAATCTGATCGTAAGGCTCCACTTCTAGTGATCTCCAGTTTCCAAGTACCAATCAATCAATTTCCTTCAAACGTTTTTCTATCTCTTGTATGACCTTCTTTAAACAGGGACATCATGTTGCGCTATACATTTTTAAGTATTCTATCCAATTTTTCAATCTCTTTACTTTTGATCCAGTCGTATACAGTAGATTCCAATTCGTCATTAGATGAAACATGTTTATATATCAAAGCATCATTCTATTTCGACCCCTTCCCATCAAAAAAATTGTAAACTGTACGTTCAAAAACAGACGTGAACGAAGTGTGTGAAATATTTTAATCGTTATCACCGTTTGCACCTTTTTCAGAATGGTTTCACATCCATGTAGCCACAAATTGCTTTCAGGCATCTGCAAATTTCGATTAATCTGGAGTCTTTCTTGTACAAAAAATCCTATCTCTATTCTCTGGTTTACACTTAGGTGAATGCCACCAAACAGCAAAAGAACGTTTGTGCTATAGAACTGAATACACACTGAACTATGTTTCTATGTCCAATATAAGCGATTCAATGAAGGAGAGGACCTTAGCAATCAATCATCCTTCGTACTAGATCCACAAAGTCGTATACAGATCAATGAAGTTAAGTATCATATCCAACGTTGACCAATCAAGTATCATGTCCAACGTTGACCAAATTAACTAGTTGCAATATTATAGGTATAGATGGAGGCTCGTGATCAAACGGTTATAGGAAATGGACACGGCGACGTGAGTTCAAATCCTAGACAAGTCTGTTCAGCTTTCACTTTCAAAAAGTATTAATCCCTCTTCTTCCTCCCGGTATGGGTAAGTAGTTGAGTAGATTGAGCTATTAAATTTTGGTAGGTCAACTGCTCAAGGAGAAATATAACTCTGAATTCAAAAAGAATTTGGCTGGCGACCACATTCGAACACTGATATCAAACCACTCTACCAGTGAATACACGCCTTGAGCCGGCTTAATCTACATCAGGTGAATGCTGTTTAAGAGAAAAACGGAGAATGGTATTGTAAAATAGAATGTCTGCGGCAGTGCTATCAAGCTTACAACAAAATTTTTATGTGCAGTGTACCTAGTGAGAATCGTACTCGCTATGGGAAGGTTATGAGAGATCATATCATTAACCGATAAGCAAAAGCGAACTACTGCCCTCTTGAAATTTCATGAAAGCTGATAGCGTGATCATTTATATACTGATATGAACTTTATTATAAATGAAAACTCATGTTCCTGTTACGATTAACAACAACAATAACATCCTCTTGATGCAAATGCATTGATAACTTACGTATATATTGGCGCGTGGTGTAATGGTTATCGTCTTAGGAAATGGACTCCGCGACACGAGTTCAAATCCTGGGCGAGACTGATTGCATTTCACATAACACTAATACCCTTGGGAAAGGTATGAATCCAATTATTCTCCCTCCAGCTATGGGTAAATAGTAGGGAAAACTGGGTTCTTCAGCCTTGGCAACTAGTCTAGGAGAAGGAAAACTCTGAATTCAGACCTGTTAAACTCTGCTTAAAAAATTGACTTTGTGTCATATCATGCCCGTGCGGAGGGGTTGGGTAAATATGATATTGCCGGGTAAATCTAGCAAACACCTTTTTGCTATCTCTGTGAAGATCTTGTCCTGGATATGATATACTTAACTTCATCCCGAGGGGAGAAATATGGAGCCACCTTTTTGTTGCACGGTCTGCCTTGACATGGAATGATTGTACCAATAATCGTCGTTTCTATGGGTAAAACAGATATGTAGGATGATTATTGGTGATATGAATACTTGAAACTATATAATTTTATGCGATTTATTTGAATAAAGAATAGTTAAGCGAAGTTCTTATTGTTTATTTATGATTTTTACTAATTACAAGAAACTAAATACTTGCTAGCAAAAAAATGCATTCGGCATTAAATTAGCCAGCATGTGTTGACATGCCGTTAAATCATTCAGTAAAACTAACCGAAACCTGTGAAAAATATTTTCAAGATTTTTGTTGCTGAGAGAAGTAGATTGGTCTCAGTCATTGGACGTTATACTTATATAATTATTTAAGCTGATATTCTATTAAGTAAAGACCGGTATAATTGCAGTTTAAGTTTCGGATCTGACAAAAAATTTCTTTTCTACAAGGAAATATCAGACACAGAAGAGGGCAAAGGATTTTCCATACATTCTGTTTATAAAAAGCGACGATTTTTCCTGTCTTCATAAAGAATCTTTTTTCACTGTTTACTTTATTATCTTTTATTGTTTCCTGTTTTCTCTTTCCTGACCCGGTCCTCTGCGAAACTCTCATTTCTTTCCGTATCGTTCGTTGAATTCATCTTATTTTTGTATCGTTTGCTCATTTCTCTATATCCTAATAACATTTGTCGAACGGAGTTATTTAACATGGTCATATTAAAGGTGTAACGACTTTTCACGCGGTAGTTTAATCAGACTGATTCATGGCCTTCACTTTCAGAGTGAGTACGTTTCCTTGCTGATCAGCTCATGAGAAAAACGTGGCGGATTTGTGTATTCTGCTTACAGGAACACCCCCCCATATATATATATATATATATATATATATATGTATGTGTGTGTCTGTGTGTGTGTGTTTCTACCATGAACTTCGTAGCAACCCCTTCGAGGATCATCATAACATCATTATAAATTCATTAAATGATAAGACAATGAAACATCAGAGATATTAAATCCCATCAACATAAATCCTGCTAAGTTCTATTTGCTTCGCAAAATCCATAAAAAGAACAATCTTAGGAGACCAGTAATTCCCTCAAAAAAACAAACTATCCAAATATATAGATCACTCCATTTAACCACTTTCTAGGAAATAACATCCTATATACGTATTGATACAAACTTCCAGAACGAAATGAATGGGATTAAAGCAATACCACAATCTGCGATTCTAGTCACAACGGAAGTCAGATCTCAATACTCAATTATCAAACAATTTGAGGGACTTTCGAGTTTGGAAGAATACCTCTACAAGAAAATAACAAAGAAAGCTCCCACAGAAGTCATATTACTACGAATGAAACAAAATAATATTAAACAACATAAACTTGAACGAACGATTCTTCCAACAAATAGAAGAATGTGACAGGGATATGGTTATAGCTCCTTCATACTTCACTAGGTACAAAAAATAAATAATGGCAGCCTTTTATGAAAACGACATTGACAATGTGATATTCATATTAAAGGAAGAGAAGAAAAATTGAACAATTTCCTTACCAACTCTAGTATAATTGGTGCATTCAATACGTTTCCAGACTGTTTTTTTTTTGTATAGGCATTTAAAATTATTGTAGAGTCTTGGAGTGTGTTATTGCTATACATCTTATGAGATGACAGACCAATTTTTATGACTTCAGGTTTAAATGAACAGCTACAGCAGCAATTGGGATACACCCTACTAAAACCTGATTGTCACAGCTGGTGAATTTCAAAAATGCAATCTGGACGTGAGGACACTTTAGAAGAACGATATGCAATAAAATTCTGTTTTAAACTTAGAAAAATGCCTCAGAAACTTGTGGAATGCTTCAGACTGCTTTTGAACAATGTTGCATGAATGGAGCATCAGTTTTTGAGTGGCATAAGAGATTCAAGGAAGGCAGGGAGTCTGTGAGGGATGATGAGAGGTGTGGGAGGAGTAAGGAAGTCAATACACCAGAGTTGATTGGCCTAATGGTTAGGGTTAGGGTTACTATGTTGAGGTTCTAAGGTAATTCAGGAAGAGATTCGGTCGGAAGAGGCCAGCACTCTTCAAATCGGATCTGTGGCATTTCCACCAGGACAATGCACCAGTTCACAACTCCATCCACAGAATATTGGACCAAGATGGACATCAAGACAATTCCCCACCCTCACTATACTCCAGACCTTGCTCCCTGTGACTTTTGGTTATTCCCTAAGCTCATAGGTTGTCGTTATAAGACAATTGAGGAAATGAAAGAGGCTGTCTCGAATGTCATTGACACGCTCACATAAGAGGACTTCCATGGGGTCTTCCAGAAGTTGTTGGAACAGTACAAGGGCATCGCAGCCGGACGTGATTACTTCGAAGGGGATTAGAGTTTCATGTGTGTACTATCAATGAAAGTGCCCATACGAAAATAGTCTGGAAACTTATTTAATGATCCTCGTAATTCTATTAAATATTAATAATTTGTTTGCAGAATAGCAAATTGTTACATAGTTTTATTTGACTCATAGATGTGACCTTAATAGATTCTACTACTCCGGACAGAGTGGACTTGGGAGTCATGAAGATGAAGAGGCAATCCACATTGCCTAAAGCTCTAACATTGGAGCTTCCTCATCAGACGTTTTAGTGTAATATCAAAGACACAAGTTAGTTTGACTCTTACCCCACTCCAGAGCTGTAATCAGTCTCTTCTAATCGAACAGTGAGCGAGGAAGAATGATTGAGGAAGATACAGTTACGGAATACTGTAATTGACGATCGCGGAAAGATCAATGACAGATCCGATTTTGAATTGTGTAAGCGATTCTTTGTTTTCATGCAATTCTAATAAAAAAGGTGTAAATTCATTTCTGTTCGATATCTTCACAAGGATGCCATATTGAATGATTAAGAAAAATGGTTATGGATGAAAGTGCATCTGAGTTTTATTATTATATCTCATGCTCTGACATTAATAAGCATAAATATTATACATACAAAAATGTACATACAAATATACATAAACAGATGTACACACACTCTAATTCTCGCTCTGTCAGTCTGTCTTTCTATATATATATATATATATATAATAAGTAAATATATATTAGTTTTTATATATATTTAATAGGATGAAAGCTTGTCTGCGATCACTGGTTTCCTGCCGTCTTATAAACGACAATCATCAGGAAGAGAAAGAAAGAAATTGGAGAAATCGAAAAAATCAAAAAATGCAGACAAAACAACGTTAGGATTGTGTATAACTCTTTATGTGTGTGTGTGTGTGTGTGTGTGTGTGTGTGTGTGTGTGTGTGTGTGTGTGTGTGTGTGTTGATTATAGTTGCATATTACTGTGTGTGGTCGTATAAGAGATATTTAGTATGTGTATGTATGAAGATAATCCGCTGCGCAGCAAATTTGTGGTTGTTTCCTGGATATATGAGGCACGATATGTAACCGAATTCACGACAGTTTGACCGAGTAAACTTTTTTTATTCATCTGCGCGTGCGCGTGCATGGGTGTGTGTGTGTTGATGAATTTAACTAAGGAATATAATATCATCATTATTGCATTGCGAAGAAAATAAAGTTTTGATTTCTAAACATAATAGCCGAAGAAGTATGGTGGGTCAGAACGCAATAGGTATTGTGATGATGAGACATGTAATATTGTAATATACTATGGAGTATTATTTATTTATTTATTTATTTATTTTTTGCATTCGTGTGTGTCTTGGGGATTCTTAACTAAGGAACACATTATCCTCATCATTGCATTATGAAGAAAATAATGTTTTGATTTCTAAGCATAATAGACGAAGGGGTATGGTTGGTCAGAACAATAAATATCGTGGTGATGAGACAATAATATCATTAGATACTATAGAGTATTATGCAGTATTAGTATTTATGCTGAAATATGTTTTATGTTAGATTGCAATAATTATTTGTATTAGTTATGATGTGTTAATGATATATTGCGTATGCATCATTGTAATCCATGATAGATGTACGTAAGGAATATATTGAATATATTGTATTAAGACATTTCAATAATTGTTTGTATTAGCTATGTTTATTTTTGTGTGTGTGTGTGTGAGTGTGTATGGCGATGATTTTAACTAAGAAGCAAATTATCATCATTGCATAATTAAGAAAATGAATTTTTGATTTGATGTGTAAGCATGATAGGTCTGGGACGTAAGGATAATTGGTGGGGAGTTACGTTGGATTGCAATAATAATTTTTATTAGCAGTCTGTGTTGTGTTAATGACATATTACGAATACATTATTGTTATATATGATGGTGTATGAGTAATGGATTTGTTAAATATACTGTGTGGAAACGTAATTCGAACACTCTTAAAAACAGCTAAAAATGTCAGCAAGTTTTATGGGTGCATGGAGATGGATATAAAGATTTAATGGAAGAAGGTGGTAATTACGGTGTGTTGGATGGGTTGTTTTATGGGGGAAAGAGGTACGGACGGTACGTTGGGTTTGTTGTTGGGTTATATGTGGGGGAATTTGCACTAGTGGAAGTGGTATTGGTAAAGTGGATGGGTTATGTGTATGGGTCGAATTGTGAGAGTAGATTTTTGTTTTCATGTTTGCATTTGGATTGAATTTCTGATTTTTGTTTAGCAAGGTGTTTTGTGATGAGTGAGTGATAATTTCTAGTTTTTTGTGGAGGCAAAGAAGGCCTTTTGATATCTTACTATAGACGTTTGCTAGTTCTATTATTTTTTTTGGTTTTTAGACAAAGGAGTATTTGTTGAGTAATTTTTGTTGATGAAAGAAAATTTGTGGTTTTATATTCTTTGTTTTATGGTACCCCCGTTGTACCTATGAACCGCTTAAGTGAGTGGTTATTTTCAGTAGCTCTGTACACTACATTTTTTCGTCGATAGTTTTCTTGTAGGGGACATGTTCCTCTATATCTACAGTTGCTTTTACATATATATATATATACAGAATTTTTCAAAAATCATCTGATGCTATTTTTTTCCACTTTGGTTTAAAAATATTGTAAAGAACATATTAGTAACGACACAAAATACAAGAATATGGTTATAAGATATACATTCAAAATTTATAATAGATGTTGTTCTGGAGCTTAAATCATACTTACTGCTTTTGCGCCGACCTTACATTGTTTATATTCTCACCTGGTAAAAGTTAGTCTTTCAATATTAGTTTGGAATTGTTGAATTATTCCTGTTGATCAGAGAAAAAGAATTACATATTACAAGAATCTACTAGAAAGCGTGAAATAAATCATTACAATAAACACATTTGTTGTTAGAAAATGACTGCCTCATACACTGCAAAGCACTGGCTATTTGAGTGAGGGTACCGTATATTGTGTTTAAGAAGAACTGTCTAGTACGTGCCAAATATTATAATGTGATGTCTACCTTCAAATTCTCAAAGCAAATGTTCTTCAGTACAACATGCACACACACACACACACACACTATATATATATATATATATATATACTTTAAGGAAAATGAAATGTCATTTGTAATGAACCTATCCCGAAAGAAAAACCTGTCAATTTAATTTTCCATATTGTTTTCTTTATCACTTTCCGTCGCACTTTATTATAACCGCTCCCACACACACACATCACACACACACACACACACACACACACACACACACACACACACACACACACACACACACACACACATATATATATATATATATATATATATATATATATAGTATTATCTGTAAACTTAAATGAAAGTCATGTTTTACTCTCCTGAACAACAAATTTTCCATTCTGCAGATGTAACTGACTTTATTGTATTGATCATATAACTGTACTCTTTTGTTCCCCAGTTGACTGAGGAGACCTGATCAGATTTGGCGCATAAAAAGCTGCAATCAATCATCAGTCTCAAATATTTCTTCTCCGTGTGTGAATATCTGAAGAGCAAAAGACTGTAGGTGCGTTTTGATTTGAGATCTCGTCAAGAATAATATAATAAATAAAAGACTCCAGAGAGCGCATTTTTGATGAAGCGAATAGAGTTTGCCTTCATGTTTCGATGCTTGCCTCACGAAAGAGAGAAAATTAGATTGATTATTTATTTTATTTTTAGCGAACAGTCTCGATGCTTTGCACAAACACAAGACGGTGCACGCAAAAGCTTTGATTAAGAAAAAAAAAAAAAAACAAACACTTTACAACGCCTGTGGGTTAAAGGATTGCCGCTTTGAGGACGAAGAAAACGAGCGACTTTCGCCCTTCCTATTTTTCATACAGACTCATAACATTTATAAAAGCATTTTACTTTTAGTTTGTTGTAACTATTTATTCTTTATATCAACTCAATCATCCACACTGACTTATTTACACTTTTACATCTTGATCACCTTTGCATTTCACTGGGGTAACTTGAGATTTGCCATAATTAGAAAACACCTATAAAAGCCATTTGAGTACAGCACTCACAGGAAATTGACAATGATACTAGTTAATTTCTCATGGGGACGTGATTATATACCCACCATTCACAGAGAGACACCTCATAAGTTAATTTTGATCATTCCCTCGGTCTTGATTAACGAATTACTTTTGAGACACATTTAATTTTCATCTCTCAAAAGTAGAAATATTTCACATGAGAAAAAACAATACATATTTACTTTTGTTTAAGACAGAGTTCCTAATAATAATTGTTCAAGGCCAAAAATCACTTCAATGAAAATAATCCGCAAGGCTACTCTAAAATACTTCTCCCCTTGCTCTGTACTACCTAAGGGTGGTACGGCAGAAGGTTTCATATTTGAGGGTATTGATGAAGATTAAAATCAATAAATTATCAATTACCCCCTACATAATAGGTTTCCAAATGCGACTCATGAAAAAATGCAAGTTATACTTTCTGTGTGTAGCCTAGTCTGGCCTAAGGTTAAAAATCGATGCACCTAAAATGAATTGAACAAACTATATTTGCAATGATCTAAGAGGCAAATTAGTATATATATATATATATATATATATATATATATATATATCTTTAAAGAAAAAACCGAAGACAGGTTATTTTAGGCTTATGAATTTATTTTCATCCTGTTTTTCATTTTCTGGTGTGAACCAAAAACATGAAGAAAAATATAACAGGACTTCTTCAGATCCAATGGATAAATAAAACAGACTAGACAAGTATGGGTGGGGGAGGTGAAAGGGAAGGCGAAGGGAAAGGGAAAAGAGATTAAAAGAGTTATCTCCTCGTTTTATTGAATTTCCGTTTTTTTAATTTTATATATATATATATATGATTTTCAATTGGTTATATTTTTTTATGGCGGTCACTCCTCTCTTTTTCTTAGTGTGTGTTTACCTTATATGCTTTAATCCTCATTTTCTTTTGATATTTGATACGTTGTGTGTGTATGTATGTGTGTATGTGTGTATGTGTTTTGGAGTGGTTTTAGATTTCATTTACACTTTTTTTTTTCGGTACACGTGTAAACGCGTGTCTTGTGTGAGTGAGTGTGTCTATGTGGTAGTGGGGTTTGAAATATACAGGTAACTATTTTATTAATATTTTTGTGTGCGTATAAAAAACGCCGTAGAAACACAAGAAACCGAATATATAGAAATTCCAAACCCCAGTGACCTCATATCTAGACCCATCGCAGCAGGCCCGTCATGTCCGACTTTGACAACTTATGGATATTTAACTACAACCTTTCCTAAAAAAAATAAAATTTACATTAGGAACAACAGATTTTTTAAACCCCATCCCAGAAAAAATTCATCCCAACACACACATAGACACATTTGACGTCACTAACTTATATAGTAATATATCCCCACCCATGAATTAGGAAAACAAACCATTGTATAGATAGATACTCAGACACATTACATCCAAGATTTAACAAAAACATTATCATAGAGAGTATAGAAATAATCCTTCATAATAACTCCTTCTAATTCAATAATATTAACTATATCAAGACCCTAGGAACAGTTATGGGAACTAAAATGACGCCAACATACCCGACCCTAACCCTAGCATATTTAGAAGAAAACCCATAGGAAATAATACGTGAAAAATAAGGCAACGACATAAAAGAAGAATTTACCAAATCGTGGAAAAGGGATTTGGATGATTGCTTCATATTCTGGAAATGCCCATGGGGAGACATCAACGAATCACACAACCTACTACAAAACTTACACCCCCAAATAAAATTTACTATGGGACACAGATCAAAAGATTTACCATTTTTAGACATCCTTATAAAAAACGTAAAAGGCCAAATAATCTCAGATATCTACCACAAACCAACAGATATCCAACAATACCTCCACTTCAAAAGCCACTACCCCAAAAACTTTATAAAATTCATCCCTTAAACTCTAGAACGTAGAATACGCACAATAATCACGGATAAAAACCCAAAGAAAAAACTCGCCTTAAAGAACTACACACAACCCTAAATCAGAGAGTATACCTAACACCCCTAATAAATAAGGGATTCGAATTAACAGAAAAAATACCTCAAAGAGAATTACGGAATCCGGAAAAGCACAACAACGAGAAACGCCTAGCATACGTCGCAACCTAGAGCAAAAAAAAAACCCAACAAAAACAACCCAAAACAGAACTATTCACAGAAATAATAAAGAATCTAGAAGGACTTAAAAACAATGAAAAACTCAAAGAAATATCTGACACAAGAAAAATCATTAAAAGTCGGAGACAACCCCAAAATCTTAACAGAATACTCACCTCTTTTACATTCGGAGAAAACAGAACATGAGTTAACAAGTGCAATAATAAACGATGTAAAATACATGATATAATTATTGAGTACCCCATTACCTAGGACTTGTGCTATACATGATCTCTGACAAAAGCAACATGCTGGAAACATACTCTTATGCAAGAACAAAATAAATGAATAAATCCCCCTAAAATTTAAATTTCATCGTGGACCTACTCATTTAAAAATATTACTTTCTCTCTTTGGACCTACAACTAAAAATCGTACACACACACACACACACACACACACACACACACACACACACACACACACACACATATATATATATATATATATATATATATATATATATATATATATATATATGTATGTGTGTGTGTGTGTGTGTGTATTTTTGTATGTATTTTATAATTTGCTTGAAGCGTTGCATAAATTCTTTTTTTGTATTTATTTTGAAGGCTATTGCAGAGCCTTCAAAATAAATACAATAAAATTATGTATATATATATATGTGTGTGTGTGTGTGTGTGTGTGTGTGCGTGTGTGTGCCTCTGTCTGTGTGTGTGTGTCTGTGTGTGTGTGTGCCTTTGTGTGCGCCTCTGAGTTTGTGTGTGTGTGTGTGTGTGTATGTATTGTGTGTTGTAAGGCTTAACATAATACATGTATATGTGTGTGCCACCAAAATATTAAGAATGGTTTTGACAGAATCATAAATAATGACCTGCGCTTTTTCCTCGGCAAAAATGATTGATTTTGCTGTATGTTTACTTTACAAGAAATTAAGATAAATATATGTAACCATGTATTTATTCATTTTTAGTATATTTACTGCATTTATTTTGGCGCATGGGTTTAATTTATAATATGTACATACACATACTGACTTATTTATATCTACACGGATTCAATATTGCTATCATAAGTGTTTGTTTACATAACTAAAACTAATCACGGGCATAACGTCCATGTCAAAATTTTTCAATTTAATTTGCATTCACGGAATTTGTTTTCACATACGCTGTTTTTGTATTTATATGAACTAAAAACAAATGTTAAAGCAATTTAAAACTATATTCGATATTAAAAAGTTTAACATTAAAATGAATATAAATGTGACCCTATTTTGTTTTTAATTTCTTTTAGAAATGTTCTGTTCAAACCGATGAAAATATAGAAAAAACAAATTAATGTATTAAAAAAGTCAAGACAAAGTGATTACAGCATCCAGTAACAGCAAAAACAGATTGGTCTCAAGAACCAGTTACAACAAAGACAGTTAGGACTCAGCAGCCTGTGACGTCAAAGACAGATTAGTTTCAGCAGCCGGTAATAGCAAAGACAGATTGGACTCAGCTGCCGGTAACAGTAGAGTCAGATTTACCTCAGCAGGCAGTAACGGCAAAGACAGATTGGTCTCAGCTGCTGGTAACAGCGAAGACAGATTGGTCTCAGCTGCTGGTAACAGCAAAGACAGATTAGTCTCAGTAGCCAGTAACAGCAAAGACATATTGGTCTCAACAGCCAGTAACAGCAAGGTCAGATTAGATTCAGCTGCTGGTAACGGCAAAGACAGATTGCTCTCAGCAGCCAGTAACAGGAAAGACAGATTGGTCGCAGTAGCCGGTGACAGTAAAAACGAATTGGTCTCCTCTGCCGGTAACAACAAAGACAGAGTGAAACCAGTAGCCAGTAACATTCATCATCATCATCATCATATCGCGCTGGTAGCACGGATATCCCTGACCCTCTCTCGCCACTCTTCCCTATCGTTCATCGCCCTAGGTAGGTCTTCAGGACAACATCCCGTATCCTCACATAGCTGCTGAATGTATGTTCGTGGTGGTCGTCCTGCCTTTGCACGGCCATGTGTGGGGGTCCATAAGAGTACATCTCTAGCAGAAATAGAAAATTAACGATAAAAATCTAGAAAATGAAAATGGTAAGAACACAACTGCATTAATTTTCAAGGGATTAAATTAAAGATATTGTTCATGAGAAGATCTGGGTATGGCTAAGAAGAGGAAACATGAAGTATAAAATTGAATGTTTTTTTTATAGCAGTACACAAAAATGCTATAAGAATTTATAATGTCAAAGCAAATATAGCCAATGTATATAATGGTGTTAAGGAGAGGAAAAAGTTAATCGCATAAGAAACTGTCGTAAAATGACGCCCAAGTAATATGTCTTGTCACGCACTGTGTCGAAAGGCATTCCACAGGAAATTATGGAAGAGTATAAAATTTAGCCATGTCGACTATATTTATATATATATACAAACGCAAATATGTCATAGAAAATTAGATTCGTGAAATTTTCTCGGATTTTGAGAGAGAAAAGGATTAACCAATCAAAAGACCAGACATAGTGTTAATCAACTTATTATTTTCCCGCCCTTGCGGATAACAGACGAAAAATACAAGAAAGCAAAAAGATAAACAAATATCTGGATCTTGCTAGAAGGTTGAAAAACTGTGGAACATGATGACGATGGTCATATCACTTATAGGTGGTGATCTTTCAATGCTCTCGAAAGACCATGGAAATGGAAATCGAAAGAATAAACAAAATAATTCAAACCAGAGCACTTTTAAAATCAGCCTGGATAGTCACATCCTATTTACCCAACCCCTCCGCTCGGGCAGGATATGACACAAGATCAATTTTTAAAGCGGAGTTTAGCAGGTTTGAATTCAGAGTTTTCCTTCTCCTAGACTACTTGCCTCACCAAGGCTGAAGAACCTAGTCTGCCCTACTATTTATCCATAGCTGGAGGGAGAATAATTGGATTCATACCTTTCCCAAGGGTATTAGTGCTATGAGAAATGCAATCAATCTTGTCCAGGAATTGAACTCGTATCGCCGTGTCCATATCCTGTGACGATAACCATTACACCACGAGCACCTCCTAGATAGTCAGATAAATCCGTGAGACATGAATCGACAGGATATCACTCACATTATTGTATACTTCAATGAAAGTCGACCAATTCGAGTTATGGTGAAAAACTCCCGAGGAGTCAAATAAAAATTCATAATCTCGTAGATTCATACAGAAATACAACATTTCAAATTTGAAAAACGAAACGAAATATTCCTTAAAATGTCTTATTTATTATTCTCTTTTGTGATTTAGTATACTTAATTTAGTATAGTTGAAGGAGATATAGAAATATTGTGTAGTGCCAATTCTCCAATCGGGAAAATTCTGTCTGATTCAAAATCAGACACTGAACTTTTGACTTTTTTTTGTAGTTGAACATCGATCTTTTGCTATCTGTGGATATGTATCTTTCTTATCCTCAAATGGTTGCTATTGTATGATATATATTCGAAAATAATCTAATGTTCTCGGTTGTATTTCTAAGAGAGGTGTCTTCTTAAACAGAAACAACCATGAAATAAACAGGCCATTATAATTTTCAATATATTTTTATTGAACTATTGTTAATGCTAGCGCAGTTCGCATTAAAATCGTGGGATTACTCTCATATTTTGCTTAACTATTAAAATTGTAGGGAATGGATTCGTTAACTCTATTTCAGATCCTGGACAAGATTATTTTTATTTCATAAGTGTTAATACCCTTGGGAAATGTACGAATTCATTTATTTTTTTCTCAGCTATAGGTAACCGGTAGGAGAGAATGGGTTCTTTAACCTTTCTTTAGCAACCTGTCAAGGAGAAGTGAAAACTCTGAATTCAAATCAGCTGTACCCACCATAGAAATGATGAAGTGTCGATGAAGATGTGTTGAGAAAATAGAAACATTCTAGAAATTGACTGATGGCTGGGATATCAACGTTTTTGGCCAACCTGTGAACTGAATGAAATATGATAACTAACGATGTTTAATCACAAACACTAATGGAAGTAACAATTTGACCAGGAAGAAGAAAATAAAAATGTCGGCGATTTAAAAAATGTTCTTTTAAGAAACAACGAAAGCAGTTGAACATGATTTTCGAGGGCTTCAATAGAAATGAAGATAAAAAGAGTTTTCTTTTCTTTACGAATTTATCAAATAATAGTTGGAAACTCATTGAAAAGACCGGCCTGATGAGATTAAGATATTACATTGTAAAAATGGGAGCTGCCTGACAAAAGAGCATATTCTTATTAGATTTTCCTGAAAGTTTTGCATAAATTAAAACATATGTCATAAATAAATCATTGGTTCATACCGTCGTACTTACAGCTTCTCAATATGAAATAAACGCTGGATGGGTGCGGGTGACTTGTCACTGATGCCTTATTCTTTTTATTTTTCACCTTCTTTTTTTTCCTCCATCGGTACAGTGTTATATTATGATAAAACTTGCTGCGTTGGTTACATTGTAGGATCTCAAAATAGCTGCAACAATATTTTAGGACAGGAAATAGAATCATTAGTTTCTCAATATGATCTATGATTATATTTAAAAAATCAGATCAAACACCAAGAGACGGTAGATTTTTCGGTCGAAACTGTGTCAGTCTGTTTTTAAAACTTAAATTAAAAGAGTAAAAATATTGCTCAAAATAAACAGATTTGTGCCTAGAAAATAGAAAAAAACAACAAACTTACATCTCTAATAGCCAAAATTGGTTTACCAATTTGTGAGAGTCTTCCCTGTGATTTTGTAGCTAACGTGCTTAACGACGATAAGCGAGTTCGAACTCCAGACTCGCTATTACGTCCACTTTTCAAACGATACCCTTGAAAAAAGTCTGAACCCCCTTAATCACTTGAGTTAATTAGTTCCACTACTGTTTTTCTACAAGAATGTCTTCTGTATTAAATAAACCACAATGGTTGATAAGCCATTAAACAAAAGAACCTAAAACGAAAACCTTTAATTGGGGTGTTTTCGTGTTTTGCTTACATATTTTTGGCAGTTCATTGGGATGATTCAGGCTAACTTTTAGGATTTTAAAAATCACAAGAATGATAATATATATTGGACTTTCATTCTATGCTTGAAGATTATACCCTCTAAATTGTATATCTTCTGAATTGAATGAAAAAGGAAAATATTTATGGGCAACAAAGAAATAATAACTCGTGTAAGTATACAAAAATGTACACAAACAACTTTTTTTTCGCAGCAGACCATGAAAGTATCTAATCTATAAACCGAATAAAGAATGTTATTGCTCCCATAAAGGATTTATCATGTAAACAAACTTCTATACTTAAAAAAATTGTCCAATGAAAAACCACTTACGAAGAGAAAATTGTAGCATCAAAGTTATTTTTACAATTTCAATCAAACTTATTTTATCAAAATTGTTTTTTTTTAAATTAAAGAATGTCAGTTTCATAAAATGGACTGACTTTTAAAATAATCGTTTGGTTTTATCAATAAAATAAGGTGAATATTTTCCTTTTTACTGACTACGTTCTTCGAAAATTGCCTTGAAAAGAGCTACATTTACTTTCAAGTCCCAATAGTAGGGCATCTGACAGTAAAAAAGAAAAAAAACAGCAATTTTTAAAAGTATACAAAACGTATTTATCCAATAAATTATCTTTAAACGTGAAACAAATAGTACTCTTATATATTATAAATTCAAACGCCAACCCATTGCCCAAAAGGTTAGAGTTTTCACCAATGGCCCTGGAGACCAAGGTTCAATTCCAGGTTGAATCATACCAAAGACTTGTAAAAATGTTACGTCTTAGCATAACACTCTGCAATATAAGGTACGTATCAAGGTTAAAGTAGAACAATCCAAGGGAAGAAGCAGCGCCCTCGGTGTTGTAGCTATTGAAAAAGGTGTCTTCGGGTCACCCTCGACTACGGTCGCTGACTTTACGCTATATACATACATCAATAAAGGAATTTTAAGCAATGCTGACTCCAAAATTCTGATTGTAAATATTTTTTTAGAATAAAGCTCAAACTTTTTCTATTTAATTACAGACTTTTCCATTAAAATCTGATAATTACCCAATTTAGGGGGACTATTAAAAGTTGTCAAATGTTTGTTCATACCTAAAATTTGTAGATTATTGTTGGTCACATATTCTTCCAAAATTTAGCAACCGAGAAAACATTTCATAGATTAAGATTGAATATAATTTAAGATTTAAAGAATTCTATTTTAAGCTAATATAATAGTATGTTTCTCTAAAATATTTTATATTTTTCTGTTGGCACTATTACGAAATACAATTATTGATTTTCCTTCCAGATATAAGAATGAAGTGTTGTTTTTATTATTTCTGTTGGAGATGCAATCTCCCAATGTACGTGCGGATTGATCCACAAGAGTAATACTGCATTGTAGGGTTTTTACAGGCGATCAGATTGACTACTTATTTTTTTGTAGTATATGATAAATCGTAAATGCCGTTTACTGCTATCTGTTGGTGATATGTATCTAGTTTTATTTTTAATGACTGATTTCTCTTGCTTATTGTTTGAGCATATTTGATTATTGTAAAATACATTGATGCTATTCTTATTTTTGTTAGGATTATTGTTTAAGTTACTATTCATAGATTTCTAAATCTATTTTCATTTGTTTATTTATGGTGTCGTTGTGGAATTTATTATCTATTAGGGTTTGCTTAATTTTGATTAGTTCTTTGTAGAATAATTTATGTTAATAATTTATATTAATTTAACAATATTTTCCCTTTACTGATAATTGACTTTTTTACTTAAATTGTTGGAGAAGCGTCTCAAACTCTAACGTTCATTTTAACCATTTTTTAAAGCTTTTCAGCATTTTAATAATAATAGTAACAATGGTAGTAAAGACCCATAATTTGCAACAGAAATCTCATTAAAGGGATAAATACCTTTGCTGTCCCTCTTGTATGGAACTCGGGGCCATTCTTGAAAAAGACGAGGAAAAACTTCCACAAATGGATCAAAGGACAATAAAGCTAATGATGATACATAAAGCCTTACATCCGAGAGATGAGGAAGACAGATTATATGGGTAAAGAAAATAAGGAGGAAGAAGAGTCATCAGTATTGAACAAAGTAGGCAACTGAATCTGCTGTGATAGAAGAACAAAATAACGGCATATAGACCAACTATGTTAAAGCAAAAATAGATAAAACTTAATAGAATTGCAAATGTAGCTTATGCGGTGACTGAGACGAAACAATTAATCACATTATAAGCTAATGCAGCAAAGTGAAATAAAGAGAGTACAAGAGGAGACACGCAATGGTGAGGAAGATGATCGGCTGGGAATTGAGGAAGAAACTGAAATTTGACCATATTGCCAAATAGTTTATGCACTAAGCAGAATCTATCCTGAAGAATGAGATGCATAAAATTCTCTGATGTTTTCAAATACAAACAGACCATCTAATCCCAGTTAGAAGACCAGACCTTGTAATAGTTAAAAGAAAAAGAGAACCTATAGAATTGTAGGCTTTTCAATCCCAGCGGACCATCGAGTAAAAATTAAAGAAAATAAAAAGAGTGAAGTTTTTCGACTCGTCAGAGAACTGAAAACCTATGAAACATGAAGGTGACGGCGATAACAATTGTAATCGGTGAACATTGAACGATTCGCAAAGCCTTTATAAAGAGGTTGGAAATCAAGGGGCCCGCAGAGACCATCTCAACTATAGCATTGTTATGATTGGCTAGACCCCTCTCATCCCCCAATAAAAAAAATTAGAATGGAAATTTCTCGAAAATCAGGTAACATGTAATTCTTAGGGAAAATATAAAAAGAAATCCCCAATTTCTTTTACTTAGTAGCTAGCAGAATTCGAACGCTGTGAACAGGCAAAATAAGTCTTTAGAGATGTTCGGTGGGAATCAGGTTAGTAAAAATGCCTCTTTTTTAAAAAAAGAAACATTGATTTTCAGTTAATTGTAAAATATTTTAGTGAATTATTGTGATTTTTAACTGAAGGGTGTTTCTAAGCAGCTAAATTATTTACCAGCTGAAATATCCCGAGCAAACTGAAGATTTGTTTAAATTTACCTCATTACTTTCTATATCACAATTGACTTTCTCAATCGATATTTTCTGCCCTGTATATCACCGGAAAGTACTGAGAAGCCTTTTATATAAAAGAATATCACCAACCCATTTATAATTAGTTTAAGAATATGACAGTAGATAAAAACCATAAAATTGGCACTGGAAAATCTGAAAGTAGTTAAGCGTTTTAGTTTTAGCTAAAATAGCAGGACAACAGACTTTAATTTAGTTAAAACTTAGGGTTACGTATACTTCTTTTTTTTTTACCAGCTGAAATATCCCGAGCTAACTGAAGATTTGTTTAAATTTACCCCATTACTTTCTATATCACCCATTGACTTTCTCTATCGATATTTTCTGCCCTGTATATCACCGGAAAGTACTGAGAAGACTTTTATCTTAAAGAATATCACCAACCCATTTAGAATTAGTTTAAGAATAATACAGTAGATATAAACCATAAAACTGACACTGGAAAACCCGAAAGTAGTTAAGCGTTTTAGTTTTAGCTAAAATAGCAGGACAACAGACTTTAATTTAGTTAAAACCTAGGGTTACACATACTTCTTTTTTTTTCGGTGACCCGCTGTTCACGACCAGCCACTATGACTGTTCTCGGTAACATCTGTGTCAGGTGCGCAGACCATAAACAATCGCTTGGTCTGCTATAGCCACATAATACCACTCATGACACAAATATCCAATCTCAATATTACAAAACGCGGGACCCGGGCAACAGGCTTGGGTGTCGTTATCGGCAGGTGATCTCTTGATAGTCAACATAGGAGATCCAATTGTCATCCTGCGAATGTTGGCTGATCTCTTTTCAGGTACATGAATGACGACATTAGCAACCACAGCGATCAGAGACCGAAACGTATAACATGGACTTGGGAAGACAATACTTGCACTGCACTGCTATTTTAGGATCAACCCTTCAAAAAGAGGAAATAGGAAAAGAATGAGAGAGATCTGACAAGAATGTGCTAGTTTTCAGACAAGCCAAAGGCTTGCCGATGAACTTAGAACAATGATAAAAAGGGATGGTTTTCTGACCTTGAAATACTAGAAATACACCAGAAAACACAGAAACAAGACAATAAAATACCAGACACATCAAGTGGCACCAACCACAATCCACATACCAGAAATGAACTGTCAACTTTTAAAATGAAAACGCAACTCTACCAAGTAACCCTAAAGAAATACTATCACAAGAGCAAAAGACAAAATAGGAAATGTAAAGAGAATTATGAATAGTGAAAAGACTAATCTAACATCATTAAGAAACATAGAATGGAGAACACTTAAAACGGAAACGAACAAAATAAATCAAATACCACCATGCATATAAACAAATAATATAAGCGAGTTAAATGAACTAATCTATCCAGGGGCAAAATTGTTGTGTGAGAAAATTGGTATCCCCTTAAAAAGCACGAAGAAACAGTCAAAACCAGGATGGGAAATTCGACTGGAAACGCAGATAAAAAAATCTACCAAAACAGGCAGAAATGGTAAAAGAAAATTATCCTGGAATATGTGAGAACAGAAAAGAAAAGACAACACGAGAAAAAATAACAGTACAATTTGAGGGAATAAACCAGAAAGTTCTGTCGAAAGAAGGGAGATTAAGAGATATCGACAAAGGATAAAACAATACCAGACAAAACAGGACATTCCAAAAAAAAAAAAAAAACGAAAGAAAATTCTATCACCAACTGGGAGGGCATGACACAAAAACATACCAACAACCGGACGCCAAAGAAACCAAGAGATTTTGGACGAAAATATGGCAACCAAAAATGCATAACGAAAATGCTGAATGGATAAATGATATGACAAGGGAACTAGAAGGACTCAAAGAAGATCGAAAGGAGAAATACAGAAATACACCTCGAACTATTCAAAAAGATACCAAAAAGATCTCAAACAGGAAAAAAACCTGGCCATGATGGAATACATGGATTCTGGTTCAAGAAATCCACCTCCATTCACGACAGACTAGCACAAGAAATGAACAGAGGTTTACAGGATGCACTATTACCTGACTGGATGACCAAAGGAAAGACCACATTAATCCAAAAGGACCCAAGCAAAGAAAATTCTCCAAACAATTATAGACCCATAACTTGCTTACCGATGATGTGGAAAACATTAACAGCACAAATAAGGGAAGAGATCTACTATTCGCTGACAAGCCGCAGATTGTTCCCTGAAGAACAGAAAGGGCACCACAAAGGATCCAGAGGCACAGCAGAGTTACTTTACATAGATCAACACATCCTATGAGAAAGCAAGACTAGACGAAAAAACCTAGCCATGCTCTGTATTGACCACCAAAAGGCATATAATATGGTTCCGAAAAGCTGGCTAATAGACTGTCTCAAAATGTACAAAATATCAAATGAAGTCATAAACTTTATCGAGGAAACAATGAAAACCTGGAGGGTTGAATTGACAGCAGAGGAAAAAGCTTGGCTGAAACAAATATCCCAAGAGGTATTTTCCAAGGAGATGTACTATCACCCTTACTATTCATAATTACCATGATGCCACTTAACCACATATTCAGAAAATGCACTGCCGGATACAAACTTAGTAGATCGCAAAAAAAAGATCAGTAACTTAATATACATGGATGACATTAAACTTTTTGCAAAAAATGAATAAAAACTAAAAACCCTAATACACAAAGTTAGAATATACTGTCAGTACATAGGATTGTAATTTGGCAAAGAATAATGTGATATGTTTGTAATGAAAAGTGGCAAACGACATAGGACTAACGGAATGGAACTACTTAATCACGACAATATTAGAACGCTCGCAGAAAAACGAAACCTACAAATACTTGGGAATCTAGGAGGCTGACACCATCAAAAAAGAGTAAATGCAAGACAAAATTCAAAAAGAATATCTCATGGGAAATAGAAAACTACTTGAGACAAAACTCTCGAGTAGAAACCTTATCAAAGAAATGAATACTTGGGCTGTACCCCTCATTAGATACTTGGGACCCTTCTCAAGTGGACCAGAGATGAACTTAAACAAATGGACCAAAGAACTAGAAAACTAATGACCATGCACAAGGTATTTCATCTTAGAGACGACGTTGACAGACTATCTGTATCAGGAAAAGTGGGAGGGAGAGGACTTGCCAGCATAGAAGACAGCGTTGACGCATCCATACAACGACTCGAGGACTACGTAGAAAAAACAAAGGAGAACTGATTACAGCCATCAGAAATAATACTGACAACACGATGAACAAAAGAATGACAATAACTAGGAAACAAAAATGGGGAGAAAACCAACTCTATGGGCGTTTTAAACGACTGATAAACATCTCTCACGAGAAAACCTGGACATGGCTATGAAAAGGAAACTTTAAGAGAGAAACATAATCTCTCCTAATAGCAGCACAAAACAAAGTCATAAGAACCAATCATATAAAAACGAGGATAGATAAGACTCAACAAATAGCAAATGTACGTTATGTTGTTACAGACACGAAAAGATCAATCACAAAATAAGTGAATTGTAGGAAATTAGTGCAGAAGGAGTATAAGACTATACATGACTGGGTGGACAAGGTGATCCACTGGGATATGTCCAAGAAATTTTAATTTGACCATACGAACAAATGGTATATGCACAACCCAGCACATGTCCTAGAAAATGACACACACCTATGGGACTTCGACATACAGTCGGATAACTGAATCTCGGCCAGAAGACCAGACCTTATAGTAATCAACAACAAAAAAAGAGAACTTGCAAACTTGTGGACTTTGCTGTCCTGGTCGACCACAGAATAAAACTGAAAGAATGTGAAAAGAAGGATAAGTACCTGAACTTAGCTTGGGAATTGAAAAACCATGGAACATTTAGCTGACAATTATACCAATTGCGATTGGTGCTTTTGCTACAATAACTAAATGATTATTAAAAGGACTTAAGGACTAAGAAGGTGGATGATGAGTAGCGACCATCCAAACTATAGCATTATTGAGACCGGCCAGAATGCTGAGAAGAGTCCTGGAGACTTGAGGAGACTTGCTGTCACACGGAATACAGTGAAGGATCATCTCCTAAAACATGTGAAAAAGTGTAATGAGTAAACAATAATAATAATAATAATAATAATAATAATAATAATAATTAGAAGAAGAAGAAGAACATTTTTTTAAAGTTGCGTATATATAGAAGTATGTGCATACGAGTTTCTCGATATTTTGATGAATGACAAAAAACAAAATCATTCTTTCTTATATTAAAAAATGTCTGAAAGAAAGAATCAAGAAAAGAAATTTTCAGAAGACATGTGGTCGAACTTTAGGGCAAATATAATAGGCCAGACTTTAAGGCAAACGTAATTGGCCAGACTTTAAATATAAATAAAAAAAAATTATTAAGAAGCTCGAAAGACGCAAAACTAAACTATTAATCGATATAGCTTTAATACTGGTTGGTTCTTGTCCCCCTTTTGAATTAGTGCCGTTGGAATTAAAAGCCAAATGTGACTTGTGTGAACATGTTTTAAGATTTATAACATTAGAAAAACAGTAAAAAATCAGCCACATATATAAGGATGTAAGATTAAACCCCAGAAACACTGATCAAAATAGAAAGGGAACAGTTGTAAACTATATTTAGGTAAAACTTAGAAATTTTAAAGGCGCGAGTTAACATATATATATATATATATATACATGCGCACACACACACACACACACACATACATACACACACACACACAACCATATATATATATATATATATATAATGGCAATAATTAAATTGAAAGTTAATTATAAAAGTAAAGAATAGAATCAATTTACAAAACTTGAATAAATAAAAAAGGATTGTTGGACAAAAAAATCAATGTTAAACTTTCTAATCGTAATTCGAATTAGGACATTTGCTTAAAATCATAACTAGAAAAGTCAGGAATATGATTCAGTGAAGCTGGGAAAATGTAAATCCAATACACGCACTCTTTCCGGAATAAGTAATTTAGCGTACATCACCTGGAACCATGGGAAGCAGCCTGGTGGATATGAAATAAGGCGAATGAATTCAAAAACCCGTCAAAGATGATCCTCACTCGATGCTGGGCGGAAGAGCCTTACAGGTCAACGGCCAGGATCAAATAGTTCTGTCAGGAAACTACTGCTACTCATGTATAAGTATGTCGTCTATTGATAAGGCAACCCCCCACCAAAAAAAAAACAAAAACAAAAACAATGAATGATTACTGTGACGCAAATTGAAACCGTTTGTCCAAATCAAATCGTTCTTCGGACATGCAAACAAGATGTGTTTTCTGCTAAGGTTGGAGCTCGAACGTCAGAGTTAAAGAATATTAGCAACAAATCTAAAACCAAAACCAAAATTACACAGATGCAAAAGCAATGTTAACATAGCGACATTTCACGTTAGGACAATAAGTGCAGTAGATCAGTTACCTAAGCTGACAATGTCTGCAGACGAGCATTATACTGACGTCATATATGAACATAGATGTTGCCATAGTGCTCTAGAAATAAAATATCACAAATGTGATACTTTTCATGAGGTATATGACAAATATGAAAACTTCGTCACAGCCCACAAGAAAGCAGCAACAGATTGGATATCAACCAAAATAAGAACCAAATTTCGAGAATTCTGTCAGTCACTTGTAGTTAGGCAAAAACGAAATAACATGAACGTCGCATAAAAGAAGACCAATAAATATTAACGTACAGAAACTAAGGAAATCCCATAGAGAACACACCCATGGCGAAACAAGAAGAATATATTCAAAGTCAAATCAATGAAATAAGAAATTAGGTTGAAGGTTGACAATCATGAACGATATTGCAGACAGAAATCGACGAAAAGAAACGGAAGATTGCCATTGGAGCAAAACTAAACCTTCCAGCTAAGAATAAAGAATGCACAAGTCGAAAGAACATTTCTAGAATTTGTTTGGAAACTCCCCCAAAGTCACAAAAATTATTCATAGCCAAGTAGACGTCAAACTAGGACAGTTTACAAAGGAATAACTTAACTTAGTACTGTTAAAAAATAAAAGCAGAAAAACTTCATGCTTCTACGAAATACTACAGAAGTACAGTAGACAAGAAAATGTCAAAACTTTCTTTTTCGATTTTGCAACGCTGTCTATAAGCAAAACATAATAGGGAAATTGACTCAAGGCTGCATCCTCACCTTTCCCTAGAAAGGTGACCTCAGCATCAATAAGAACTACAGAAGCAAAACTTTTACTTTAATAGCAGCTAGGGTTTATTATGTTTTACTTCTCAACCGTATCAAACCTGAAATCGAGAAAATACTTTGGAAAAATCAGAACTGTTTTCGGAGAAATCCATCTGACTATTAGTTGAACCATCGAAAGAGTATGTACAAAAATCTCGAGACAACACAATTATTTGCATTTGATTCCGTACAGCAATGGAGTAAATACTACTAGCATATAGTATCTCCAAAGAAACTATTTCAGCTATTATTATAGTGTATAGAAACACGAAAGTAAAGGTTAGCTCACCTGATGGAAACACAGACTTCTACAACATTGCTGCTAGAGTTTTGCAAATAGATACAATAGCACCATATTTGCTAATAATCTGCCTAGACTACGTACTTCGAACGTCCATAGATCTAATTTAAAAAAAAATGGCTTTACGTTAAAAAATGCAAGAAGCAGACGATATTCTGCAGAACACTATAATAGACGAAAACTATGAAGATGATCAAGAAGTTTTCGTAAATACACGTTGCTAAACCGAATCCTTGCTGCATAAGTAGCAGAAAGGTTTGGTCTCCATGTAAACACAATAAAAAGAGGATACGTATGTTTTTTAAAGAGAAAGAGCCACCTCCACTCTAAATGTCAAGCCTTAAAAATTAGTAGATTAGTTCACAAATCTTGGCATTGATATCTCATCATCTAAAAGTTATGTTAACCTACAGCTAGCGAAAGTGTGAACTGCTATCAATAGGTTATTGATAATATGGTCATAAAATGGGATTTTTTCCAAGCTGTGATTGTATCAATACTATTGTGTAGATACACGACATGAACACTAACAAAACGTATAGGGGAAAAAGCTTGGTTGGAACTACACAAGAATACTACGGACTATTTTGAACAAATCCTGGCAGCAACACCCCGCAAAACAGTTACTCTAAGTGCACTTACCTTCCATCTAAAAAAAACATCCAAGTAAAACACAACTAGAGAAGCCAGGACAAATTGGTCAGTGACCTTTTTATGTGGACCCCAACACATGGACCGTGCTAGTGTTGATCGACCAACAAGTTCTTCATATCAGTTCTTTGCGGTCACTGAATGTAGTTTGCAAAAACAACCGGGACCTAGGGATGATAAAGACGAAGAGAGAGAGAGAGAGAGAGAGAGAGAGAGAGAGAGAGAGAGAGACAATCAGACAAATTAGGGCTGACAGAACGACTTGATAATTAATTCCTATTAATTCCTAAATGCCGGAGAAAGAAAGGTTAATAAAGGCAGAGAAAGAAATTTTGAGAAAAAGCTAGAGTAAGAAATGCGAATTAAGGCCAGAAAATGAAAACGGAAGAAAAAAGAAAAATTCGGAGTCACATAAAAACTTTCGGAAATAGCGAAATGGTGTCCACAACAAGAACCAAATATTTTTTAAAAATTTGATTCTATTAAAGCCATATTTTCCATGAATTCAATATTCAAAACCAGACAATATGAAAAAAATTAAGGCTGAGTTATTTGGATTAGAAGGAAAATATTTCTTCTTGCGGTAAGTTCTATATAGAAGTGCGATGTATGTATCTATATATATAGATACATATATATATATATAAGCTGTAAGTTGGCCGACCGAAGTCGAGGGTGACCCGAAAGCTCCATTTTCAATAGCTACTACAGCGAGGGGTAGAAGAGGACGGCACTCTTTCCCGAGATTGGTCCGTCTACCCTTGATTTGTACCTTACAATGCTGAGTGTTTGTTTGGTTGGTTGTTTGGCTTATATGGCATGACAACCTTTTTCGATTATCTAATGCATTATCCATTTATATACAAATAATCAGTTCTATTTCAAACAATTCAGTTTAGCGTAAGTACAGTGACATTGTCAAAAACAGTTCTATTTTTTTTTTAAATCAGTTTAGAGTAAGTACAGTTTCAATGTCAAAATAGTTCTATTTCAAGTAATTCGGTTCTGCATAAGTACGCAGTTTAGTTCTATTTGATCCATAGACAGGACCCTATCAGGTGCAACCACTCCAAACCGGAGTGGACCTGTGAGCGATGGCAATAAAGGGGTACTCCACATTTCCCAAAGCTCCCGCATTACAGGAACGTCACCATCAGATTGTTTAGTGTCATATCCGAAAAACTCAACCGCACGTCTCAACAGCGGAAAACTCAACTACTTCTTTTCAAAATCATCAAATTCTCAGGAGCCTCTTTTATGGCCATGACGTCATCCAAACTCCAGACCCATTTCCTTTCTGGTGGTGGTTATTACGACAGATAAAGATTGCCGTATGCTTTCTGAGCGGGCGTAAAGCTGCACCATCTCACTATGCCCCTTGATTTAGAGACCCGAGTCGTTCAAAGCCTTACCAAACTAAATAATAAAATATAATTAACGAAAAATGATTTATATAAAAAATCATTCCTTAATTATATAACACAAGCAACTGTAAGGTTTCAAATAACTGATAATAATAATCCGTAATATATATTTTAGTTTCAAGTAACTATTCTTAATACAAATGATAGGCCCACAGTCATATGATATCAACTTTTTATCTCATACAAATCAATTTCAAACAGATTTCATTGATTCATAGCAGGCATCCTCACCAGTACCAACATTCCAATTCATTGGGAACCAGAGAATTATAGAAATAAAGGGTTAGTCCACATTCCTTAGGGCTCCAAAGACGGCTTTTACTATCTTAGAGCATCTCTTTATTTTATCCTTTTTTGGTAGTGGGTCTTAACCTTCCGTAGGGAATGCAATCGGTGTAAGTTATTTGATTGACACTTTGTCACAGGAAACGCCCAGTATAAAGAGACAGGCTAAAAGTTCACTTGACTAGCATAGAACAGCAACTTGCAACATTCGATGTTTAAGCTAACAACCCTAATATGGAGAAAATTGGTCACCTTCCCAAGCACTGTATGACCCTTTTTTTTATACTATAGAAAATGTTGTTGGCAAAAAGCCAAACTTAACGGAAGAGATCAAAAGGAGAAATACTGTTTTATTTCTCTCAGTGGAATAATCAGAAGCGCATTGAACATCTGCCTATGGTTTTACTAATTCCCCACAATTTTACCAAAGGAAGATATTTGCTGCACCTCAGCCGAATTAGTACTATGTTAATTTAATGTGGCATTCACGGAATAGACACAATTTTAACGGTCAGGAGCGTGATAGTCTACTTATTTGCAATGGCCTGGGAATATAAAAACCAAATAAACGAACAAACCTTTAATTATATTTTTTTCTTGTAACTAAACTATTTCTCGTATTTATGATTTTTCTTTCGGTCGAGTACCGTCAGGAGTTCTTCGAGATCTATTTGATATATTCAACTGATGTTTATTTAACATAAAACAATATTAATTTTATGTTTAAGCACATGGCCCAACGCTTTTGTGGGGAAGTGAAAAAGCTTGTTACTTTCTTTTGTGGAGGTGCCCGTGGTGTAATGGTTATCGTCGTAGGAATTGGACACGGCGACATGAGTATAAATCCTGGACGAGACTGATTGCATTTCACATAGCACTAATACCCTTGGGTAAAGTATGAATCCAATTATTCTCCCTCCAGCTATGGGTAAATAGTAGGACAGACTAGGTTCTTCAGCCTTGGTGAGGCAAGTAGTCTAGGAGAAGGAAAACTCTGAATTCAAATCTGTTAAACTCTGCTTAAAAATTGACCTTGTGTCATATCCTGCCCGAGCGGAGGGGTTGTGTAAATAGGGCTACTTTCTTGAAATATCTAAGCTAACTACGTTGAATCATACAAAATGATAATGATCATATAGCCATACAATCTCTTCCATCTCACAATCACCAAAGTGCCTCATCTTTTTTTTAAAACTGCACTTCTTAAAATAGATCCCAGTAAAAAAAAAAGTCATACATTGAATGATATAAGTGATACAACGAAAAGTAAAATCTTAGACTATTGATCATCATGATAAAATTAGAAGGGTTGAAAAAAAAATCAAAAACACTCATAAATTCACAAAAGAAAATGAAAACAGTAAAAACTCGATTAAGAGAAGTTTGGTACCCCCTTATCCATTTCCGAAACGTAAATCGTCAACTGTCACCCTGACCAGTTGTCCTAAACCAGCCGGTCGGTCTCAGAGACCGAGTAAGTTATTGCTTGAAAGATGAAAAGATCAACGAGTGGGGATGCATCGGAAGGGAAAGGATAATGAATTTTTGTTTCTAGGATAAAAATGATTTTACGATTCTGGGAAGTAAGATCGATAAAACTGTTGATCGAGGAAACCCTGGAGCATCTAAACTAAATGGTTGTTTTGGGACATAGTCATGTTGCTAAAATGATAACTAAAACGTATCTGCTTACTTGAGATGGGGTCCCGAAACAGGAGCCATTTTAGAAGGGCAACGTCCAAGAGAAGGAAATGTAGATTCCAACCACGTCCCCTTTCGTTCGACCAAACTTGTTGAATTTATCCATCTTTAGTTGAATTTTATGCGATCCAGTTTTTCCTATCACATGTAATCCTCATCCTAAGCTGATGCTCGAAGAATCTATTCAACTGAGGTAATCGCTTTCCGATGACTAAGATAATTGAAACACAAATACGATTTTCTTTTCGTTTGTAAACTACCTATTTTTAGGGACAACCAGGAACGCGAATAACATTCATGTAGGATTCTATTCCCAAGCTCACTTACTTGAATAGCGTAACAGTCATCACAACAAATGAAATTGTAGATCAGTGATCGAATGCCAAACGAGGCTGTTTGCATTACACTTCTCTCTAACACAGGAATAACTTTTCACTCATGAATGATTCACTCGTAAGTCTCGATGACGTTCATTTATATTTCATTTAACTAACAAAAAACTAACAAAATATTTTATCATCCCAATTATGATTAATTCATAAATTTTATCGGCACATCAGCTTATTATTTTATGGTTAAAAGTTAGAAAATAATGAATAAAGTGTATTTCTATTTACATTTTGCACAGTTATTTCGTAAGCGCTTTTTTATTTTGTATTAATATTATTTCAAAATTCTCAGGGACAGTTTTATGAGAATTATTTTATAAGTTTTTGATCCTGTTTACAGTTTTAATTATTTGTATAATTTTTTTCTCTCGGGAAGAGAATTATAATTAATGTTGACATTCTAAAATAGACCCTTCAGACTATTTTCATTAGTCAAACGTTGTCTAATGAAAACTAAAACTTCGCATTCTATATGAAATTATTTTCCAAAAAATGTTAAAATATTCCATCGAAATCACCCGCAAAGTTTTTGTGCTAAAAAATACGAATAATTATATATCTTATATTCCATTACATTTTAAACACAATTGTATTTTGTCGATTATTATTGGTTCTCAAATATTTATGGGTTAACGTTTTCCTCTCTAAGAATAATTCCCAAACAATTTGACCCATTAATGGAACACTAACAGGTAGTACCTCTCAGTGTCAGAGTGAACCTGGGAGTAATTGCCATAAAGGAGTACTCTTAACTCCCCACAGCTCAACAACTGAAGCCTAGACACCATATGTCATAAGGGGTCATAGTTAAGAGACTCCTAGATATGGTTATATTGTAGGGCAGACTGATTTCTTTAACCTTGGTATGACAACCAGTCAAGGAGAAAGAACATTCCGAATTTTTCGCTTGAATCTCGTAGCAGAGGTTTTAGCCAAATACATACTTAATCATACTTTTTCTTTTTTTAAATTAACCTTTCCCAAATTTTGTCAATATGAATGCTCTGCTTGCTGAGCACCTTCAAACTTTTATTTGCCAACGTGTCTTCCTATAGTTCAGATTTCATTCCATATGTGTATGTTTCAGCCCTTTTCCATACTTTCTATGTAATATATATATAATGTATGAGGTCAAATCCTGGACTAGACTGATTGCATTTCACATAGCACTAATACCCTTGGGAAAGGTATGAATCCAATTATTCTCCCTCCAGTTATGGGTAAATAGTAGGGTAGACTAGGTTCTTCAGCCTTGGTGAGGCAACTAGTCTAGGAGAAGGAAATCTCTGAATTCAAACCTGCTAAACTCCGCTTAAAAATTGACCTTGTGTCATATCCTGCCCGTGAGGAAGGGTTGGTAAATATGTATATATAAGTCCTTGCTGGTCGGCCATTACTGACGCGTTCTTATGTAAGAGTCCATAAGAGATCTGCGCTAATGAGTTCTTCCTTACTTATCCAATAGTACCCAGCATGTTATGTTCATCTTAAATAGGTAATTTTTTTAGATGGGAGGTCAGTGATCGTATACCTTCTGTTTTAGACATGCTACTTCTAGGATTTGTTCAAAACAGCACGTAGAAAATTTGGGTAGTTACTATCTAGCTTTTTTATGCGTTTCCTTAAAGTCCCGGGAGTGCAGTCATTCAGTAAAACTGACACTGCTACATTTTGAAAGAAATCCGTCCTTTTTTATCAGAGAGATTCGATTTACATATGATCGTAAACCTTTCAATATCAGGCAATGCTGTGTTTATGATGACATCGCTTTCAACGGATTAGATATTGTTGCTGATGTATGTAAACTGGTCAGCGAGTTTCAGATGCTTGCTACTAAAAGTAGAGATGGCTACTTCTTTTTTAAAGCTCATGAACTGTTTTATTTGCATTCACGTAGAAGCCAAATGTTTCTTGCAACTTTAGAAAAGCTATGCAGCCGGGATGCGGCTTGGGCTGGTATATTTGTAGGAAACTCAAGATCATTTTCGTAGACGGCATATATCATAGCTTCTGTGGGATATCGCCAACTTCTGTTCTCTTTTTATTGTGAAAGCATTTTCTTTTATTAGGTTTATTAACGTTCGTTTATGTAGTCTAGGTATATATAAACTATAAACTTATATGATCTTACAATATCTTCTTAAAAGACTCTGGGGATAATGTCACAGAAGTTGGTGTCACTATCGAGAGCGTGAACTATTGATGTCGTATTTTTGTAAAGCATCATCACAGCAGTAACAGTCTCTTTAGGAGATTATGTGCTAGTAATATTTGCTCCATTTGTCATTTTTTGTCTGTTAATAATATCATATTTACCAACCCCTCCGCTCGGGCAGGATATGACACAAGGTCAATTTTTAAGCGGAGTTTAGCAGGTTTGAATTCAGAGATTTCCTTCTCCTAGTTGCCTCACCAAGGCTGAAGAACCTAGTCTGCCCTACTATTTACCCATAGCTGGAGGGAGAATATTTGGATACATACCTTTCCCAAGGCTATTAGTGCTATGTGAAATGCAATCAGTCAGGTCCAGGATTTGAACTCGTGTCGCCGTGTCCATATCCTGCGACGATAACCATTACTCCACGGGCACCTCCATTTTTTGTCTGTTAATAGCAATACAATTTTTATTGTAATTATGCATGTATCGTCTATTCAGTTTCCATATTAAAACGTTTGATAAAGATGAATTCATAATATCCTATACACTGTTCTTGTACTTTCGGGATTTCGAGGTAAAACCTTTATTTGAATAAATACATTATGAATTCTTGATATACAAACTGTTTGAATTTATGTTTTAGTGTCTGTTTTGTGCACGTATGTGTATATATATTTGTATTTAACCATTAGTGTATGAGCATCATATCGTATTAGGAGTGGGAATTCGTATGGTGTTGTGGCTAAAGTGCCAGTATGTGAGTTTGAACTCCAGTTGAGCTATGACGTTCACTTTCAGACTTGAGAAATATATAAATACTTCTATCCTCCAGCTAGGTTTAGGTATCGCTAGGCAGGGACGAGCTCATAAGTGATGTACTCCAATGGACCCCCACATATGGCCGAGCAAAAGCAGGACGAACAGATCGAACATACATGCAGCAGCTATGTGAGGATACGGGATGTAGCCCTGAAGACCTGCCAGAGGCGATGGACGACAGGGAGAAGTGGCGAGAGAGGGTCAGGGATATCCGTGCTGGCGGCACAACATGATGATGATGATGATGACAGTGCTTCTACAAGGATGGATTTTATATTAAATAGCCCATGAAGGTTGATATACCATTAAAAAAGATACCAAATAAAACCAGCATTAAGTTATGAGATTTCAAAGCGTTCAAATATTTAGCCATATTTTTAAAAAAATAACATTAACTTTGTAGACTTACAGTTGTCCAGAACTCCCAGCTGCATAGATTCCCTTCATTCATCCCAGCTGGATCCTACTGTGATCCCCAAATATAAATCATAGATTCATCGTTTTGGGACATTTGTAAGGTCCCAAAACTAATTTCCATCAATGTCTATATCGATCTGAAGTGAATGCTATCATTCTGCGACATCAAAGGAGTAAAAATTACTTTCGTAAAATAGATAGTATCAAATGGAAACAACAACAACAACAAAAGCCTTAACTTTTTGATAGCAATAAAAAAAAAAGTCCCCTGTGCAATCAGCATATACCAAGAATTATATGTAGCCCATAAAAATTAGGGAATCTGGCTGTAAAATAATCATTTCTTGTGACTCGAAAAACTATAAAATAATTACTGAGCCTTGGTCTTCAGTCGATGATTTACTTTAACATGACAACATAACAACTCATTGGAAAACATTATCTGAATAAAGAGAACATTTTGAGGTTGAATATTTTGCCGCTTGATGAATTTTAAAAGACATTAACATATCATCAATGAATTTTTACTATTTCCCATGATAAACAAATATTTCCCAAACATATATATGCATTTGTTCGCTATTTTATAGCTTTTGGTCATAATATCTTTAATATGGTAGAAACAGATGGATTTTCTAAACGTAAATACCATGGATATAAATTCCATTTATTTTTAAAAGCATTATATGACGGTCGGCTGAAAAGTTAATTTACTAAAACGTTGATATGATAGCTTCATTTTTGTCCTTGATGATTTTTTACTCGGAGGATCCAAGTTCTGGAACATTGAAAGAATTGTACGGACCAAAAGCGTGACTATTTTAAAAAATAAATCTAATTTAATCACATTCCACGAGATTATTTTACACAGTCTATTACTATTGAATCCGACCCTTGAATATCGCTTTCTCTTCTTTGCCTTCTTTTTAAAGAAGCGTTTATCATTTTGTGCTTGCAACCTTTTTGAAGTTGATTGCTTACGGACGTTGGCATGATGGTTAGTGTTCACCAATGGCCCGGGAGATCTGGGTTCAATCTTAGGTAGAGTCGTACCAAAGGCTCAAAAAAAATGGTAATTGATGTCTCCTTGCTTAACACTTAACATTATAAGGTACTGTGGAGCAATCCAGGGAAAGGAGTAGCGGCCTCCCCTACACCTTGGTGTAGTAGCTATCGAAAAGGGAGCCTTCGGGTCGCCCTCGACTACGTTCGCCAACTTTACTTACTGCATATGGATTGTAAATCTCAATTAACATCAGTAAAACCTTTTCATGAATATTTAAGACGGGAATGATATTTGTTTTTTGTTATAAAATAAATCCTAGAAGGAATGAAGCGAAACTAGGTACGAACACAGTAAAATAATTACTATATTTGGTTAAAATTTAAGATAATTACGTTTAGTGATGAAAATAATACAGTTCTGTAATTTGTATTTTTTAGTTTCATTCTGATAATAAAACACCTCACATAAAATATACAAAAGCATTATTATATGACTCCTATTTTACAAGCAACGCCGTCAGCCTGGAAATCATTTAGAATATTTCACACGCAAACAGGAATTCCCACACACACACTCATACACTAAAATCCTCCAAACTAATTCATTTTGATGCATTTCTATAAATTTGAAAAACAAATCTCTAATAATTACAAGAAATATTCGAATCATGAAGCAAGTTCATATGTTGATCATCTTTTGATAGCAATTTTTAAGTAGGCCATGTAATTTTGCTATGAACTGTTCAATCAAATATATATGCCAGTTATGTCCCTTGAATAGCTTTAGTTGTTACTTTCATTTTCTCGTCAAACACTTTTTATTCATTAGTTGATTGGATTGCTTTTCTGTCTGTCAACTTTTGCTCTGTTATTTGATGTCCAAGTCAGGTTTTTCCTTTTGAAAATTTTATAGTTTCAAGTATTCCTGTTAATCATTTAAAGATATATGATATATAGTGATATTTGCGCCATAAAAAAAAAAGTTTTAATTAAAAATTTAAAAACAATTTTAATGTTTTAAAAAAAAATTAATTCTCTTCTCGCCGGAAGAAATATAAATGCACCCAAATGATATCTTCATTCAACATCTGAAGAGAATCATTATAGACCTGAAACAAATTTATACACATACCAAAGAATGGAATTATATATATATATATATATATATATAAACTGAAAACAAAACATTCCCGTGATATATTTTATATATGCAACGTTTCGATCTATCCGACCATCACCGAAGCAGTAATTTATTGTTTTCTATTTATTCACACTTGCCCACACATACATCTGAGCTTTTGGAGGAACGCCTTTTACTAGAACTGCAACTATCATTTTCAGTGCACTTGCCTTGCATCTTTTACTACTGCCCTTGTCAGAGTACTTGTCTTACTACAACTACTACTTTCCGGGCAAGTTAACTACCACCCGAACCGACACCTACAACGACGATGATCGATTAGCAGCTCATCCAGCGAGTTCCAGGCCAACCAGATCGATGCAGCGACACCCTGCATTGCCGACTAACAAGGTACATTCGGAGTACCGACCGATCAGCTTATTACAGCGACGCCTAGTAACCCTGGCCGTATTCCCTGGCCTTAGAACTACTAGCCTCTCGACACCAGTCTACGAGTGGACGACACTGTTTGGAGCCACATAATCTGCTCGCTCGTGGTAAACTACCGATTCAACCACCGGGGCGTCAATTAGCAATCCGACACGTACTAATTCCCCGGCCGTCAGCAGACTATTTAGCCAGTCACCTAAACCTGCTATTTTTCTATTTTTTTCCAGATTCATTGTCGTCAAGAACTAAAAGGCAGTCGAGGCAACGCTTTCAAGATAAACAGGGGTTTAATCTCAAACAATTTTCTCGTTATTTCTTTCCAAATAAAAAATTGTCTTTTAACACAACAACTTTGCGTTTTGTTATCTTTGTCTTGTGTCACGTTATTCATTCTTAAAAGTGTTTGTGGTCGGTTAGCATAGACGACCCTGCAACAAACCAAAGTATTAAGAACAGAATCCAGTCCTTATGTATTATTATTAGAAATTATGCTAGATTCTCCAATCTTTCTGTGGTGATTACTTTGTGCTGCTATTATCATTTTTAAATTATCATAAATGAATGATTAATACGAATCAACATTATGTTTAACTTAAACATTACGTAAATCCCTTAATTTCCTTTCATGTTCAAATATGTAGACTTCGTTATGACAAGGAAAAATACATATATACATGAGTCTGTTGATGTTCATTTTTATGATTAACTATGTTCCTAATTGTTTTTCGAAGACTCTAAAACAGTTTGAATATAGAAGCTGTTTGTTTTATTTTCGATTGGGTGCTTGGTTGAAGTAGACGCTAAAATATAAAATATGTTTGGAATGGGTTTTTATTTTCAATGTTAATTTAATTTTTGATATTGTTATTGATTTCGTGTTAGTAATTTAAAAAATGTTTTATTTTAACACGACTTATAAAAAATATGTTGTGGAAAGCAATTTTCTATGTAAATAAGTTGTCTAAATATTTAGGTTACATATCTTAAAGTCACTAATATATTTTTTTAATGGCCGTCGATAGAAAATAGGATCCTAATTCACTTGTTCCCGAAACAAAAGATGATGGACGTCGGTAAACTATTTAATTTCGGGAGCGTATTGGTGTGGGAGATCATGTTCTTTGTACCTCCAACAATGTCCGGGCCTTTGATTTTGTTCCATGCAAAATAAATCGTGTATTTGGAGCCGGTCACGTGACATGGTTAATTATATATACTCTACACTTCCGATAGCTTATTTTCTCATTCTTCGTTTTCCCGACTAGCGACACGTAACTCAAACCAGTAACATGGGTTCGCATATAGTCTGCGAGTTCTTTCTTCTCGCGTTCTGCTTTTCGGCTAGACGTGCTCCAGTCCTAGGCGCACGTACAGCTCCAGACCATTCGTCAAATCCCTAAAGAGACAAAAGATCAACATGGGAGAAAACATGACCCTCAAAATATATTGCCAATCTTGTGTGAATTAGTACTTTGCGTAAAAATACGGAGTCAAATACACATTTAGTCTATAGGGCACTTTTAAAATTTAGTCTTCGCGCATACACCTAGATAAAAAATACATAAACGTAAGTAAGAATTCAGACATTCTTACTGTTCGTTCCTAAAGAAAATACGCATTCACCATAATACTCATGTTAGTCAAACACACACACACACACACACACACACACACACACGAATATTTAACAAACTATATTAGAACATTCATATTGTCTTTGTAATGTTTTTTATTTACTTGTTAATATATACATTTATTATTGTTTGTATTGCCTTGTTGCGAATATTCTTTTGTCAACAGCATTTATATTGTTTGCATTTTAACACTACCACCCCCACACCCCACATCCACAACCTATAATTAATCCGTATTTTACTTTGGCATTGTGATATAAGTAAAATGGATATGCTCATTCATATTTATAGATTTATTATCAACTTTATGCTTTAATTTGTAGCAATTTATTCTTAGTAACTGAACTAAAAGAATTAAATAGTCGGTATTATCTATTTTGTATGTAAAATCTTTTGTGGATTCTATTTTATCTAGATTTTCTGTAATTTTTACTGTCTACATTTTGGAAATATAGGAATGATATATAATTGAATGTAATGAAAATACTTGGAAACTTTTAGTGATATATATTAAAAAGAACTTGATTAAAAATGTTCAAGAAAAAGACAAGACTGAACACTACTGAACGGTGAACCTATTGTTTAGAGGTGTTTTTGTTTATAAAAAAAAGAATTTTCATATTAAAAGAAGCAATTTTCATAGCATAAGGAACAAATTTTAATTATTTTTACGAATGATTTTTTCAAAGTTTAACATGTTCAGTACGATACGACCCACCGGTGGTTTGTGCTATATTGTACGGTATAGATCCCCCTGCGTGTCTGTTCGCACTAACAAAAAATAAAGAAACATCCGCTGGTAGTCATATCGCATTGAACATGTAAATATATTTCTTTACAGTAATATAAGTATTTTTTTGATTTTATGTCTAGACTAAGTAAAGATTGGCTTTTCATATTTATATTACTTTTTGGTCGAGTAAATCGGTACAGTTTTTGATATGTGAATTATTAAAAGTATATAAAAAGGTGTTAATATTTTGTTATAGCTTTAGCTCGTTTGTGAGAGCTATACGTAAATCTGCAGTGCTTGGTCATAAAGGTATTTAAAGTTTTTGCGTCTTGGAAAGACGTACATTTTTTTTAGGTATTATTAAACTTCTATTATAATCATTTTGATAGGATTAAACGTTTTTCTATGGTTTAATTATTGTTAATTTGTTCGTATGCATTTATTTCTTCAAAAAAGTTTAATTGTTGAATTGTGTCAATAATGAAAACACCACCTTATTTATACCAAGATGTGATAATTATATTGTTATTTTTGGACAGAAGTTTTTGGGCTGCTAAAATACTCCTTAGCAATGTGTATTTATTACTCTTTAAATTTGTTGTAGTTGTAATGGATCCGCTTATGCATCATTTCTTGACTAATGAATCATTGCGTCTGTATTTTTTAAAATTTATAACGTTAAAGAGCGTAATATGTTTATTTTTCATTTGCTTTTTCCATTAAAAAATATAATTTCGGATGTAAACAAAAAGTACTCCCCTTGATGATGGCCAGATCATTGTGTTGGCATATATAAGATATAACATAAGCATATTTCATTATAGTTTTTATAAACATTTATATCATTCAAACCATTTAACACACACACACACAGACACACACAATCACACACACACACACACACACACACACATATATATATATATATATATATATATATCATCATCATCATCATCATCATGTCGTGCGGCCAGCACGGATATCCCATACCCTCTGTCTCCACGTCTCCCTATCATTCATCGCCTCCGGCAGGTCTTCAGGGTTACATCCCGTATCATCACATAGCTGCTGGATGAATGTTCGAGCTGGTCGTCCAGCTTTTGATTGGCCATATGCGGATTCCACAGGAGTACATCACTTACGATCTCGTCCTTGCTTCTCCAGCAGTGTCCAGCATGTCTGGTTCGTCTAGCTTGTATAGTTTTCGTGATAGGTGGTAGGTAACCGTATAGTTGGCGCCTTGTGGGGTGTTGCTGCCAGGACTTGTTCAATATTTCTCGCAACATTCTTGTATAATTGCCGTCTAGCTTCTTCTCCCACCGTTTTGTCAGCGTCCAAGTAGTGCATCCATATAGTAGTATCGACAAGACCGCAGCCTGGAAGAAACTGCATTTTATTTCATCGGTCAGGTTTGATTTCCCTATGATCAAAAGCCTATCGATAGCTGTTCATGCCTTCGTCAGCCGTGTGTCGAAGTCTTTTTCAGTTGATGAGACGCTGCTTCCAAGGCACGTAATGCTCAAATAGTCAAAGATGAAAATATTAAATTTTGGTTACACGACCAGCCAGATAGAAATGGTAAGTATCTAATTGATTTTTACTCGAAAACAGTCTTTCATGCCGATAATTATGGACCGGTTGGTTGCCAGAATAGGTGAATGATTTTTAAATAAAAATGCGTATAGAATTCTAGTCCCCGAATGAGGTTCCCAATTATTTTACGATACTTTACTCTGAACGCAGCCCAAAATTATAAATGCAACTCCAATGAGTTTATAACATATAATGTATAAACATCTTTTACATGAATATTCCTTCAACAATTCGAGGAATCAATTCGTGTTGCAATAAAAATAAAAATGAGGAAGGAAATCACCAAAGAATATAAGCCTAAGACAATTTAACAAATTCATCTAATAAGTAATTTCATTCGCCCAAATGTGATTAAAAAACAGAAGGATAAAGATGATTACACATGAATATCACAAACAATTCAAATACTTGCGTTGTTGTAATGATGCATGTAATATAGATATAACACCTTCAATTGTTTGTGATAATAACATTATTTTAGAAAGGAGTTATTCGTAGTTTTTACTTATGTCGTCGAAGATTTTATAATTGTCTTTCTTTTCTTTTCGCTTTTCTCTTCTTTTCGTCTTCACATCATTTACTTTCTTTAGCAAGCAGAAAATTTTCTCAATTTAATCTTTTCAAGAGTTTCTCTATCTTTACTCATCAGCAATAAGGAAATTGGCTATTCAGGATGTAGTTTAGAATTGTCTCTTCTTTTCCTTTTTTCTCTTGATTCCTTCACTAGAAATATAAGCTGGATGTTCGCTGCGAACGAGTTGGCTGTGTTTTTTCTTTTCACCAGGAGCATTCGATGCATCTATTTCAACCTGTGTTTCACGCCAACAGCTTTTTATCAATTCGCTTTTCTGACGCGTGAACGCTTGAGTTTTTGCCACGTGACGCCTTTCGTCCAACACCAGCTTCCACGTTCAAATCAGAAAGTCAGTTACTGGTTCCTTTGAGACCACTCTGGGTTAGAGGGGCAGGCGAGTTTAGTTTAGTTCCTGTGACCTGCTTTTAAGGACGGCTCACTGATTGATCTCAATCAAGAAATCTCTTGCTACCACCCACTCAGGGGTGACAACTATGTTATGTAAGTCTAAACCCTAAATTCTCAAAACCCACAAAATAGAGGAAAATCTATGGATCAACACCAATCCAAATAATGCAAAAGCATTGCTTTATTACATACTCATAAGCAAGAAATAGATAAATTGCGTTTTCACTTGTAAGACATGCTCCTCTTTTGAAGGGGTATCTTCCAATCATCAAGTCATTTCAGCCAAGATGCCCATTATTCGCAGAAACAAGAAACAAACACTCAAAACCACACGTTACGACTGTACCTTACTTATAAATAGATATATAAATAATAAACATACAGTAACGGTTGGCAAAAATTTCATACTCTTCAGGAATTATTTGAAACACATACTCCAAATTACGAATATGAAAACTTCATCAATGCCCTCGTAGAAGTAGTAGCAACATATTGTATACAAACCAAAACAAGAGCCAAATATAGAGTTCTATGGAAGTCTTTAGAAGTAAGAAAAGCAGGTAAATTAAAAACCATTATTACTTAATGAAATAAATCCAGCAAATGCCGTCACGCAGAAACTTAAGAAAGCCCATAAAGATCTATTCAACACATACTAACAACAATTAGAATACATTTAAGGCCAAATCAATCTCAGTAAAAGATAGACAGCCACAAATAGTATGGCCAATATTGAATGAATTGAATAGGAGGGGCACATCGAAATCAAAACTTAAAGCTACCAATCAAGCAGAAAGGCTTCTGAAGTGGAAAGAATATTTCCAAAATCAGCTCTCAAACCCTCCTGAAAACACAGACAAACCTATCCAAAACATTATTAATGGCCGATTAGACATCAATCCAGGACGGTTTCTGGAGAAAGACCTTAACGCAGCATTGAAAAAAATTATTAAAAACTGAAAAACATCAAGTTTTCACGAAATTCCAACTGAAGTTTGAAAGATAGAACATTTGATTACATATGTTCCGAATTATACCACACTGTCTACAAATAAAACGCCATGGAGAAATGACCGAAGGTGGAATCAGTCCCTCCCCTAATAAAATTGACCTGAAAATCACTAAGAACTACAGAGGCATAACTTTTACTGCCATAACAGCTAAAGTTTATCATCTTCTGCACCACAATCCAACCCAAAATCGAGAAAATTCTTTGGAAAAATCAGCACGCAGAAATCGTTCTAGAACTTTACAGATTCTGACTATTAGTTGAATCGTTGAAGGAGTACGCGCAAAGAATATCGTAGCAACACTATTGGTCGTAGATTCGTCGAAGGCATTCGATTCCATGCATAGAAGAAGGAGTAAATACTACTTGAATTTGGTAATCTCAAAGAAACAGTTATCGTTACACCAGCCCAAGCAGAATCACTACTGCATAGCCGACAGCAAACAGCGAGAGGCATTAGTTTCTACGTGAATGTAAATAAAACAGTTCACGTGCTTTGAACATAAAAAATGAGCTAACTCCACTGTAAGCGGCAGACCTCTAAAATTAGTAGACCAGTTCATATTCCTTTGCAGCGACATTTTATCAACTAAAAGAGATGTCAACTGATGCCTCGAGAAGGTGTAGACTGCTATTGTCAGGTTATTGATCATATAGTAGTCTGATCTATCTGATAAAATTAAATGGGATTTCTTACAAGCTGTAGCAGCGTCAGTATTGCTAAATATATGCACCACATGGACACCAATAAAGCGCATAGAGAAAAAAAGTTTGATGGGAACTGCACGAGAATGCTGAACAAATCCTCGAAACAACAGCCCACAAAACAACAGCTGTACAGCCACCTGTCCCCGATCTCACAAACTATTCTAGTAAGACGAGTAAAACATGAGATAAAAGGATGAAGTCACAAGCGAGGTTCTATTATGGACTCCTGAAGCAGCCTAGAAACCCTGCCAGGAGCGATGTATCATTAAATGGATGGTATGTGTGTGTGCGAGGGAAAGAGAGAGAGAGAGAAAGAAAGATGGATTGAGAGAGAGAGAGAGAAAGAGAGAAAGAAAGAAAGAGAGAGAGAGAGAGAGAAAGAGAGAAAGTCAGAGGACTCTGTGCTGTCAGTGTAACAACACTATATATATATATATATATATATATATATATATATATAAAATAATTTAAACTCTTTCTCTGCGTATACCAATGTACATATATGCATACGTATATAATGTAACAAATGTAATATATTCAAATGAACCAAATTTGCTAGAAAAAAATGCTCAATACGATTAGTGCAGTGCAGATATACGACCCAGAAAATATGAAATTATGAGCCGTTCAAGTAGGTGACTTAAAGTTTCGTGTGGTGTACAAAATCATCAGACGGAAAAGTGTGAAAAGTCGCTAATCAATCGTAATTATGGCAAGGTGCAAAGTCAGTTGTTAAGAGGGAATTACACTTGATACACACACGCACGCGCGTACACACACACACACAAAAAAACACACACACACACACATGCACACACACAAGTTTCAATTCCTGCTGATTTCTTTAAAGATTTTGACCAATATAGGGTGGAACATATTTCAAGAAAAGCACAAATTATACAGTCTTTGGCGACCACCGGTATATTCTATGAAGCCAAATATTGAGTTCTCTGATTAAAAACCGCTTTGCGTCATTATCTTCTATTCGGTGATTCACTGACAAATAAAACAACGAGTCAACATCCTTTATGTGTGTTAATTCCATCATTTTTTATCAGTTATACTAGGATCAACAAAAAATAAACAAGAATGACAAAACTTTATCAAAAGTTGCGATATATCAAAATGACCAAAGATATTTACGAACCGTACTGACCGATCAAGCGTGTAGGAAAAGAATTTGGTATCGAACTAGAGATGTAACAATTATGGATTAAATTTTCTAAGCACTGAACAAGGCATTGTGTCAGTATTATTTACTAAGTTTAGCTGAATATAGAACAAGATACGATAAATATGGAAGATGGAGCATCGATTGAAAAACATATGTGATCATATATTTTCCGCTCAATAATAAAATAAATCGATATAACAAATTGTTGAGAAAATTGAAATTAAAAGATAAGAATATTTGAAATAAGATAGAATATTAAAATTAAAATAATGAAAACCACATTGCAGATCTGGATTCATGAAACATTGCTATTTTTTATTAGGTAATATGTTGCAAAAAAAAATTGTTTAAAAGATAAGCATACATTGTAAATGGTAAATTTATTTTGAATTAACTATTCGATAGTTAATCATATACTTGTAAAGGTATTTAAATTTAACAAATGATATAACATATATTGGGTGCCTGATAGTTCCAAACAATATATAAGTAGAATTTTAAAGTAACAATGCACTGGAAAGACCTGGATGTTCCTATTGGTATTTTCAAAACAAATATTATAACAAGTATTATAACAAATATTTCATCAACTCATACCCGCATATAAACGTGGTGCATTCAATAAGTTTCCAGACTTTTATTTTACAGGCATTTGAAATTGTCGTAGGCTCTTGAAAATTCACTATGTTATTACTATATATCTTATGAGATGACTGACCAAATTATGATTTCAGGTTCAAATGAACAGCTACAGCAGCAATTGGAATGCTCTGCTTCTTGAAGGGGTTTTATTCTCTAATCTTATTCCCTATCAATTATTTTAACTTCACCCCATAAGAGCAGATGGCTTCTTTTTTTCTTTCCATATATGGTCAGCTCGATCCGAATTTTCGAACTCACCTCAACGTATTGCTTTTCCATGTTCTTCTAGCCTTACTTTTAGTTGGCAGCATGTCTCACCTTTATATCCCCTACTACAACTGTATGGGATGGAGTACACGCAATTCTTATTCACTTTTGGAGGGTTAACTCTGAAGTGATATTTTCGAAGAGAAGATCTACTCTTGAATAATTTCAAGTTATCAAATAGACTATATATCTTTTAAATCTCTTCAGCTAGGTCTTTGGCATTGAGTGCGATTAATTTTCTATGTGGTATTGCTTTATGTCGTTCGATCTAGATTTCTTGCAGCCGATGTAATGCTCTCTGGGTAGTTGTTGCGATGGGGGTTGTCTCCTAAGCTATCGATATCCTTTTTAAATGCATTGCTGTCGCTACTAATAGCTTTTCCTATTGTTGTTGTCAACAGACAACTTTCTTCACATTAAATGGATGTTGGGTGTTGAAGTTGAGGTAATCCGGAGAGGGGTCGACTTTAGATACACAGATGATCTGAATCCTCGCTCAGTACATGTTATTGATACATCTAAGAAGGATTATTTGTTGATGTTCTTTCTCCTTAGTGAACAGTATAGATTGTCGGATTGAGTTCACATGATTCAGTTGTGCTTGAACATATTCCTAGTGAGGCCAGAGAATGAATGAATCATCAACGTATTATAATGACGGCTTTAGTGACGTAGATCCTAATGGCGTTTCTTCGAAGTATTCCGTGTATACGTTGGCTTATACAGAGGACAACAGTTTTCCCATAGCAAGTCCTTCCAATCTGTTCATGTCAAACCCCATCTCAAAGTAGGTCGTTTCCACACAGAAAGTCAACATCGCCAGATCATCCATTGGGATACCGGTGTGTTCTTTCAATAGATGGATCTGCAGTGTTGCATAAGTGGGTAGCCTCGAGAACAGATTTACTACATTTTGGATCACCAGCAGGCGGGAATGAAAGGGAGAATTACTGATTTTTACATGAAGTAGAAAGCGTTTTTGACATATAATGAGGACTGACCCGTTTGTGAGGTGTCTATCTTTTCAAGGAAGTGGCTCAATCGGTTACATACTGAACCTCATGGGTATTAATGAAATACCATTCTAATATGTGCGTTAGCTGTCAGTATTTCATGAGATTATTGTTCTTGATAAAGATCTTTAGGGTCGGCTCCTATTTTACTCTAAAATTGCCACCATTGTCAATCAAAACAACCAATTCGTCAGAATATTCCACCTTATTCATCACCACAGTTGCATTGCCTTTGTCTGGTCAAAGGATAATGACATTTTCATCACACTGTAGCGATTTGATGGACAGTCTTTCTTTGATTGCCCAGTCGGCTAGGGCTATAGAATACACCGACTGCATCTTGCAGAGAAGTAAATCCCCCATCCCTAATGAGTGTCCTTGATATGACACTAAACAATCTCAGGATGAGGTTCCAGTGATGCTGGAGCTTTGGGGACTGCGGAGCACCCCTTCATTGCCATTGCTCTCAGCTCCATTCTGGCACGGAATGGTACCACTTGATAGGGCGCTTTCAATGGGTTAAATAGAACTAACTTCATACTTATGCTAAACTGAATTGTTTGAATTAGAACTGTTTGACTAAACTGAATAGCTTGAAATAGAAATATTTTTGACAAATAAACTGTGTACTTACATTTAAACTGCGTGCTTATGCTAAACCGAATTGTTTGAAATAGAACTGTTTTTGACATTGAAACTGTACTTACTCAAAATTGAATTGTTTAATAAAGAACTGTTTTGAGATTTGCCTTTGTGCAAAGAAAATCTGTACTTATACTAAATCGAATTAGTTAAATTAGAACTGTTTGACTAAACTGAATAGCTTGAAATAGAAATGTTTTGACAATTAAACTGTGTACTCATGCTAAACTGAATTGTTTTAAATAGAACTAGTTTCATAAAAATGGATTTGGCGTTAAATAACCAACAAAGGTTGATATGCCATGTTTGGTTTTGAAGCTTTAATATCTCTAGTGCTCGTCTCACTTTCCATTTTAGATTATCAGCTCGGGTTTTTGAGAATTTTAAGGTTGCTTCTTCGATTTGAGCTCTCAAATCTAAATAAGGGGTCCGCTTGACGGTGGTAATGAAGCTGAGATATTTGTTTAGCCCCGACATCTCGGAGGTAGTTAGCTGGCGCCTTACTATTAATTGCTAATTGGTGAGTAATTGATTTGGTCTTGAAAACATGAATAAATACAAAAAAATCTAAAAATACAATATGAACTTAGTAATAAATAGCGTCTCATAGGTTGATAAAGACTTTAGTTTTATAAGTCCCAATAATTCCTTCTGAAACATGGTATAACGGATATAGGTGTTTTCTTAAAAAAAACTCTTACAGAAACCATCTTTTAAATTATAAACTTTTAAAACCTTTTAAGATTCTGGTTGTCACTAGCCCTTCCTCGCGACTATTAGTTCTACTATATGAATTGATCTTTTGATGTTTCTGTTATATATATATATATATATATATATATATATATATATATATATGTTTGTGTGTATGTATGTGTGTGCGTGTGTGTGTGTGTGTGTGTGTGCTATGTTAAATGAACCATGAAGGTTGACGCTATCCTTACGAGAAATCGGAATAAATAAAGTATGAAATGTCTATTTTCTTCGAAATGGATCTCTTGAAATCTAAAATCAAATGTTCAACTGGCTTTTCCATTTATCGGTACCCCTCTAAATCTCCTCTTTTGATATACTGTGACTGTCCAACATCTTTTCACTGCAATGCCCATAAAATTGTCATATATTAATTTTTTGTATTAGTTTTCTGAAAAGGAAACTCAAAAAAGACACATGAAGCTAAATTTAGGGATTAATTTCCCAATACTGTGTTTCGCTAAAAAATGTATTGTATTTGGTTTCATGATTTTAAATTTGGCACTCATTGAAAGACGTATAAATGACGTTATTAGTTCAGTGCACGTTAAAATTAACAATTCTAAAACTTTTGTTTCTAAATCACGATATCTTTGTTTACATGACATATATATATATATGAGTGTGTGTGTGTGTGTGTGTGTGTGTGTGTGTGTGTGTGTGTGTGTGTGTGTGTGCGTGTGTGTGAGGTATGTGTGTGCATGTGTGCGAGTTTTCCGAGTGTTAGTTCTTCGTGTATATCCATCTTAGCACGTGACTTTAAACTACTAGGTTATTATGATTCCTTGTTCTTTTCTGTCTGACGATTGTGTGCACCTCATGAAACTTAAAGTAATAGCCTTCTTGTATTCCTTGTTTGTTAATTTTCTGTGTTCTATCTAGCTATCAATCTATCTATCAATCTTGCATTTCTTTACAAACATCTTTTCAAAAGAAATTAGAATTTAGAAATTATTTGTTTGAAACTTTGTGGTTAATAAAAATTGTTGAATCAGCATTATGAAATCAGTTTAATAACCACGTGATTCTGCTGTTCTTCCTTCTTAAATATTCCAACATGAATTTACATACTATCATCACAATCTAAACATGGATACAAACACCCTCACACATTTATGGGAGCATACAGTCAGTAATATGCATCCTCATACTTTTATCTTTCAAGAATCTTACATTCAGAGAACTCTGCACCTCTTTGTCTATCAATCGATCATTTTTATTTTTTATCCAAACGTCCTTCCATACATTGTGCGTGTATTCATGTGTCTCTCTTTGTTCTGGTTTTAATGTGTCGTCGAATATTTTTAAAACGAAACATGTTTCTTTATTTGTCACAACTGCTGCGAAATGCTTTTTTTTATATTATTAGTTTTCTTTCGTCTTATCACAACACCGGGTCACTGAATTTTACTACTGTTATTTAAGCAGAATGAATAACAAATATTTTGACTACATTATTATTCTTCGTCAGATTTTCTCCCCAAAATTTTGTTTTTTCACTTCGAACAGAAGACATAATCCTATTAATTTATTCGGATAACTTAGAAAATAGCAATCCACAATTCTTATTTTTTTTTTATCGCTGTTTATTTGCAATTTTGCGTTTACTTCTTCTCTTTAAATCACCTGAATTCTGTGATGAACTACTTCAATGATTAATATTGAGCAAATCTCTTTCTGATCTTATTCGTAGATTTTATCACAATTTTATATATTGAATCCGTTCAACTGTTGAATTAACCATAAAGTAGAAAATAAATAGCTTTCAACTCGATTAGAAACGTGCCACTATATAATGAGAAATAGGTCTTTTAAATGAAAAATCTTAACAAATTTAGCCACAGAAACCTATGACAAAATGGCGCTTGAATCTATATTGATACTTTTTTGCTTCATATTTTACTCAAAATTGTTTTGCTTTTTATAAGTTATAATAATAACATCACCTGACGACGTTTTGAGGATTTGTGTGCCTATAATGAGGAAAATATTCATCTGTCTCTTTTAATGATTATATAAAGAGTGGCTGACCGAAGAAGGGTGAGACAAACAGCCTTTTATAACAATAGAGACAGCAAACATAAATAAGGAGAGATAGCTTCAATGTAAAACTTGATGAAAGTCGAGTACCATCATCTAATTCAGAACCTTTCCGCATATAATTTTAACACTTTTTGAAAGTTTTCTTCAAATTGGTCTCAAAAGGATGTTTTTAACCAAACAAACATTTAGTAAATTATGTTACATTTTAGCATGTTGCATTCTATGCGTTTCATTAGCGTCTAGGTGCTACATTCAAACAACAGGACTGACACATTCTTAGTTTAGAAGAACTTCCGTTTTCTTTTTTAAGATCGATTTTATTTGATCGATAACTAGGCAATTGCAGTCCATGCCTTCACTATGCATACTTTGACATCGCTTTCAGTAGATGATATATAGCTGCTGAGGTTATATGAAATGATTTACTGATTTCAGAGGCTTGCCTGTTTACCGTGAGATGATTCCTTTATGGTTTCTGGAAGCAGCACCTCACTAAACAGCAGATATACAGCTGCTTATCTCCCATCTCCTAAGCCATCCAAGTAAGACGTGTTGGGCGCTGCTGAATGATTTAAGACGATTCTATAAGTAACTTTCTTTTATTGACTCCAATATACGACGAGTGGCACCAGTATTGACCAACCAGAAAGTATTTACATCAGCTCTGTATAAAAATGGAGAGAGAGAGAGGGAGAGAGAAAGAGAGAGAGAGATAGATAGATAGATAGATAGAGAGAGAGAGAGAGAGAAATATTCTGGGCTATCAGCTGATAATGCTGATGATGCAATGATATTTCTGCTCTTTAAGATAAAATAAAATTAAGATTTTCGTCAATCCAATTCAGGTATCTGATTTACATTCCTTATATGTTTTTTTTTTGTTGATAGTTTAAATTTGAAATATCGTCAAATATAAAGTGATAATTATGAATTTGCTTACGTTTGGTTTGATCGGTTTTATGGCATATCAATCTTTGTTGGTTATTTAACGCCAAATCCATTTTTATGTAAATAATCTGTTCTATGTAAAACAATTCATTTTAGCATAAGTACACAGTTCAATTGTCAAAAACATTTCCATTTCAAACTATTCAAGCAGTTATATGTAAAAATTCAGTTAACTGCAAATACAGTTTTAATGTCAAAAAACAGTTCTATTTCAAATAATTCAGTTAAGAATAAGCACGCAGTTTAAATGTAAGTACAGTTTAATTGTCAAAAACATCTTCCCTTCAAGCTATTCAGTTTACTCAAACAATTCAGTTTAGCATAAGTATGCTGTTAGTTCTATTTCACCCATAGATAGAGCCCTATCAGGTGCTACTCCGCCGGGCCAGAGTGGACCTGGAAACAATGGCAATGAATGGGTACTCCGCATTCCCTAAATCTCCACCACTGCTGGAAACTCACCATCAGATTGTTTTGTGTCATATCCTGGACACTCGTTTGGGGGGGGGAGGTCTTACACCTCTGCAGAGGTGCAGTCAGTGTATTCTACAGCCCTAGCAGACTGGGCAAAGTTTGATTAGGGGAACTAATAGTTCAGATGGAACAAAAAAAGGAAAATACTTTGTTGTATCATCATAACGGGTAGTCTTTTTTCTATCATGATCATTAGTTGCCGGAAATCGGAAATTTTTGATAGTTTCCAATACTGAGGTAATTTACTAAGCTTTTTTGTTTAGATGTAGCACAAGGCTGCATGAATTGGGCACCCAATGAGAATCGAACTCACTCGTGTAGGTTTGCTAGTCTACCTTGCTAACCATTACACCACCCGAGGTGCCCTAGTTTCCAATACTGAGAGGAAATATGTAGCAATCTCTTTCTTCTCTCTTCACTTGTTTCATTGTTCCACTTTTTCCCCTTTCTTTCTTTCCTCGCTGTCACTCTCTTTAATACTTTAATACTAATCAACTCACCCACTCACCAACACACAACTCATGCACACATACACACGCATACACATACTAATATATATATATATATATATATATATATATATATATATAAATATATATATATATATAAATATATATATATATATATATATATAAATATATATATATATATATACGTACATACACTAACCCACAACTCCTACACACGCATACACACGATTTTATATATATATATATATATATATATATATACACCAAGTCACAACTCATACACACATACACAAACATTTATGCACACGTACGCTAATATCTATCAAGAGAGAGAGAGAGAGAGAGAGAGAGGGGAGGGGTCGGGGAGAAATAGTAGTTCTGTTTACTTTGGCAGAAATGAGCAACGAATTATACTTTAATTTCTACAAAACATATCCATTGTATAACGCATTCCAGAGAGTTTTCATTGTCGAAACGTCTAAAATGACATACGTGTAAAATAGCATGAAACTGTGTCGTTCTAAATCCATTAATATCCTCCACGACCTCAAATATCTTAGTTTTTAAATTAATTTTCATTTCGGTTAAAGAAAAGTCACATCGAGCTAATTCTAGTGTGTATGGCGTAGACGGAATTTGCAAAATCCTGTGTTTCGCAGAAAAGTGATAATCAAATGTATTCATTGTGCTTATCAAAAATAATCGATAATTGGCACTAACTAGTCTCAATAAAATCTAGACAACTTCATTTCATTGCGCAGCTACGCAACTTGTATAATTATATAAGTTGTGTGGCTGTGCAGAGATGTTTATTTAAATTTGGACTTCCAAAATTGAAAAAAAAACGTTAAAAGTCAAGCTCGATATTTTCATTTACTTTATATATATATATATATATATATATATATATATATATATATATCATCATATCACGCTGGTAGCACGGATATCCCTGACCCTCTCTCGCCACTCCTCCCTATCGTTCATCGCCCTAGGCAGGTCTTCAGGACAACATCCCGTATCTTCACATAGCTGCTGAATGTATGTTCGTGCTGGTCGTCCTGCTTTTGCACGGCCATGTGTGGGGGTCCATAAGAGTACATCTCTTATGAGTTCGTCCCTGCTTCTCCAGCAGTGTCCTGCATGTCTGGTTCGTCTAACTCGAATAGTTTTCGTGATAGGAGGCAGGTGGCCGTACAGTTGGTGTCTTGTGGGGTGTTGCCGTCAGGACTTGTTCCAGATTGCACGTAGTATTCTTGTGCAATTGCCGTCTAGCTTCTTCTCCAGCCGTTTGTTAGCGTCCATGTAGTGCACACGTATAGCAATATCGATGTGACCGCTGACCGCTGCCTGAAAGAAACTGCGTTTCATTTTATCGGTTAGGTCTGATTTCCATATAATCGATAGCCTATTGGTAGCTGTCCATGCTTTCGTTAACCTCGTGTCGATGTCCTTTTCGGTTGATTCGACGCTGCTTCCTAGGTAAGTGAATTTGTCTACTAGTTTAAGAGGGGTTCCTTCTAGAGTGGAGATGTCCCCCGTTTGATTATAGCACACATATTCCGTTTTGTGTGCATTAACATAGACGCCTATGCTTGCAGCTGCTCGTTCCAAACTATGCAGTAGTGTTTCGGCTTGGTCGGGTGTATTTGCCAGTATCGCTATGTCATCGGCGAAGTCGGCGTCGGTAATTGTTGTTGCGGGGTACCTTCTGCTTCTTTTCTTCGTCAGTTCGAAGCCATTCTCTGTGATTTTGTCAATCGATATTCTAAGTACGTAGTCTAGACAAATGATAAAGAGGTACGGAGCCAGCGTGTCCCCTTGTAGTACTCCTGCTACAATGTCGAAGTATTCTGTGTCTCCATCTGGTGATCGTACTTTTACTTTGGTGTTTCTATCGAGAATCGTTATTGCCGCTACGGTTTCTTTAGGTATTCCGTACGCTAGTAGGATTTGTTCCATCTTTCCTCTGTGAATGGAATCGAAAGCCTTGGTAAAGTCGACAAATATTAATGTGGCTTGTAGGTTTTTTGCCCGTACACCTTTCAGGATTCTACGGATGGTTAATATTTGTGAGGTCGTGGATCTATTTCTTCGGAAGCCATTTTGGTTTTTCCTAAGTATGTTGTCGATTTTGGGTTCTATGCGGTTTCGTAGTAGGGCATTGTAGATTTGGGCTGCTATGGATGTAAGTGTTATGCTTCGGTAGTTTTTGGCTAATCCGAGGTCCCCCTTTTAGGGAAGGGGGGTATGCATCCCTTCATCCATCTATCTATCGGATTTTGATTGTATACTGCGTTGTAGTGGCGGAGCAGTATGTCGTCGAATTGTCTGGTCTTCCATACTTCTGGGGGAATTTCGTCCGGCCCTGCAATTTTCCTATTTTTAATTTTTCTGAGAACCAAGTCGAGTTCTTCTTGTGTAAACGGTCCTAGTTTAATGTCTAATTGTTTGCTAATTATTCTGGTAATTGGTTCATGTCTTATTTTCGGTGGGTATCCTAGTAGGTTTTCGAAGTGCTGTTTCCACAGTTTTATTCTTTCTTGTTGGTTTGCTGCTTTCAGTTTTGCTTTGGCTGTGTTCTTTCTTCTACTCACCTCGTTTATTGTTTGCCAGGCTATCCTAGATTGTCTATCTTCCACCGAGTCTCTAATCTTATCTATATGATTTTGAATGTATTCTGTCTGTTCTTTTATATATATATGCCTGCTAATTGTTATTGTGACGTTTTTAGTTTTAAGGTATTTGTGTTTGTTGGGGTTTTTCGATAGGTTTTGGAGGCTGTTTTAACTAGTTCACGTTTTTCTCTCACCGCTAAAGTTTCCATGGGACTCTATATTTAGTTTTGATTTTTGTTGGAATGCATTTCGCTGCTGCCTCGAGGTGCGCATTGACGGAATTTTCATATTCGTCGTTTGGTGTACTTTTTTCCGTCTTTTCTTGTAGTGTTTCGAATCTGTTTCTTAATTTTAATACGTATTTATCTCTTATATCTCTGTTGTTCAATAGGGCCCAGTCATAGTGTTTGGTGTTCGCTGTTCGTTTGGCGTTTTTTCGTAGGCTTAACCGTATTTTCGCCGTGACTATTCGGTGATCGGTGGACACACCCTCAAAAGAGGAGTATGCCTCGCAATTCAATGCACTATTCTTCCATTTCTTGTTTATAAGGACGTAGTCTATCTGAGCTTTAGTATTGTTTGCGTACGTGTATGTCCGTACTTTGCTCTCCCTTTTTTGGTAGTTTGTATTGAGGCATGCTAATCTATTTTCTATCATGAAATCTGTTAGATGTTGCCCTTTCCTATTTGACGTGTTGTGGAGGCTGTATTTGTTGTTTCCGTTTTTCCCAATTTGAGCATTCCTGTCTCCGCCAATGACTAACATGTTGTGTTTCGGGATGCTACGCACTAATGAGGATAACTCATCGTAGAAGGTGACTAGTTCAGTTTCTTCACTAACATTGGTCGGGCTGTAGCAGGAGATGATTGTTTCTCTGGGGTTGCCGTTAAAAGTAGCTGCCATCATTGTAAGTTGTATTTTCTCAATACTATTTAGCGTTTTTAATGCTCTAGGTCCTATAAGTAATCCTACCCCTCCTACTGCGGCGTTGACCGACTTTTTCCATGCCGATACAGTGACGAGCGACCATCCATTGCCAGTTTCGTGATATTTGATATCTTCGGTGTGCGTGTATTTGTGTTCTTGTATGCATATTATGTCAATCTTATGTTCTTCGGCCGATGCGATTAGCTCTGGTAGTTTTCCTATTCTATTTAAGGTTCTTACGTTAAATGTGGCTATTTGTAGTGTTTGCTTGCATTTTAGTAGTTTTGATCGTTTGAGCTCTGTAGCTGATTTTTCGAACACTGAGGCCAGGGCTCCAACCTCAGCATGACGCGCCCCTTTTTTACCCGCGCGAAGAGCGATGCAGTTTGTGTATGTGGTTTGAGTGTGGGTCATGGTTATCTTTCGATGTCTGTTTTATTCTCTTCTATAGAAGCCACTCTTATAGAGGAGCAGCAGTACTTTCCCGATCGAACTAACGATCCTGAGCGTAAAGTCGTCAAACTCACGTCCAGGACCAGGTTAGGTATTGAGTTTGGTCATCCATGGGTTTATTCAAATACCTTTACGTACATCATGCTGCTTCCCATGTGTACGTAAAAAAAGGTGTGGGGGGGTAATCTTGATTTAAGTTTTCTTAAGTTTTAACTTAAAGTCCAAGATTAAGGTACTTTCGTCAGACTTTCACTGGTACTGAATTTTTGTTTTTTTTTGTGGGGTGGCGGTATTGGAACATTTTCCTAGGCTTTTTAGTTTTTTCTTCTATACTACCGTTGGGAACCGAGGAGGCTTCAGGAATTATAGAGCTTTTACAGATGACTTTTTTTTTTTTGGTGGTAGCATTGGGTTTTTTAGGCTTTTACTTTTTCTTCTAAACTACTGTTATGGCTTTCTTTAAGAATTTTTAAATTATAGAAGAGATTCAAAACATTTTTCCGTGTTCGCTGACAATTGGACAGAGTCTTATAATCAATTTGGGTTTATAGTAGAGTAAGCGTGTTTTTACATTTGAAACGCATATTTTAAGCATTATTTTACAAACAAAAATACAGCATAACCTTTTGTAAAATTCAGCATTTTAAATTGATAGAACTTAAAGACATACTGACCAATATTGAATTATTTTTCCTCTGTTGGCACGTGTGTTCAAATCATTCCTCTCCCTTTTAACGTTTATTTACTACGGAATTTTTGGTAGTTTTGGAGACGGTCTACTGTTCTAGTCAGGGGGGTGGGGAGGGATATTAATTTCATCATTTTTTTTCTTTTTCTTTTTCATTCTGCAATCAGTAATTTGACATCTAAATTACATAAACATGAAAAGAACACTGTCTTCTCACTTTATCAGATATATTTACAAAAAATACATGAAATTATCTTGAGATACTTCAGATTAAACTTTTCAAAGAAATTACTATTAGTTTCAGGAAAGGGCTTTGGATGAGTTCTGAATATCTTGCATGCTTTTGCTATAGTCCACCTAGTTTGAATTGGTAAATGCTGCCATTACCCTAGCCTTCAGTCGATGTTTTGTGTTACGCGGGGCTTTCTGGTCTCTCGCTCAACCGTGCCACACACATAATAATCAAGGTGATTGCAATCTGGGTAGTTTTGTAGCTATATGTTTGGAGTAATAAGGATTCAGAGTCATGCTGCTGCGTGGTATGTAGCAGAATCCTGTTGCCAGACACAGCGTCTCCTAGCAGGTATCATCTGGCTCCAGGGCAACACTACCTCCTCCAAGCACCTGATGCAGTCCTTTGTATTGAGTCGGAGGACTTGGAAGATGAATGAAAGCGTAACGTCCCCATCACTAAGGACCACACCAAACACATTGACCTGAATTTGGTTTTCGGCTTTCATTAATATCAATGCATATTTTGGAGATAGAACAAGTGAACGGTTGTTTTGTAAGTTCCCAATCTGTTCCTGGCATAAATATTCCTCATCTGACAAAAAAACAATGCATATTCGATTGAAAGGAATGCTTAAGTTTTTTGACTAGCTTTCAGCACGGTCTTTTCTATTGACCTTCATGTCCTGAGATAAAAGAAAAATTAGCCATTTCTTATCTTGTATGGGAAATGTCGAATGTCTTCATGCACTATCACATTGATAAGAAAATCAAACATTCCTATTTTCCTGGCTATGGACCTGGAATCGTTATTAATCAATCCTGGATCTCACCCGCTAATTCATCACGTTTTTGCAATCAAAACAATGATAGTAGGGCTTCCGAACTGCCGTACCTACATAATCACTCTCAGTGTCATCCAATTATTTTTTTAATCCTCTGCACTGTACAGAGCTTGACACCCAATCACTTTGAAATCTTCGTATTGGCGCTTCCGCCTTCAATGCCAAATAGTACAATATGCCGTTTCCAAATTCCTGACGGAGTGACTAGCGTCATAGTTAAAACAGTTAAAACTGTGTGTATAAAATGATTAATGTTAAATTGAATTATTTGTAATATAGAGCAATAATTGAAACTATTTTGCCGTGTGAAATGAATAATGTTGATTAAAATTATTAATGCAAAATTTGTAATTATTTAGTGACCAAGTTATCACATTTAAGTGAATCAGATTGCAAGGCTTCAGTCTTTGAGCTTGGGAAATGTGGAATACCCCTTCTTTACCATTACTCTCGAATCCACTCTTATCCAGAGCGATCAAACCTGTTAGGGTTCCATGTATGGGCCAAATAAAACAGTTCAATTTTTTTTACCAGGGATTATTATTGATATTTGATATGATTATTTGTGTTAAGTAGCAATACTCGAAACCATCTAACTGTGTACATGTAAAAAATAAGTATTAAATTAGATATAAATACATGATGAATATGATTACTAATATTGTATATTAATACAATTTAATATTATATATCAATTTAAATATTATATACTAATACAAGTTAATCCTTTAACTATGTGCAAAATGGCGAGCTCTTGCTCAGTGAAATATAATGTTTCCTCCAAACAATTCCTTTACAAACTTCAATCCACCCTTTCCTTTCTATCTCTCTCTCTCTCTCTCTCTCTCTCTCTCTCTCTCTGTCTGTTGTCACTTTCTCTCTTTCCATAAAATTATACATTCGTATTTGAGTGTGTGTTTCAATTTACAACTAAATAGAAGTGCAGACAATATCGTATATTCAGAAAATGAGTTGAAGTCGTTCTCTTACCATCACTTTTTGACAAATACACTTTGTAATTCCCCCAGTTATGAGTTAAATATCACCACTATTAATACAGTTGGTATTCAATAAATCACGAAGGTTTATATGCCATTAAACAAAAAAAAGTGACCGATGATATCAATGCATGCACAGGTCACATTTTTAGATATAATTTCGTTCCTAATTGTATGGTGAAGTACCGGGGAGAGAGAGAGAGAGAGAGAGAGAGAGAGAGAGAGAGAGAGAGAGAGGGGGGAGGGGGGGGATTAATTCTCGAAGAAAGGGGTTTCTACAGATATTACATACACACAATCTCCCAATATCACAGATTTTACAGCCCCAGAAAACGTTATTAAAGAAAAATTTTCCTTCTTATCACAGCAAATGTATTGTGTAATTTTTTATATACCCTATGATAATACAAAAATTAAAGGCTACTAATTTAGGGAGAAATTACAGAAATCAGGATTAACTACTATCCAAGAAAGAAGAATGAGATGCGATCTAATTGAAACTTTTACAATAATTAGTAGGATTTATCAATATGGTAGACATTTTGATATTTCTCTTTGAACTAAAAATTTACATGTTTTAAAAACTAAGTCTTCAAACCAATTGAAATTTTTGCACATAGATTAAAATATTTTGGGATGAATTTGCCAAATCAGACGGTAAAAAAGAATTTAAGAGGGCATTCTGGGAATAAATAACTTAACAGAGTTTGATCTATCTATCTATCTATCTATCTATTAAAGTTCGTTGTAAAAAGATAGTGAAAAGCGGACACGTCTAAAGAGACAGAACCAACAAATATTTGCAATAATAATTACTATATTTCTATTTTTGGTATAAATTTGGTTCAAAAAGTTTACTCACATTTATTCACTCCAAGTAGAGATAAATAAATAAGTCAATGTTTCACAAGTGAATCAAAAATATTTAGTTAAGTTGTTGCAGCATAATCAGACATCAAAAAAGTTGGATTTGATTTTAATAGTTTTGAATATTGAATGATGCTACAGTTGCTCAAAATATTTTGAGAGCAACACCGATGAATAAAATCATATATCAATATGTGATTCATTCTTATAATGTCAGTGGTCCTCATCTTGTTGGTAGGATATGCGAATTACGATTGGAATGTCTTTAGTTTTTGATTGTTCTTATGTGACCACAGATTGCAATACCGAAACTCTTCAACTGAGCCACGAGTTCATATCGCACACAAGTGACGCCAAATTAACTAGTCATGGTAATTGCGCGGCCAACTAAACTAAATGTGTCTTGCAAGTTACATCTGTACTCTGTACCCTTGCCATTGAGGTCATGATAATTATGCGGATACGTATTTCTAATCCTCTTGGGAAAACGTGGACCTGGAGGTGACCGTGGACTCTGCAAAGAGTACGGATGTAACTTACAAGACACATTCAGATCAATTGGCAACGCAATTACCATGACTAGTTAGTTTGGCGTCACTTGTGTGCGATATGAACTGTTGGCTCAGTTGTAGAGTTTCGACTTTGCAATCTGTGGTCACTGGTTTGTGCTCCAATGGTGGAGATCGCGGTATACACTGCTGATGAGACCTAAAAAAGGTCGAAACAGCTGCCCAGTGCTTCTGTATGTCGTGCGTAAGGGTTCCCCGGATTTTCTTGTCATGGTAATTCGATTTACAATAAAATTTCTCTTGTTAAAAAAGAAAATGTAGATCTGTTAAGTTCTTGCTTTATATGAATTTATATAAAGCTTCTTTTTCCGTCAAATTGTCTAATAAAATTTGGCTGCGCGTACAGACAGCAGAACCAGAACGGAATTCTGACATTTATGTTGAAGATGATATCAACCTGCTACTGCCACTTTCAGCTGCCTAATATATCTACCTGATGACCTCTGACTTCTTACAACCCATTTTCTCAAATCACCGGATGACTAAATTGACCAATCGCAGGGTCTCAATGGCAGACTTATATATATATATATATGTCCAATAAGAATGACCTGATTTTCTACCTTGTTTTACTTTGGACTATGTTTAATATTGATTCATTACACTGATTATGAATTTAAGTCTTGTTTTCCATACGTTTCTGATAATCCAACAAAACCTCTGATCAGACCTTTACTGGAACGATGGAGATTAGAAAAGAGAATTCTGATCAGTATTAGATAATAATGTAAAAATCAAAAATCAAAACGAAATACATGACAGACGAAATTAAATCAATGAAAACAGATTCCATTTGAAGAATGATTTGTATAAGAAGTATAGAAAAAGATTTCGGTGAGGATAATGAAAGTGCGGTTTCGTTCCAATATTTTCTGTCAGTGTTCATTTTTAGCTTGGTAAAATTTATTTTCATTTAGTTTTAATTTTGCGATTATTTACGGCAGACGAAAAAATGAATAAATAATCAAATAAATAAATAATAAATAATTAAATGGATGAAAGAAATCAAAACATTGAAATAAAATAGAAAAATATCTATTGAAGCGTAGCTTCTTTTCATAGTTCTTATATCTCTTCAGAGAAAATCTAGCCAGACAAGGTGAATGTGATGTAATGTATTTTATTGTATGTTTGAATCCCAGCATTAACTTCGTCTTATTACATAATAGGGTCGAGACACATAAACGGGACGTAATAAACATCTACTTATTTCTCTCCTCTTTTTTGAACAATTGCTTTTTATTAGGAAAATTGTCTAGGACTTTTAAGATTTGAGATTTGATTTTCTGTAAAAGAATACCAGCACTCTCTCTCTCTCTCTCTCTCTCTCTCTCTCTCTCTGTCACTCTGTCTCTGTTTCTGTCTCTGTCTCTCTTCTGGTAAATATTTACTAAACTGAGCTTAGTAATGCACAAGACAAAAAGGGTGTTGGAAGATTGTATTTCTCAAGTTCGTTTTTAATTCTTTTTAATGGGAGTGCACCTGTCACTCTCAAAAAGTTTTCGAAACTGAGTAAAAACCCTATCCACTCGCTCTAATATGACTTTGATAGACTGTGGTTATGCGATTCTCTAGATTAGGTTTGGGTTTGATTTTATGGCACATCAACCATTGTAGGTCATTAAATGACACATTCTTTTAATACGAGGTGAATGCGATAAGTTTCCAGACTTTTTTCGCATGGCCACTTTTATTGATAGAACACACATGAAACTTTAGTCCTTGTCGAAGTAATCTCCACCGGCTGCAGTGCACTTGTACCTTTCCAACAACTTCCGCAAGGCCACATGGAAGTCGTCTTGTGTGAGCGTGTCAATGACCTTCGTCACAGCCTCTTTCATCTCCTCAATTGTCTCATAACGACAGCCTCTGAGCTTAGGGAATAACCAAAAGTCAAAGGGAGCAAGGTCTGGACTATAGGGAGACTGAGGAACTGTCTTGATGCCCATCTTAGTCAAATAGTCTGTGACAAGGATGGAGTTGTGGACTGGTGCATTGTCCTGCTGGAAATGCCACTGACCTAATTTGAAGAGTGCTGGCCTCCTCCCAAGGAATCTCTTCTTGAACTCCCTTAAAACCTCAACATAGTAACCCTAACCCTAACCCTCTGGCCAATCAACTCTGGTGTATTGACTTCCTTAGTCCTCCAACACCTCTCATCATCCCTCGCAGACTCCTTACCTTTCTTGAATCTCTTATGCCACTCAAAAACTGATACCCGATTCATACAAGAAGGTCCAAAAGCGGTCTGAAGCATTCCATACGTTTCTGTGGCATTTTTTGCAAGTTGAAAACAAAGTTTTATTGCATATCGTTTTTCTAAAGTGTCCTCACGTCCAGATTGCACCTTTGAAACTGACCAGCTGTGACAATCAGGTTTTAGCAGGGTGTATTCCAATTCTTGGTGTAGCTGTTCATTTCAACCTGAAATCATAGAAATTGGTCAGGGATCTCATAAGATGTATTGGAATTACGTACTGAATTTTCAAGAGTCTATGACTATTGTAAATGCCAGTTCTAAAAAAGAAATCTGGAAACTTATCGTATGCCCCTCGTACATATACATTAATATATATGATTTCTAAACACTTTTTGTATATAACATTTTGAAATGGGCTTGAGCTAATTTTTTGCTCACATTTAAATGGTTTCACTTATTTCTATCTAATGTGAATACACATTTAAATGATCAAACAGTTCTATTTCAAACAATTCAGTTTCGCATAAATACACAATTTTTTGTTTACACACAGTCATTTGTTTAAATAGAGATTTTGTTTACATACAGTTAAATGTGAATACAGTTCTGTTTAAAACAATTCAGTTTTGCATGTAAACAAGTAAAATGGTTTCAAATATTGCTATATATCACTAAGAATTCAATTAAACATCAGTCATTTGTTTACACACATTTAAATAATTATACAGTTCTACTTCAGACAATTTACTTTGGCATAAATGTCAAACAGTTCTATTTGACCCATAGATCGGACCATATCAGGTACTACTAGTTCGGGGCAGAACAGACCTGGGAGCGATGACAATGAAAGAGTACTCTGTGTTACCCAGATCTCTATCATTATTGTAGCCACACCATCATATTGTTTAGTGTCATATCAGGACAATTGATAGTGGAGTCTTACCCCTCTGCAGATATGCAGTCGGTATATTCTACAACCCCAACCTACTGGACCAGCATTTTCTGGGATGAGACAAGTGTTACATAGTAAGTCTTTAGAAAGTTGTCACTTGATCCGAGAACATGCCATAAACATACAATTATAGTTTAGTTTCATCGGTTATTCAAATTTGAATAAATCGGGCCAGCCATCTCAGCCAGTTTTCCAACCTTCCTGCATAGGTAGGAGGAAAGCCTCTGCATCTTCTAAAAGTCCTTTTTCAATGCCTCTGTGCAGTGTTACTAACAAATGTTAAAAGCACCAAGACAGGTCTTCTCTGTAGTATTCCAAAAATCTAATTGCAAAACTTGAAATGGAAACTTTTTAAAGTTTTTTTTTTTCAATCCACGATCCTGTAACATCAAATCTGTCATCAACGACTTCATAATTTCATAGGCGAAGTTTTATTTGTACATGACACAATGTTGGGCTGCGTTAAGGACTCAAGGTCCTTGTGAATTAAATGTTGTCCTTACTTATAACAGTTTAATTACCCAATACAAACAGAAGAAGCAATATCTAACTAAATCAAACAGTGTCGCTAGATACATTAATTCATGCACTCGCTTGCCGTCTTTTACCGTAGGTGGCAATGGAGTTCAGTTGTATGTATAGTTTATGCACTAGCGGTTACAAACTCAACGACTCGAAAGGGCCAATACATTTTGGTGTAGAAGCACAACAATATAAAGTTGTTGGGTGGGGGGAAACATCCTTTCTATCAGTTATAATGCGAGTATAATTCAATCAATCTATTTTCGTTAATACAGCAGATAGGCTGCCATTTTTTTCATCAAAATCAATACGCATATGATTGTAAGGTTTCGTTTGATAGTATATCAACTTTTGTGGCTTATTCAATGGCAAAAACATCCTTGTCGAAGCATAGTAGTGCTAGTATTTAACTTATAACTTTAACAAGTGAAAGTGAACTTAAGAGCGAAAATGGAATTCGATGTCGCTTTCTACGATGTCACAGTCAAGGTCGATAACCATTATGCCAGAAGGCCTCCCCTAAGCTATTAGGTGGTAAATGTAAATTTATACAAAATGTAGAGGAATACATTTTCTGTATCAATTTTTTTTTATTTTCAACTTTTGCTAGATTACGTTTTTTTTTGTTTTGATTTTTGATAAATTCCCTTTTCCCAATCTAATTGTATTTTATGGGTAAACTGCAAAAAAATTGTTCAATAAATACTTTGAAAATGAATACAACAAAAGCAAAATTCAATGTTTTAGAACATTTAAGGAAATAGCGATTACATTTTCTGTTGAGTTTACAATTCACTCTCAAACATTTTCAATGATTTTTGTTGATGTGTATTGTCTGTCAAGTCAGCTACACTTTTACCATGCCAATTATGAGTGGACACATATTTATTCGTACATTATTAAACAAAACAAAATTTCTCATGTACCGTTGTGAACGTTATTCGTCTGTCACCTCATGTCCACCCTCCATCAAAATAGTTATTTGAAACAAGTTGATGTTCATATCACCAACATTCTTATCAAGAACATATTTTTTAAATGTATATAAAATTGTATTATTTCCATTTTCAGCGTTTGATCTTGAAGTGACTGAAATATTAAAATGCATTCTATCATTCGATGAGGAGAAATATGGCCAAAGGCAAAGGAAAAATTACCAAGTTTTTGGAAAAAAATTATTCATGAAAATATTTCTGTCGTGTGCCACAGAAAACTAGTTTCTCGCGAGTTTGTGACGTCTGCTCTAGAGCAATTTATATTTTCTTTTATCCTCCTTATTTTCTTTCCAGCAAAGACGAAGAAATGGGGACGTCATTTTGGATATTAATATGCTAAATTCATTGTGATGATGATTTTTATCAACGCAAACAATGCCGTCAGTAAGGACTTACCCAGCAAATGAAAAAACAAAAAAACAAAAAAAAACAAAAAACAAAACAACAACCGAAAACAAACAAAATATAAAGAAAAAAACAAAACAAAAAGCAATACAAGACAAAACAAAAAGTAAAATATATCCATCTATCTTCAGTCTTCAATTATCAGATCTTAGAAAATAATTTTTTTATATGAATGCAAAACGTTTTAAAATTTATAATAAACTAGATACATAATATCTTTATCTCTTTTTTTAAAAAATTATTTTTGTATTTCGAATATCTCAGATTGATTAAAATTCACAAAAAAAAAAAAAAACTATTTCAAAATAATTTATATCTAGTCCGATTCTGGATATGATTACTTTGTTTATTCTTCTTAGTTTTCTTTCTTATTTTAATTGAAAAAGATTTTTACGACAGCATATGCAAGTAGAGAAATCTTTCTCCAAATTTACTCTTGTTCTAATTTTCGCCTCTGGTCTCGAGTCTTCCAGAAATTTAATCAAGAGCCTGTAACTCTGTATGGTTTCATTTTTTGTTTGTTTGGTTTTTCCTACTACGAAACTCAAAATTCAAATCTTATCTTGCAGTCTACCTACTTGAAACTGATTTTTAAAGAATAGATTTTTTTTTGTTCTTCTTCATTGTAGATCCTCATGATGTAATGCTTTTCAGAAATTATTAGCGTAAAAGAAAAGTAGATTCAGTATTGAAACTCCTGACATTTAAGAGTTCTACTATGTTTCAAGTTCATTTAATGTTCTACTTAAAGTTTTTTGGTGCTCTCAACTCTTTGGAGTGTTTTCAATTAAGGGTGGGTCAGGTGTTTTCAATTAAGGGTGGTCAGGTGTTCTTTAAAAATGCACTCATAGTGTAACGGTTACAGTCGCTGGAAATGAACCCGTTGAGTTGATTTTAAATTTTGAACGAACCTGTTTTATTTCATATACGAGGATGATTAAATAAGTTTCCAGACATTTTTCATATGGCCACTTTTATTGATTGCACACTCATGAAACTCTAGTCCTCGTCGAAGTAATTGCCTCCGGCTGCGATGCACTTGTTGTACCGTTCCAACAACTTCTAGAAGGACCCACGGAAATCTTCTTGTGTGAGCGTATCAATGACCTTCGACACAGCCTCTTTCATCTCCTAAATTGTCTCATAACGACAGCCTCTGAGCTTAGGGAATAACCAAAAGTCACAGGGAGCAAGGTCTGGACTATAGGGAGGCTGAGGAACTGTCTTGATACCCATCTTGGTCAAATAGTCTTTGTAAAGGAGGGAGTTGTGGACTGGTGCATTGTCCTGGTGGAAATGCCACTGACCCGATTTGAAGAGTGCTGGCCTTTTCCGACCGAATCTCTTCCTGAACTCCCTTAAAACCTCAACATAGTATTCCTTGTTGACTGTCTGTCCAGTGGGAACCCAGTGCATGTAGATCATGCCAGTGCTGTCAAAAAAAGGGATCATCAAAAGTTTGCGGGTGGATTTGCTCTGTCTGGCCTTCTTGTGTCTGGGAGAGCCAGCATGCTTCCACTGGGAACTATGTCTCTTGGTCTCTGGGACATAGCAGTAGATCCACGTTTCATCGCTTGGCATTTTTTCCAAGTTTAAAACAGAATTTTATTGCATATCGTTCTTCTTAAGTCGGGATTGTATTTTTGAAATTCACCAGCAGTGACAATCAGGGTTTAGTAGGGTGTATTCCAATTCCTGCAGTAGCTGTTCATTTGAACCTGAAATCATAAAAATTAGTCAGTTATATCATAAGATGTATAGCAATAACATAGTTAATTTTCAAGAGTGTACAACAATTTTAAATGCCTCTACAAAAATCTGGAAACTTATTGAGGGCACCATGTATTACTTATACCATTAGAAAAAATATGAATTCAAAACACCTTCGAAGTATGGGTAAATAATAAAGAAAATTAAGCGCTTAAACCCTGGAATGGCAACTGGACTAAGAGTAGAGCAACTCTGAATTCAAACCAGTTGTAAACCTCGAAAAGGATGGGCTCCAAGATATGTAACATGATTAGCGCCCCCGTGATCAAACCAAGTCACGGAACTAATGAAGTCATTTCAAAGGGAAAATCGGGAAAATCCTCGTGACTTAATGGTTACTGGACTGCAGCCCCAAAGTAAGTTCGAAATCCAGTTGCGCTATAATGTACAATTTTGCACTAATAACCACCGGTAAATGGAGGAACCCCTTCATCCTCTTTGCAATTAATTTAACCATATTTACCCAACCCCTCCGCTCAGGAAGGATATGACACAGTTTAACAGGTTTGAATTCAGAGTTTTCCTTCTCCTAGACTAGGTGCCTCATCAAGGTTAAAGAACCTAGTCTATCCTACTATTTACCTATAGCTGGAGGGAGAAATAATTGGATTCATACCTTTCCCAAGGGTATTAGTGCTATGTGAAATGCAAACAGTCTCATCCAGGTTTTGAACTCGTGTCGCCATGTCCATTTCCTACGACGATAACCATTACACCACGGGCACCTCCTCATTACTTTAACAGTATCACTGCTGATCATGTACAATGAAGACTTGGGTATCTATTATACCATGAAGCTTGATATGCTGTTTAACAAAGAAACCAAACAGAAACCAAAGGACAAATCACCACCCTTAAAATGATTAAACCAGCTTTGAGCAACACGTTCTGATGGCTTAATGAAATTTCACTTCCCTAATTCTGTCAGTAATTTCAGTGACTTAAAATAAATTGAATGATTTTTCTTAGCCATGCAGAGAAAAATATTATATAATACACCTAAACTGAGAAAAATTATGGAACCAGCAGAATTCTAGGTATGCAAATTAGCCAACTGTTAAAAGAACTCTTGAAGAGCTAATTGAAAAAAAAGAGCTCTAACTTATCAAATGAAACGACAGAAAGGATAATAAAATTCATTCAGAAAGGAAATCCCCTATTTAATGTAGCAAAAACCTTAGTTGTTCAGAGTCAGCAGCGTCAAAAATTGTTTGCAAATATAAAAGAAATGGGGCAGTCAAATAAATAAAATAAAATAAAAACTTCAAGACGTCAGGAAAGAAATTACAAATAATATGACTTGGATATAGACAATGTATAACAAGATAAACAAAAAACAAATGGGTCGAAACATTAATCAATATTTGTGACAGAACTGTTTGGAATCAACTGAATATGGGATTTACATTGTAAAAAGCCCAACAAAAAACATCACTAATCCACAGAGAGAATGAAATGAGGTTAAAGTGTGATAATCATAACGTGTGGACACTTGGATGAAAGTGATATTCAATGAAACTGCAGTGACCAAAGTTATTATAGAGGAACTTTTTCCGGTGCCGTTCAAAAGAAACATATGAAGATTTCAGTGAAAAAAAAAACAAATACATTTCCCAAGTTATTCATGGTATGAAGTTGGATGCTATGTAAAAGATTTTAAGAGCCAGCAATTATTACCTCAAAGATCAATGCAGGTGCGTGAACTAAAATCCTGGATTGAAAATCGGTTTGGGATGATGAATTATTTTCAGGACGATAATGAATCTTATCACTTAGGAGACAAAAAAATTTCTTCAGGAAAAGCAAATAAAATCAATGATATTGGCCAACGAAACCTCAGGACCGAATCCAATTGAAAGCTTTTGGTGTGAATGATAAAAAATGTGTTCCATGAGAAAGTTCCATTCAACAACAACAACAACAATAACAAAAAGATCTATTAACAGTCATTCGGAAGATTTGGATCAACTTAACGGATAATGCTTTAAATGAATGAAATCCATAAGAATTAATGCTGTTATAAAATGTAGAGAAGAGGCAACTTAGTGTTAATTGTAATTTTTTAACAAAGAATTACATAATTCTTCCTGGATATTGGGTTAATCTATAATATTTTCCAGTTCCTGACTTAAAAAAAAATTATACCATTAATGTAAATAAATTAATAAATGGTTGCAAGGCTTTATCCAGAAGACATTTTATTTATTTCTATTTATATATTTTTCATTTTCAGGGCAAATTAAATGTTCTTCTATTCTAATTTGAAATGTTCTGGACATCTCTATGAAGAAGAGTCCTCTGCGTCTTTTCATCTGCGTCTATTCTTTTTTTTTCAGAAGTCATTAAGATAGGAGTGCTTATGCTAATTCCTTTTTTTTTTTATCAAGATATACCCACAAGCCAAGGAATCTGTCGTAATATCGGTAATCTTTATCCTTGCAGTTCCGAGGAAAGGTACTCTTCGGGTGTTAATTTTATTTGTCTTTTATTTAAATTTCTGATTGATTTCACCAAAACCTTTGATTAAAATGGGTTCACATGGCAAATTTCATCAAGCTTGGTAAGTTAGTTTAGAATGGCATTGGTAAAAAGCAAGCATGTCGATGAAAGGAAGTATATACAGTGTATCACAAAAGTGAGTACATCCTTCATATTTCTGAAGGTATTTAAATATATATCTTTATGGGACAACACTGAAAAAATTACACTTTTACACAATGAAATGTCTGTATGCAGCTTATATAACAGAGTTAATTTATTTCCCCTCAAAATAACTCAAAATATTAATACTGTCAGCATTGCTGTAGAGATTGAAGAGGTGGGGGTCAGCCTGTTTGTGCTCAGACCATACGCCGCACTCTACATCAAATTGGTGTGCATGGTTGTCACCCCAGGAGGAAGCCTCTTCTGAAGACGATACACAATAAAGCCCGCAAACAGTTTGCTGAAGACATGTCAACAAAGCACATGGATTACTGGAACCATGATTTATGGTCTGATGAGATGAAGATTAATTTGTTTGGTTCCCATGGCTTCAAACATGTGTGGCGGAGACCAAGAGAGGAGTACAAAGATAAGTATGTCATGCCTACTGTCAAGCACAGTGGTGGGAATATCATGGTCTGAAGCTGCATGAGTGCTGCAGGTGTTGGAGAGTTACATTTCATTGAGGGAAACATGATCTCCAACATGTACTGTGAAATACTGCAGCAGAGCATGATCTGCTCCCTTCAGAAACTGAGTCGCAGGGCAGTGTTCCAGCATGACAATGACCCTAAACACACCCCCAAGACGACCACTGCTTTACTGAAGAGGCTGAGGGTAAAGGTGATTGACTGACCAAGCATGTCTCCATACTTGAACCCAATAGAACATCTTTGGGGAATCCTCAAGTGGAAGGTGAAGGTGCGCAAAGTCTCAAATATCCACCAGCTCCGCGACGTCGTCATGGAGGAGTGGAATAGCATTCCAGTGGCTACCTGAGAAGCTCTGGCAAACTCCATGCCTAGGAGAGTAAAGGTAGTTCTGGATAATGATGGTGGCCACACAAAATATTGACCGTTGTCATGGTGTATGTTAATATAGACAACTTTCCCTAAGGGGTGTACTCAGTTTTGTTGCCAGGAGTTTAGCTTTTAATGGTTATATTTTGAGTTATTTTGAGGGGAAATAAATTAACTCTTTTATATAAGCTGCACACAGACTACTTTTCATTGTGTGAAAGTGTCATTTTGTCAGTGTTGTCCCATGAAGAGATATACTTAAATATCTACAGAAATATGAGGGGTGTACTCACTTTTGTGATACACTATATATATATATATATATATATATATATATATATATATATATATATATACGTGTGTGTGTGTGTGTGAGTGTGTGCTAATACAATGTAACTTTAACTTGAACATAATAAGTATAACTTGTTATTTCGGCGATTACAGAGTAAAAACGTTGATATCATTATCTGAATTATTTTGTAAAAGTTATTTATACTTCTTCTGTATATTGTAAAAACTATCATTATCTTTGTATGTAACCATGAACCAGCAAAAATGGCATGTTACAACGTTATCTTTACCTGATACACTTAAAAATCCCTTTGATAGAAAATAAATTTCAAGTTCAATTTCCAACTAAATCATGCATTTCTGATGTCTGCGTTACAATGAACATCATATTTAAACATCTAAGTCCACGATCAAACAACGATAACAATAAAATTCTAAACAGAATCCTTCTCTTCTTCCTAAAAAAGAAGCATCGTTATTATCATGAACTTCTGTTATAAGGACACCTTCATTACCATTAACCCCGTTAACTGTAGTGTAGTACCTGTTAGGGACCTATTCATGTCCCCCAATAGATCTATTTAAAGAAAATTCGTATTTGATAAGACCATGTGTAAACAAAGAAAAAGAAAAGAAAATCACTTTAAAAAACACCTCGAATAATTTAAATAGTAAATTACAATGAATCCGATTCCCTAACCTCTAAGCATAAAATAACCCTAGTCAGATGGACATACCATTTAATTCAATTAATCTCACTTTCTCTTATAAGCGGACCCTAACATTTTTACGGGTCGTCTAGCATTAATTACTTGATTGATCCATGGAATATTAATTGGCATGGACATCAAATATATTTTTTCAAAATTGAACATTGATTTACTCAACAAATGTGGCAATAATTAACACTTTAAGGACCGATATTTAATTAATTCGAAAGTTCTGATTGTATCATAAAAAATCGGGCTTTTTTTATATTAGTGAATAATACACTCCCGGGCTGATTAGAAGAAGAAAAAAGAGTTTTGACTCAAAAATTGAATTTTATAAGAAAATAATTCTGTGGGAGAAAAACCATAATGGAATTCTGAAACAACTGTCGATATTTCTTAGAGGCAGCTGAAGTTTCTTGAACGGAAAAGAATTAAAATAGAAGCAAATTTCTACAAAATCTTTCCGTTTTCCCTTTGGCCTTTGATTTGTTCGCTCTTTCTCTGCCAGAATATGAACCGATTGAACTCCATTAACATCAGCCGACATTGAGAAGAAGAAGAAGAAGAAGAAAGACAAATGAAAACAAGACGTTGACTTTAGCGTTGTGCGACCGATTTCCACGAAGAATAGTTCCTATCAGCACTCAGTATAGCCAATATCAGTTCGCAAATGTTTGTTGAAGTCTGAGCTAATGATGCTTACACTGACCCACCCGTCTGTGTGGGTCGAGAAAGGAGAGAAGCGGCAGTGAATCGCGCTCCAGTGCCGTGGAACAAGTCAGGCATAACAATAGTCGATATCTGGAAGTAAAAATTGGTAAAAGAACATTTTATTATAAGTAAATGGCAGTTATCGAGACATATGAAAAGAAAAGTAAAAACTCAGTCTATATTTGTGTAGAAACACACACACACACACACACACACACACACACACACACACACACACACACACACAATGAGAAAGAGTGAGAGCTAGCTAGAGATAGATAGATAGAGAGAGAGAGAGAGAGAGTAAGAGAGAGAAGTATTCTAGGCATAAAGGCTATCTTCATAGGAAATGAAACAAGCGACCAAAGTTCAAATACAGGGCCTGATTTTTGCCTTTCCCATATCGCTAAATCCTTTGCTGAAAATATGAATGTAACTATTTCTGTCCAACAATTGGTAAATAGTAGGACAGGCCCGGCATTTACACTTTTGTATGTTAAGTGCTCAAAGAGAAGGGTAACTCACAGCTGAAACTAGATTTACTTTGCTTAAAAATTAATCCTCTTTCAAGTACGATCCGTGACGGGCTGGTTAGGTAAATATTTATATATAGATACATATATATATATATATATATATATATATATATATATATATATATATATTTACGCATACACATATTCCTCTGTGCGTACAAATACATGTACTCATTCTATACGCTTGTAAATTTACACATGCGTTTAAATGTACAAAAAAATGCACATATCAGTTGATATACACTTACGTGCATGCCTACAGATGAAATTAATCACGTATGTCTGTGTACACTTACAAATACACATATCAGTTGATATACACTTCCGTGCATGCCTACACATGAAATTAATCACGTATGTCTGTGTACACTTACAAATACACATATCAGTTGATATACACTTAGGTGCATGCCTACATATGAAATTAATCACATACGCCTGCGTACACTTACAAATACACATATCAGTTGATATAAACTTACGTGCATGCCTACATATGAAATTAATCACGTACTCCTGTGTACACTTACAAATACACATATCAGTTGATATACACTTAGGTGCATGCCTACATATGAAATTAATCACGTATGTCTGTGTACACTTAAAAATACACATATCAGTTGATATACACTTACGTGCATGCCTACATATGAAAGTAATCACGTATATCTTTGTACACTTACAAATACACATATCAGTTGATATACACTTACGGGCATGCCTACATATGAAATTAATCACGTACGCCTGTGTACACTTACAAATACACATATCAGTTGATATACACTTACGTGCATGCCTACATATTAAAGAAATCACGTATGTCTGTGTACACTTAAAAACACATATATCAGTTGATATACACTTAGGTGCATGCCTACATATAAAATTAATCACGTATGTCTGTGTACACTTACAAATACACATATCTGTTGATATACACTTACGCGCATGCCTACATATAAAATTAATCACGTACACCTGTGTAAACTTACAAACACACATATCAGTTTATATACACTTACGTGCATGCCTACATATGAAATTAATTACGTATGTCTGTGTACACTTACAAATAAACATATCAGTTGATATACACTTACGTGCAAGCCTACATATGAAATTAATCAGGTACGTCTGTGTACACTTAAAATACACATATCAGTTGATATACACTTATGTGCATGCCTACATATGAAATTAATCACGTATGTCGGTGTACACTTACAAATACACATATCAGTTGATATACACTTAGGTGCATGCCTACATATGAAATTAATCACATACGCCTGCGTACACTTACAAATACACATATCAGTTGATATAAACTTACGTGCATGCCTACATATGAAATTAATCACGTTGTCCTGTGTACACTTACAAATACACATATCAGTTGATATACACTTAGGTGCATGCCTACATATGAAATTAATCACGTATGTCAGTGTACACTTAAAAATACACATATCAGTTGATATACACTTACGTGCATGCCTACATATGAAAGTAATCACGTATATCTTTGTACACTTACAAATACACATATCAGTTGATATACACTTACGGGCATGCCTACATATGAAATTAATCACGTACGCCTGAGTACACTTACAAATACACATATCAGTTGATATACACTTACGTGCATGCCTACATATTAAAGTAATCACGTATGTCTGTGTACACTTAAAAACACATATATCAGTTGATATACACTTAGGTGCATGCCTACATATAAAATTAATCACGTATGTCTGTGTACACTTACAAATAAACATATCAGTTGATATACACTTACGTGCATGCCTACATATGAAATTAATCAGGTATGTCTGTGTACACTTAAAATACACATATCAGTTGATATACACTTATGTGCATGCCTACATATGAAATTAATCACGTATGTCGGTGTACACTTACAAATACACATATCAGTTGATATACACTTAGGTGCATGCCTACATATGAAATTAATCACATACGCCTGCGTACACTTACAAATACACATATCAGTTGATATAAAGTTACGTGCATGCCTACATATGAAATTAATCACGTACTCCTGTGTACACTTACAAATACACATATCAGTTGATATACACTTAGGTGCATGCCTACATATGAAATTAATCACGTATGTCAGTGTACACTTATAAATACACATATCAGTTGATATACACTTACGTGCATGCCTACATATGAAAGTAATCACGTATATCTTTGTACACTTACAAATACACATATCAGTTGATATACACTTACGGGCATGCCTACATATGAAATTAATCACGTACGCCTGTGTACACTTACAAATACACATATGAGTTGATATACACTTACGTGCATGCCTACATATTAAAGTAATCACGTATGTCTGTGTACACTTAAAAACACATATATCAGTTGATATACACTTAGGTGCATGCCTACATATAAAATTAATCACGTATGTCTGTGTACACTTACAAATACACATATCTGTTGATATACACTTACGCGCATGCCTACATATAAAATTAATCACGTACGCCTGTGTAAACTTACAAACACACATATCAGTTTATATACACTTACGTGCATGCCTACATATGAAATTAATTACGTATGTCTGTGTACACTTACAAATAAACATATCAGTTGATATACACTTACGTGCATGCCTACATATGAAATTATTCACGTATGTCTGTGTACACTTACAAATACACATATCAGTTGATATACACTTACGTGCATGCCTACATATGAAATTAATCACGTACGCCTGTGTATATTTACAAATAAACATATCAGTTGATATACACTTACGTGCATTCATACATATGAAAATAATCACGTATGTCTGTGTACACTTACTAATAAACTTATCAGTTGATATACACTTACATGCATGCCTACATATGAAATTAATCACGTACGCCTGTGTACACTTAAATATACACATATCAGTTGATATACACTTACATGCATGCCTACATATGAAATTAATTTCGTATGTCTATGTACACTTACAAATACACATATCAGTTGATATACACTTACATGCATGCCTACATATGAAATTAATCACGTATGTCTGTGTACACTTAAATATACACATATCAGTTGATATACACTTACATGCATGCCTACATATGAAATTAATCACGTATGTCTGTGTACACTTAAATATACACATATCAGTTGATATACACTTACATGCATGCCTACATATGAAATTAATCACGTACGCCTGTGTACACTTAAATATACACATATCAGTTGATATACACTTACATGCATGCCTACATATGAAATTAATCACGTACGCCTGTGTACACTTAAATATACACATATCAGTTGATATACACTTACATGCATGCCTACATATGAAATTAATCACGTACGCCTGTGTACACTTAAATATACACATATCAGTTGATATACACTTACATGCATGCCTACATATGAAATTAATTTCGTATGTCTATGTACACTTACAAATACACATATCAGTTGATATACACTTACATGCATGCCTACATATGAAATTAATCACGTATGTCTGTGTACACTTAAATATACACATATCAGTTGATATACACTTACATGCATGCCTACATATGAAATTAATCACGTATGTCTGTGTACACTTAAATATACACATATCAGTTGATATACACTTACATGCATGCCTACATATGAAATTAATCACGTATGTCTGTGTACACTTACAAATAAACTTATCAGTTGATATACACTTACGTGCATGCCTACATATAAAATTAATCGCGTACGCATGTGTACACTTACAAATACACATATCAGTTGACATACACTTAGTTGCATGCATACATATGAAATTAATCACGTATGTCTGTGTACACTTAAAATAAAAATCAGTTGATATACACTTGCGTGCATGACTACATATGAAATTAATCACGTACGCCTGTGTACACTTACAAATACACATATCAGTTGATATACACTTAGGTGCATGCCTACATATGAAATTAATTTCGTATGTCTAGATTCCGTTTCCAGAAGATTTATCACAGAGGTCAGTAAATTTATTCTACTAAACTATTCATTTAAAAATGCACATTTGATTTAAAATAGTAATGTCTTGAATCTCAGCTGTATTATGTGTTGTTTAAATGAAGAATGAAGACTTATGCGACGTAATTTTCAGGAAAAACTTCTAAATTTGCTAAAGAAAACCCCCAAAATTGCCCCCCCCTGAAAAGAAAGGAAAAAAAAAATCCAAAACACCTCAAATATAGTCTAACACGTGCTAAAGACGAAAGCCATAAAAGAGTTGACTCCTCCTCTCTCTTTCTTTCTCTCTCTATCTCTCTCTTTCTGTCCACCACTAGATGACCATGTAATATACCTCAAAATTTCTTTGAATTTTAACATCCAACAGTCCTGGACTTTAACTAAGTTAAAACTTAAGATAAAAAAAAAAAATTTTTTTTTTTTTTTTTTTTTTTTTTACTACCGCGTACACATGGGAAGCAGCATGATGTACGTGTGAGTCTTGCGGCTTAACGCTCAAGATTGTCAGTTCGATCGGGGAACTACTGCTGCTCATCTATAAGAGTGGCTTCTACAGATGAGAACAAAAACAGCCATCGAAAGATAACCATGACTCGTACTCAAACCAGATCCATAAACCGCATCGCTCTTCGCGCGGGTAAAAAAAGGGCGCGTCCTGCTGAGGTTGGAGCCCTGGCCTCAATGTTCGAAAAATCAGCTACAGAGCTCAAACTCAAACAAAAACTACTAAAATGCAAACAAACAATACAGATAGCGACATTTAACGTGAGAACCCTAAATAGAATAGGTCAACTATCAGAGCTAACTGCATCAGCCGTAGAACATAAGATAGATATAATTTGCATACAAGAGCACCGATACACGCACACCGAAGATATCAAGTATCACGAAACTGGTAATGGATGGATGCTGGTGACTGTATCGGCATGGAAAAACTCGGTCAATGCATCGGTAGGAGGGGTGGGAATACTTCTAGGACCAAGAGCGTTAAAAACACTGAACAGCATTGAGAGAATACAACCTAGGATGATGGTCGCAACGTTTAATGGCAACCCCAAAGCAACAATTATCTCCTGCTACAGCCCTACCAATGTTAGCGAAGACAACGAAATAGCCACCTTCTACGAAGATCTATCCTCCCTAGTACGTAGCATTCCGAAACACAACCTGCTAGTCATTGGCGGAGATATGAATGCACAAATCGGGAAAAACAGACACAACAAATACAGCCTACACTGCGCGTCTAACAGGAATGGACAGCATTTAATAGATTTAATGATAGAAAATAGATTAACATGCCTCAATACAAACTTTCAAAAAAGGGAGGGGAAATTATGGACCTACACATACGCGAATAAGAGTAAAGCACAGATAGACTACGTCCTTATGAACAGGAAATGGAAAAACAGAGCGATGAATTGCGAGGCATACTCCTCTTTCGAGGGTGTGTCCTCCGATCATCGAATAGTTACGGCCAAAGTACGACTAAGCCTAAGAAAAAACACCACACGTAAAGCGACGACCAAGCACTATGACTGGGCCCTACTCAACAACAGAGATATTAGAGATAAGTATGCATTAGAATTAAGAAACAGATTCGAAGCACTACAAGAGAAGGCAGAAATAGGCACCCCAAATGACGAATATGAAAATTTTGTAGAAGCACACCTGGAGGCGGCAGAAAAGTGTATTCCAACAAAGCCTAGAACTAAATATAGAGTCCCTTGGGAAACGCTAGCGGCTAGAGAAAAATGTGCACTTGTGAAGACTGCCTCCAAAAGCTATCGAAAGAACCCAACAAACACAAATGCACGAAAACTAGAAAAGGCACAACATCAATTAACAGGAATATACCTAAAAGAACAGGCAGAATACGTACAAAATCAGATAGATAAGATTAGAGACTCGGTGGAAGATAGGCAATCCAGGATAGCCTGGTAAACAATAAACGAAGTAAGTGGAAGGAAGAGCACAGCCAAAGCAAAATTGAAAGCTGCAAGCCAACAAGAAAGAGTAAAACTGTGGGAACAGCATTTCAAAAATCTACTAGGAAACCCACCGGAAATAACGGATGAACCGATCACCAGAATTATTAGTAAGCAATTAGACGTAAAACTAGGTCCTTTCACCAAAGAAGAACTAGACTCGGTTCTCAGAAGAATTAAAGATAGGAAAGCGGCGGGGCTAGACGAGATCCCCCCAGAAGTGTGGAAGACGAGACAATTCGACGATATACTGCTCCGGCAATGCAACGCAGTCTATAGTCAAAATAGGATAGAACGATGGACGAAGGGATGCATCCTTCCATTCCATAAAAAAGGCGATCTCGGACTAGCCAAGAACTACCGAGGGATAACACTTACATCCATAGCAGCCAAAATCTACAATGCCCTACTACGAAACCGCATAGAACCCAAAATAGACAACATCCTTAGGAAAAACCAAAATGGCTTCCGGAGAAATAGATCCACGACCTCACAAATACTGACCATCCGTAGAATCCTGGAAGGCGTTCGGGCAAAAAACTTACAGGCGACATTACTATTTGTCGACTTTACCAAGGCATTCGATTCCATACACAGAGGGAAGATGGAGCAAATCCTACTAGCATACGGCCTACCAAAAGAAACTGTAGCAGCGATAATGATTCTCAACAGAAACACCAAAGTAAAAGTACGTTCACCAGATGGAGACACGGAATACTTCGACATAGTTGCAGGAGTACTACAAGGAGACACACTAGCCCCGTACCTCTTTATCATCTGTCTAGACTATGTGCTTAGGACTTCGATCGACAAAATCAGAGAAAATGGCTTCCAGCTGACTAAGAGAAGAAGCAAAAGGTACCCCGCAAAAACAATCACGGACGCCGACTACGCTGATGACTTGGCGTTACTAGCGAATACGCCTAATCAAGCAGAGACACTACTGCATAGTCTGGAACGAGCCGCAGCTGGCATTGGCCTCCATGTCAATGCAAACAAAACCGAATATATGTGTTACAACCAAACGGGCAACATTGCCACACTAGACGGAGCCTCTCTGAAACTAGTCAACAAATTCACCTACCTAGGAAGCAGCGTCTCATCAACCGAGAAAGACATCGACACACGACTGACGAAGGCATGGACAGCTATCGATAGGCTCTCGATCATATGGAAGTCGGACCTAACTGATAAAATGAAACGCAGTTTCTTCCAGGCAGCGGTTGTGTCGATACTGCTATATGGATGCACCACATGGACGCTTACGAAGCGGCTGGAAAGGAGGCTGGACGGAAATTATACAAGAATGTTGAGAGCAGTATTAAACAAGTCCTGGCGACAACACCCCACGAGACTCCAACTATACGGACACTTGCCCCCCATCACAAAAACTATACAAGTTCGACGAACCAGACACGCAGGGCACTGCTGGAGAAGCAAGGACGAGCTCACAAGCGATGTACTCCTGTGGACCCCCGCACATGGATGTGCAAGAGTGGGACGACCAGCACGAACCTACATACAGCAGCTGTGTGAGGACACGGGATGTAACCCTGAAGACCTGCCGGAGGCGATGAATGATAGGGAGAAATGGCGAGAGACGGTCAGGGATATCCGCGCAGGCGGCGCGACATGATGATGATGATGATGATGTACACTTACAAATACACATAACAGTTGATATAAACTTAGATGCATGCCTACATATGAAATTATTCACGTATGTCTGTGTACACTTACAAATACACATATCAGTTGATATACACTTACGTGCATGCCTACATTTGAAATTAATCACATATGTCTGTGTACACTTACAAATACACATATCAGTTGATATACACTTACGTGCATGCCTACATTTGAAATTATTCACATACACCTGTGTACACTTACAAATACACATGACATTTGATACACACTTACGTGCATGCTATATATGAAATTAATAACGTACGCCTGTGTACACTCACAAATACACATGTCAGTTGATATAAACCTACGTGCATGCCTACATATTAAATTGATCACGGTTGTCTGTCTACACTTACAAACACACATATCAGTTGATATACACTTACGTGCATGCCTACATATGAAATTAATCAAGTATGCCTGTGTAGACTTACAAATACACATATCAGTTGATATACACTTACGTGCATGCCTACATATGAATTTTATCATGTATGTTTGTGTACACTTAAAAATACACATATCAGTTGATATACACTTACGTGCATGCCTACATATGAAATTAATCACATATGTCTGTGTACACTTACAAATACACATATCAGTTGATATACACTTAGGTGCATGCCTACATATGAAATCAATCACGTATGTCTGTGTACACTTACAAATACACATATCAGTTGATATACACTTAGGTGCATGCCCACATATGAAATTAGTCACGTATGTCTGTGTACACTTACAAATAAACATACCAATTCATATACACTTACGTGCATGCCTACATGTGAAATTAATTATGTACGCCTTTGTACACTTACAAATACACATATAAGTTGATATACACTTACATGCATGGCTACATATGAAATTAATCACATATGTCTGTGTACACTTAAAAATACACATATCAGTTGATATACACTTACGTGCATGCCTACATATGAAAAAAATCACGTATGTCTGTGTACACTTACAAATAAACTTATCAGTTGATATACACTTACGTGCATGCCCACCGATGAAATTAATCACATACGCCTGTTTACACTGACAAATACACATATCAGTTGATATACTCTTACGTGCATGCCTACATATGAAATTATTCACGTACACCTGTGTACACTTACAAATACACATATCATTTGATATACACTTACGTGCATGCTATATTTGAAATTAATAACGTACGCCTGTGTACACTTACATATACACATGTCAGTTGATATACACTTACGTGCATGCATACATATTAAATTGATCACGGTTGTCTGTCTACACTTACAAACACACATATCAGTTGATATACACTTACATGCCTGATTACATATCAAATTATTCATGTATGTCTGTGTACACTTACAAATATACATATCAGTTCATATACACTTACGTGCATGCCTACATATTAAATTACTAACGTACGCCTGTGTACATTTACAAATAAACATATCAGTTGATATACACTTACGTGCATGCCTACATATGAAAATAATCACGTATGTCTGTGTACACTTACAAATAAACTTATCAGTTGATATACACTTACGTGCATGCCTATATATGAAATTAATAACGTACGCCTGAGTACACTTAGAAATAAACATATCAGTTGATATACACTTACGTGCATGCCTCCATATTAAATTGATCACGGTTGTCTGTCTACACTTACAAATACACATATCAGTTGATATACACTTACGTGCATACCTACATATGAAAAAAATCACGTATGTCTGTGTACACTTACAAATAAACTTATCAGTTGATATACACTTACCTGCATGTCTACATATGAAATTAATCACATATGCCTGTGTACACTTACAAATACACATATCAAGTGATATACACTTACGTGCATGCCTACATATGAAATTAATCACGTATGTCTGTGTACACTTACAAATACACATATCAGTTGATATACATTTACGTGCATGCCTACATATGAAATTAATCACGTACGTCTATGTACACTGACAAATACACATATCAGTTGATATACACTTACGTGCATGCCTACATATGAAATTATTCATGTATGTCTGCGTACAATTACAAATACACATATAAATTGATATACACTTACATGCATGTCTACATATGAAATTAATCACATATGCCTGTGTACACTTACAAATACACATATCAAGTGATATACACTTACGTGCATGCCTACATATGAAATTAATCACGTATGTCTGTGTACACTTACAAATACACATATCAGTTGATATACACTTACGTGCATGCCTACATATGAAATTAATCACGTATGTCTATGTACACTTACAAATAAATATATATCAGTTGATATACACTTACGTGCGTGCCTACATATGAAATTATTCATGTATGTCTGCGTACACTTACAAATACACATATCTGTTTATATACACTTACGTGCATGTCTACATATTAAATTAATTACGTACGCCTGTGTACACTTACAAATACACATATCATTTGATATACACTTAGGTGCATGCATACATATGAAATTAATCACGTATGTCTGTGTACACTTACAAATACACATATCAGTTGATATACACATAGGTGCATTCCTACATATAAAAATTAGTCACGTATGTCTGTGTACATTTACAAATAAACATACAAGTTCATATACACTTACGTGCATGCCTACATGTGAAATTAAACACGTACGCCTGTATACACTTACAAATACACATATAAGTTGATATACACTTACATGCATGCCTACATATGAAATTAATCACGTATGTCTGTGTACACTTACAAATACACATATCAGTTGATATACACTTACATGCATGCCTACATATGAAATTAATTACGTATATCTTTGTACACTTACAAATAAACATATCAGTTGATATACACTTACGTGCATGCCTACATATGAAATTAATCACGTATGTCTGTGTACACTTACAAATACACATATCAGTTGATATACACTTACGTGCATGCCTACATATGAAAAGAATCACGTACGTCTGTTTACACTTACAACTACACATATCAGTTGATATACACTTAGGTGCATGCCTACATATGAAATGAATCACGTATGTCTGTGTACATTTACAAATCCACATATCATTTGATATACACTTACGTGTATGCCTACATATGAAATTACTCACGTATGTCTCTGTACACTTACAGATAAACTTATCAGTTGATATACACTTACGTGCATGCCTACATATGAAATTAATCACGTACGCCTGTGTACACTTACAAATACACATATCATTTGATATACACTTACGTTCATGGCTACATATGAAATTAATCACGTATTGGCGTGTACACTTACAAATAAACTTATCAGTTGATATACACATACATGCATTCCTACATATAAAATTAATCACATACGCCTGTGTACACTTACAAATACACATATCATTTGATATACACTTACGTGCATGCCTACATCTGAAATTAATCACGTATGTCTGTGTACACTTACAAATAAACTTATCAGTTGATATACACTTACGTGCATGTTTACATATGAAATTAATCATATACGCCTGTGTACACTTACAAATACTCATATCAGTTGATATACACTTACGTGCATGCCTACATATGAAATTAATCACGTATCTCTGTGTACACTTACAAATACACATATCAGTTGATATACACTACGTGCATGCCTACATATGAAATTAATCACGTATGTCTGTGTACACTTACAAATACACATATAAGTTGATATACACTTACATGCATGCCTACATATAAAATTAATCACGTACGCCTGTGTACACTTACAAATACACATATCAGTTGATATACACTTACGTGCATGCCTACATATGAAATTAATCACGTACGCCTGTGTACACTTACAAATACACATATCAGTTGATATACACTTACGTGCATGCCTACATATGAAATTAATCACGTACGCCTGTGTAGACTTACAAATACACATATCAGTTGATATACACTTACGTGCATGCCTACATATAAAATTAATCACGTACGCCTGTGTACACTTACAAATACACATATCAGTTGATATACACTTACGTGCATGCCTACGTATGAAATTAATCACGTATGTCTGTGTACACTTACAAATAAACTTATCAGTTGATATACACTTACGTGCATGACTACATATAAAATTTATCACGTACGCATGTGTACACTTACAAATACACATATTAGTTTATATACACTTACGTGCATGCCTACATATGAAATTAATCACGTATGTCTGTGTACACTTATAAATACACATATCAGTTGATATATACTTACGTGTATGCCTACATATGAAATTAATCATGTATGTCTGTGTACACTTACAAATGCACACAAATGCTTGTAGAGTCGTCCATACACATAATATGACAATCTACTTTCCGGAATGAGCGCAGCATATTGTTGAAGTGCTCAGTGAAGTAAACATTTGTACTCGAGCCAGTCTACCTTCTACTTTGTTGAGACGGAGAACAGATAAGTCATTCGTTATGAAGCAGTACAATAATTTGAACGTGTTTATGTGATAATGTTGGCGGAAAATGAATGAAAATAATCTGAAGCAAGAGATCAACATGTGAAGTCTAGCAAATGTACTAGTTAAATGTTATCCTTTTTAAAAATGATTACAAATACGCTTTATGCCGTATCTTCTGATGGGAGACTGGGTAAATAAATACAAACAAATATTATCACTCAACACACACACACACACACACACACACACACACACACACACACACACACACACACACACACACACACACACACACTAGCTCTCTAGAGAGGGAAGTAAAAGGTTTGTCACTAGCGTAATGCAAGGCTCTTCAGATGAATTGAGCTCTCGGAATTCGTTAAGCGGATATATGTAAACAAAAACAAATGTGATACATAAGCGTTTGAATTTCTTCGCTTGCGCTTGTTTCCTCGTGGCTGAGTGGTAAAAAATTTGATAGGCGTTTGAGTCCACAAGGTTTCGATCCCATCTTGGGGAATCTTGCCTATCTAGCCACACTGAAGAGTTCTGATAGAACGAAAAAGATATATATATATTGTCATCCACATATATATGAAAATCTGAGAAATATAAAATCTTGAATACTGAAGTTCCGATATTTTAAGTTCCATGTAGCATTAGGTTAATTTAAGTTATTTGGTTTAATTGCTCATAAACCCTTGATGATTATAATCCTGTTCAATATATATATATATATATATATATATATATATATATAATAGGATTTGTCATATAGTTTGTTCGTAATATTTTTAACGAGTTTTAACTTATTTGTTTGCACACAGTTATACAGTTTCAAGTATTACAATCTAACACAAATAATTCCATAAAATATCAATTCATTGTTTTCACACAGTTGAATGGTGTCATATAATGACACTAATAATTCTACTGAATATTTATGATAATCCTTTTTAAAAGATTGAACAGTTTTATTTGACCCACATATGGGAACCTAAAAGATACTAAATGTGGACCTGAGAGTAATGGCAATGAAGAGGTACTCTACATTGACAAGGTCTGAGCCTCACCATTAGATGTTGTTTAATGTGATATCCAGAACATTACATGGTTTCAAATATTGCGAGTTAAGGCTAATTAGGAGTACCCCCCACACATACCTCGGTGTAGTAGCTTTTGAAAAGGGAGCCTTCTGGTCGCCCTCAACTAGTCATCAATTATATGCCGTTCAAGATTAATCTTTTTTTTACTCACAGTTAAAATAGTATATATATATATATATACATATATGTATATATATATGTAGGAGCATCATTAAATAAGTTTCCTGACTTTTTTTGTATGGGCACTTTTATTGATAGTACATACATGAAGCTCTAGTCTCCTTCGAAGTAATCTCCTAAGGCTGCAATGCACTTGTACTGTTCCAACAACATCTGCAAGGCCCCATGGAAGTCCCCTAGTGTGATCATGTCAATGGCCTTCGTCACAGTCTTTTTCATGACCTCAATTGTCTCATAACGACAGCCTCTGAGCTTAGGGAATGACCAAAAGTCACAGGGAGCAAGGTCTGGACTATAGGGAGGCTGAGGAACTGTCTTGATACCCATATTGGTCAAATAGTCTGTGACATGGATGGAATTATGGACTGGCACATTGTCCTCGTGGAAATACCACTGACCCGATTTGAAGAGTGCAAGCCTCTTCCCAAGGAATCTCTTCCTGAACGACCTTAAAACCTCAACATAGTAACCCTAACCCTAACACTTTGGTCAATTAACTCTGGTCTGTTGACTTACTCCTCCCACACCTCTCATTATCCCTCACAGACTCCCTGCCTTCCTTGAATCTCTTATGCCACTCGAAAACTGATGCTCGATTCATGCAAGATGGTCGAAAAGCAGTCTGAAGCATTCCATAAGTTTGTGTGGCATTTTTTCCAAGTTTAAAACAGAATTGTATTGCATATCGTTCTTCTAAAGTGTCCTCACGTCAAGATTGCATTTTTGAAATTCACCAGCTATGGTGATCAGGCTTTAGTATGGTGTATTCCAATTACTGCTGTAACTGTTAATTTGAACCTGAAATCATAAAAATTAGTCAGTCATCTCATAATATGTATTGCAATAACGTAGTGAATTTTCAAGAGTCTATGACAATTTCAAATGCCTGTACAAAAAAAGTATATAAACTTATTGAATGCATCACGTATTTATATATATATATATATATATATATAGTATGAATATGGAATTAGTCCGGTCGTAAATAATGACTAATAAAATATTTAATATGCCTACTCTTTCATATGAGTTCTCTTTATCTAGCTATTAGTTAAAGCATGTAATAAGATGCAAAGGCACAATCTGCATCTATTTTACCTCATCTTTTCACAATATCCCATTCTATTATGGGTGATTTGCCGCGCTTATCTTTTATGTTTTAAAGATGTTAAAATATTTTCTTTAATCAAAGCCTTATTGTTGCCAAGAAAGTTTTTCACTACCAGAACAAATGCCTTCCACGCTTCCAGTTCCACTTCGTTCATTGAGTTTTCGAACTTTGGATCTCTGATGAGCTGCGGGATCTGAGGACCGTCAAAAACGCCAGCTTTCAACTTCTCCATGGTCAATCCTGGAAAACCCTGGCACAAGTAAGTGAAATAGTCACCATCCTTGCCCAGAGCCTTGGTGAATTGCTTCATTAAGCCTAGCTTGATGTGCAGCGGTAGGAAGAGTATTTTGTCTCTGTCCACCAGAGGGTCGTTGATGACGTTCCTTTCTTTGCAAGGTACCAATTCCTCCCTCATAGGACAGTCCTTCGTGTAATGCTGAGCACGGTCCTTACTATCCCACATGCATAGAAAACATGGGTACTTGGTGAAGCCAGACTGTTGTCCCAACAAAACTTCACCATCTTCAGGTAACACAAATAAACCACTTCTGATGATCATAACCAATGTTCACCAGCACATACTTCACCGCTTCATACTTCTCCTTCAGTGTAGTCGAGTGAGCGATGGGTACAGAGGCAAACTGGTTGCCGTTGTGTAGCAGAACACATTTCAGTGATCGCTTGCTGCTGTCAATTAACAGTCTCCAATCTTTGGGTTCGTACTGTGGCACTCCAAGCTTGAGTAGAAGGCACGCAATATCTGTAGAGTACACTAAGTCCTTCACTGTAGAGAAAAAATGGAGGTATACTTGATGCCTGTTGCGGAAGAAGCTGATGCGAGCACTGTCAGAGAGGAGTTTTTTTTCTTTAATCGGGGTGCCAACAGCTTGGCAGAGTCCTTTGACAAGTTGAGGTCGAAAAATAGATCATTCAACTCCTTTTGGGAAAATGGATGTGGAGCATCATCTTCAAGAACCACTTCTTTTTCGCCTTCATGTCCTTCAACACTGGAGGCATCTTCGTCACTAATGTCAGGAAGTTCTCCGAAGATAGGCACAGAAATTTCATTACAATGAGCTACAGGACGACGTGCTAATTGAAGATCAGGATACTTGAGGCTGTCCCGGTCCTTTCTGTTGATCCCAGTCACATCAACAGCGCAGAAGTTGCAGTCAGTGACATGGTTTGTCGGCTCCCCCCAGACCATGGGAATTCCAAAGTTCAGACTTCTTTTGCCATTGGTCCACCCATGTAGAGTCTCGGTGCATACCTTGCAACACAATTTGTAGCGCCCAAGGTTTATGCTGGTCAGCAAATTTAATACCAAAAAAAAACAGGGTAAGCACGCGTTATGAAACTTGCGACTGGCTTCCTATTAGGAGCAATAGTGTATTTTCCTCTGATGTAGCAGAACACATCGGGCTTATTTCTGCACGATCATCTGGCTGAAACCGTCTCATTCACCTGCAAAACAAAAATAGGTACAAATTAGTCATAAACTTGTGCTACTGCAGCCCACTGCGTCCCGTGTTTGGTACCGCCAACACGACAACGCAAATATTCCGCAACACATGAAAAGAAAACACCCGCACATGCACGGTTGGATTTATCTATACACTTCCTGGGGCGGCTGCCCCATTAAATTTAGTTTTGATCCACCAACTTTATGTTTTACCGCACCAGTCTTTGGACGATTTCAAAGTTTTATGACTTCAAACTGATCCCTTTTCGACATAATCCCCCAGAACTAACGGACCTAAATACTTGTTGTCATTAAAATAATTTCCAATCAAAACAGTTTTTTTGACATGGACAAAAACGTAAAAGACGACATGTGCCCATAGCTCAAAAACTTGACCTGGTTGAACAAAACCAATGTGATTTTTGGATTCAGCGCATCAGATTCGTCTTTAATCAACTAAAAAAAAATGTTGTTGACCAGTGTTATTATTAACTTCTCCTTTTTAGAGCTGACTGATACATCCCATAGTCAATTAAGCCGTTACCTTTCAAAAAGCATCTAGTCTTATCCTTCTGATTGCATCTGCCATTTTGGTAAAAATATTATTTTAAAATTTTGTTAGATGATATTTTGTTGATATTGTTTATACAATGATTCAGTTACAATGATTGACACTTGATAATTTGCCTCCATACAGCATAAACATAAAAATATTTCTCAATTTGTCTTGTTAAATCAGTCCTAAGAGAATTCACCATTGGAAAACTTGTGAAATTATTGATGTTTAAGAATGAAAAAAGCCAAAGCAAGACATTGCAACCCGTGGTTTATTTTTCATTATAAATGCACGTTAATATAAAATATTTTTGATAGAAGAAATTAAATTCACTGGTAATATATACATATTTACGCTGCGGTAGTTGCGTTGATCTCCCTTTTTTCAAACCTTTCTCATTTACCACACACATATATATATATATATATATATATATATATATATTGTCATCTAGACAAACTGTTTCGCTGTATCTCTGCCCTTTAGTGTGGCTAGACACACAGGGCTCTTCAAGCAGGAATCAAAACCCGACTTATGTAAGGCTTAGTATCTTACCACTCATCCAACTAGGCAACCTATGTCAGCTTGGGAATAATAACGCATTTTTAATTAGCTTTCTTTTGTTTACATCTTGCGCTATTCGATGCCGGAGGGCTCAATTAGTTAGAAGAGCTTTGAATTACGCGATTGGTAGCCGTTATTTCTTTCGCCAGAGTGTTCAAATCCCGGGAGAGGAGCGTATATATTGTCTTCCACAGGCTGTTTCTTTGTAGCACAATGCTTCAGTGTGCTAGACACGCCGCACGAAGAAAACATCTATAAATCAGATTGACATGATTTGATAGCGATATAGAATCATCTAAATTGTACCGAATTTATTACCGAAAACGATCACATTTTAAAGGAGAGAACTCTATTAGTTTATATAGACTGTATTAGTGGTTATTTAATAATTATTATCTATTTTTTGTAATAAAGTCATATCCATTTTGAAAGAATGTATCTACTTTTTGAATATATCTTCTTTTTAAAAGAATAAAAAGTGACGAGAAAATGGCATTTGAAATACAAAACGCCATAAACAGCTGAAAAATGAACCAAGTTCAAAGGTGTGGTTAACAAAATTAGATTAAACGTCTATATGCTCTACATAAATTATCACGACTCTATGCCTTACAGGGAGGTGTCCTCGTGGTGTAATGGTTAAAGAGATGGACTGCGGTATTGTAGTACGCGTGTTCGAACTATTACGTTCATTTTCAGGCAAATACGCTTGGGAAAGGTATGAACCCCCTTTTCCTCCCAGCAATGGGTTAAATAGTACCACTACTGTTCTTCTAGGAGAATAGATTTGGCATTAAATAACCTACAAAGGTTGATATGCCGTTAAACAAAGAAACAAAACCAAACCAATTCTATCCCTTACAATGTAAATAGGTTTTTAATAGCTAGACCTCTAGCAACTTACGTCAATTTGATTTTCTTTCTTATTCAACTCGATTCAATACGAAAAGTTATTTGTGATTACTAGTAATTTTTGATAATCAAGTCAGCTCCATATTGAACATATTGAACATAGTCAGTATATACGAATTTAAAATTCACAAACATACATACTTACATTTTATAGCTATCTATCTATCTATCATGGTAACAAGAAATAAGTAAGTTGCGAAATAAACTTTATGAATAGAAAATGCGCTAATATCAATAAACAGACCAATTTAACTCCTAAAAGATTATTCACTTTTTTCTCAATCTTATACCAAAAATTTGTGCAGACCATCATCAGACCAAAGGAGGATGGATGTTATAGATGAACAAAAGATAAGATCGACGAATTCCAAGTGACTGTGGGTATATATGTATATATAATTTGGTCTGCTGACGAAGAAATCGAGCGGTTAACATCAAAGGTTTCAGTGGTGACCAAATCAAGCCGATACTACAGAAAAAGAGAACACATGCTTTTACTTTTTTTAAAAAACAGATCTATTGTCAACTAATTGCCACGAAAACGTCCACAGAAATAGAAATTTGATTAATTGCGATTAGAAAAAAAGGACGTTGGATGCTGAAAATCATTATATATTTCAGTTTTATGTACATTGTAAACGATTATGAAATTATAAAAAATATAAGCCTCGTAACACCGATGGTCTAGAGTTACGATTGTTGTATATATATATATATATATATATATATATATATATATATATATATATATATATAATGAAGAGTGACTATTTCAGTAGCAAGTTATTATTCAAGCAAGTCTTTTCATGACTCCTTGTTATTTTTCTCTTGTAAGGAATTGTCCTATATTCTCTGCTCAAGCGCTTTCGACCTTTTACTTTTGATCTTCATCAGGAAAAGTGTAGTTGTGAGTTGACTGTTGATTTTTTTTTCTGTTTTAAAAATTTGTAGCATTTTGTTTTGAAGTTGTCGGATGGAAAAAGGTTTATTAATAGAATTCGTGATTTTTAGTTATTAAAAATATTAAAAATAGTTGGTGCCAGTGTTAAATGATATTTCATTTATTTTTTAAGAATTCTGTATGCATATTGCATCTGGGATTTGTAATTGTTTTTGTTATAGTTTTCATACATAATTATTTTATTATCTGTGAGAATCTTCCTTACGTTGTATCATGTAAAGTGGTTAGTGCCATTGTTATGTTTTATGATTAAATATTGTTTTTTGGCGCTATTTTCAGAAAGGAGATGAGTAAGACGACGAGATAACGTTGTGGTTGTATTGCCAGTGTAAGAATTATTTTTGTTTTTCGGGAGGCGTTATCGAAATAGACATATAAATTTATCAGCTACATTTGTTTGGTTTAGGAGTATTTTAGCGGAATTGGTGTTCTTCTTAAACATAAGTGTTGATGTTTTAAATTTAGTGTAGTAGATAAGTTTTATTTGTTGTTTTTCGATAGGTTTAATGTGACTTTTTATGATGTTAGTATTGCTTCTTCGTCTACTTTGTAGTTATTGTGCATTTGATTTCTGTAATATAGATTAATTCTATTAGTGTTATTGTTGGTAATGTTATTATTTTTGTTAATATTTTGAAGATATAGTTTTATTTGTTGATCAGGTAGTTTATTAAGAAAATTATTATTAACAAGGGTTTGTTTTATGTTGGTAAATTCTTTGTAAAATATTGTCTTAGAGGAGATGTAAAATGCTTTATAAATTAAGTTTTTTTATAATTGCTATTTTATACTTTTGAGGACATTCACTGTGGTAGGTATGTCGGGTGGAATTGTCGTTGGTAGGCTTTTTATATGGGGATGTAGAGGATTTGTTATTATTAGTGGAGTCTGTAAGTATATCAAAGAAAGACATTTTCTTATATTGATTTTATTTTGGTGGTAAAGTTTAGTAAATATTTTTTTCTAGAGTTTGGTTAAGTTTGTAGATTTCGTCGTATGAGTGTGTTGCGATAAAAATCTCATATACATAGCGGACGTATATCTTGGGTTTAGTTATATATATATATATATAGGTAGTCATATATATATATATTGAAGAGGGAATATTTTACTCATCATCATCATCATCATGTCGCGCTGGTAGCACGGATATCCCTGACCCTCTCCCGCCACTCCTCCCTATCGTTCATCGCCCTAGGTAGGTCTTCAGGACAATATCCCGTATCCTCACATAGCTGCTGAATGTATGTTCGTGCTGGTCGTCCTGCTTTTGCACGGCCATGTGTGGGGGTCCATAAGAGTACATCTCTTATGAGTTCGTCCCTGCTTCTCCAGCAGTGTCCTGCATGTCTGGTTCGTCTAACTTGAATAGTTTTCGTGATAGGAGGCAGGCGGCCGTACAGTTGGTGTCTTGTGGGGTGTTGCTGCCAGGACTTGTTCAACATTGCACGCAGCATTCTTGTGTAATTGCTGTCTAGCTTCTTCTCCAGCCGTTTTGCTAGCGTCCATGTAGTGCACCCATATAGCAGTATCGATGTGACCACTGCCTGGAAGAAACTGCGTTTCATTTTATCGGTTAGGTCTGATTTCCATATAATCGATAGCCTATTGATGCTTTCGTTAGCCTCGTTTCGATGTCCTTTTCGGTTGATTCGACGCTGCTTCCAAGGTAAGGGAATTTGTCTACTAGTTTAAGAGGGGTTCCTTCTAGAGTGGAGATGACCCCGTTTGATTATAGCACATATATTCCGTTTTGTGTGCATTCCCCCACTTTTTTTAACGTACACATGGGAAGCAGCTTGATGTACGTAAAGGTATTTGAATAAACCCATGGACGACCAAACTCAATACCTAAACAGGTCCTGGACGTGAGTTTGACGACTTTACGCTCAGGATCGTTAGTTCGATCGGGGAACTACTGCTGCTCCTCTATGAGAGTAGCTTCTATAGAAGAGAATAAAACAGCCATCGAAAGATAACCACATACACAAACCGCATCGCTCTTCGCGCGGATAAAAAAGGGGCGCGTCCTGCTGAGGTTTTGAGCCCTGGCCTCAGTGTTCGAAAAATCAGCTACAGAGCTCAAACGACAAAAACTACTAAAATGCAAGCAAACACTACGATTAGCAACATTTAACGTAAGAACCTTAAATAGAATAGGACAACTACCAGAGCTAATCACATCGGCCGTAGAACATAAGATTGACATAATATTCATACAAGAACACAGATACACGCACACCGAAGATATCAAATATCACGAAACTGGCAATGGATGGTCGCTCGTCACTGTATCCGCATGGAAATAGTCTGTCAACGCCGCATTAGGAGGGGTAGAGATGCTTATAGGACCTAGAGCATTAAAAACACTAAATAGCATTGAGAAAATACAACCTAGAATGATGGCAGCTACTTTTAACGGCAACCCCAGAGCAACAATCGTCTCCTGCTACCAATGTTAGTGAAGAAACTGAACTAGTCACCTTCTACGATGAGTTATCCTCATTAGTGCGTAGCATCCCGAAACACAACATGTTAGTCATTGGCGGAGACATGAATGCCCAAATCGGGAAAAACGGAAACAACAAATACAGCCTCAACAACACGTCAAATAGGAATGGGCAACATCAAACAGATTTCATGATAAAAATAGATTAGCAAGCCTCAATAAAAACTACCAAAAAAGGGAGGGCAAACTATGGACATACACGTACACGAACAATACTAAAGCTCAGATAGACTACGTCCTTATAAACAAGAAATGGAAAAATAGTGCAATGAATTGCAAGGTATACTCCTCTTTCGAGGGTGTGTCCACCGATCACCGAATAGTCACGGCGAAAATACGGCTAAGCCTACGAAAAAACGCCACACGAACAGCGACCACCAAACACTATGACTGGGCCCTTTTGAACAACAGAGATATAAGAGATAAATACGTATTAGAATTAAGAAACAGATACGAAACACTATAAGAAAGGACGGAAAAAATACACCAATCGACGAATATGAAAATTTCGTCAATGCGCACCTCGAGGCAGCAGCAAAATGCATTCCATCAAAACTCAAAACTAAATATAGAGTCCCATGGGAAACTTTAGCGGTGAGAGAAAAACGTGCACTAGTGAAAGCAGCCTCCAAAAACTATCGAAAAACCCAACAAACACAAATACCTTAAAACTAAAAACGGCACAATATCAATTAGCAGGCATATATATAAAGGAACAGACAGAATACATTCAAAATCAGATAGATAAGATTAGAGACTCGGTGGAAGATAGACAATCTAGGATAGCCTGGCAAATAATAAACGAAGTGAGTAGAAGAAAGAACACAGCCAAAGCAAAACTGAAAGCAGCAAACCAAAAAGAAAGAATAAAACTGTGGAAACAGCACTTCGAAAACCTACTAGGAAACCCATCGAAAATAACACATGAACCAATCCCCACAATAATTAGTAAGCAATTAGACATTAAACTAGGACCATTCACACAAGCAGAACTCAACTCGGTTCTCAGAAAAATTAAAAATAGGAAAGCTGCAGGGGGCAAGATTCCCCCAGAAGTACGGAAGACCAGACAATTCGATGACTTACTGATCCGACACTGCAACGCAGTATACAAACAAAATCCGATAGATAGATGGATGAAGGAATGCATACTCCCCTTCCCTAAAAAGGGGGACCTCGGATTAGCCAAAAACTACCGAGGCATGACACTTACATCCATAGCAGCCAAAATCTACAATGCCCTACTACGAAACCGCATAGAACCCAAAATCGACAACATACTTAGGAAAAACCAAAATGGCTTCCGAAGAAATAGATCCACGACCTCACAAATATTAACCATCCGTAGAATCCTTGAAGGTGTACGGGCAAAAAACCTACAAGCGATATTAATATTTGTCGACTTTACCAAGGCTTTCGATTCCATTCACAGAGGAAAGATGGAACAAATCCTACTAGCATACGGCATACCTTAAAGAAACCGTAGCAGCAATAACGATTCTCTATAGAAACACCAAAGTAAAAGTACGATCACCAAATGGAGACACAGAATACTTCGACATTGTAGCAGGAGTACTACAAGGGGACACGCTGGCTCCGTACCTCTTTATCATTTGCCTAGACTATGTACTTAGAACATCGATTGACAAAATCAGAGAGAATGGCTTCGAGGTGACGAAGAAAAGAAGCAGAAGGTACCCCGCAAAAACAATTACCGACGCCGACTACGCCGATGACATAGCGATACTGGCAAATACACCCGACCAAGCCGAAACACTACTCCATAGTTTGGAACGAGCAGCCGCAGTCATAGGCCTCTATGTTAATCCTCACAAAACGTAATATTTTAATAGCAAGTTATTATTCAAGCAAATATTGTTAAAGACTAGGGAACACTTTATTATTTTTAATTCTATTTTTTCATGACATTGTCCTATATCCTCTGCCCAAGCTCTTTTGACCATACTTTTGATCTTCATCAGGTGTGGTGTAGTTTTGAGTTGACTGTTGTGTTTGAGACATTTTTCAGTATTCTTGCCGTTCTAAATAATTTTGTAGTTTTGATGGTCTCCACTTGTCCCCCTACCTTCACGTCCTCCTGTCCCTTTAATAATAGTTTTGTCATTGTAACAAAAGCCTCGATCATTATTGGTATAATTGTCACCTTCATGTTCCATATTTTCTTAAATCATTAGAAAGGTCGACGTGTAATAATAATATATTATTATTATTATTATTATACTCCTTAAGAGTTTTTCACACAAGTGTTAGCTGATGGTCTTTCACTGGAGTTTGAGTGAAAGCAAATCTCCTCAAGTCTCTTGGACTCTTCTCAGGATTCTAGCCGTTCTTAGCAGTGCTGTCGTTTGGATAGTCTCTACCCGTCCGCCAACTTCCAAGTCTTCCGTGTCTTTTAATAATCCTTTAGTTATTGTGCCTAACGCACCAATCACAATTGGCACAATAGTTACTTTCATGTTCCACAGTTTTTTCAATTCTCTAGCAAGGTCGAGGTACTTATCCTTCTTTTCACTTTCCTTAAGATTTATTCTGTGGTTTGCCGGGACAGCAAAGTCTACAATTATGCAGATTCTCTTTTTTTGTTGATTATTATGAGGTTTGGTCTTCTGGCCGGGATTAGGTGATCCGTTGTATGCTAAAGTCCCATAGGAGTTTATGCGAGTCATTTTCAAGGACAGGTGCTGGGTTGTGTATATACCATTTGTGAGTATGGTCGACTTGAAATTTCCTTCACATTTCCTAGGGGATCACCTTGCCTACCCAATTTTTGTTTCTTAGTTGTTGTCATTTTTGGTCTATCATGTTGTCCGTATCGTTTCTGATGGTTGTAATTAGTCCTCGTTCGTGTTTTTCTATGTGGTCTTTGAGCCGTTGTATGGATGCGTCAACGCTGTCTTCGATGCTGGCAAGTCCTCTTCCTCCCTCTTTTCTAGATACATATAGTCTGTCAACATCGTCTCTAGGGTGTAATGCCTTATGCATGGTCATTAGTTTTCTTGTTCTTTGGTCCATTTACTTAAGTTCATCTCTGATCCACTTTATTATTATTATTGTTGAAATAGGTAGGTCCACGAAGAGATTTGTATTTTTTTGAATTTATTTATTCATGTTGTTTTTGCATACGTGTACGTTTCCAGCTTGTTGCTTTCGTCAGAGAACATATATGGCGCATTACCTTTGTAATGGAGTACTCAGTGAGACTTGAACTCACTCGTTCTTGCTGTTTAAAATGAATAAATAAATAGATTAAATAACTAATTAAAGAAAATACGAGTCTCTTCGTGGACCTACCTATTTTAAAATGTTTTAATTTTCTCTTTTAACATACCACAAAAATTATACATATATATATTTCTTCGCTTTTTTATAGCATACCAACTTCTTTAAAAACAACTTTCCATAAAAACAGTTTTTTGCACAACCCTTTTTTCTCCGATCGATAATCCAAATTCAAAACTTCTTGATAACTCTTTAAAAATAAATAATATAAAAGAAATTAGATGTCTTATCTCTTTTTGTCCTCCTTTATAAATATAAGCCAAGTCAGCTGGGGTTGTAGAATACGCTGACTGCATTTCTGCAGTCGGCTAACACCCTCCTCACTGAGTTTTCTTGATACGACACTAAACCATCAGATGCTAAGGCTCCAAAGCAGAGCTTAGGGGGAATACTTTATTGTCTTTACTCACAGGTCCATTTTGACCTTATGTGTTACGACCTGTAAGGGCCCAATCTATGAGTCAAATACAACTTTTTGACCATTCAAAAAGTGTTCAAAAGAGACACTTTTTTTTAAATTGAATAAATAGAAAAAGAACTGTTTGATCATTTAACTGTGTGTAAGTAAATGACTGACGAGTTATTCAATTGTTAGCGATGCATAGAGGCACATGGAACCATGTTTATGCGTACAAATAGAATTTTTAAAGTGGAAGACTTGGAACCGTTTGCCTGTTTGCAAAATAATATTATCGGTATTACATCGCAATACTCGAAAACCTTTGAGAGGGTGCAAATGAATGAATAGTACTGAATAGAATTCTCAAGTTACGTGGTGCATTCAATAAGTTTCCAGACTTTTTTGTACAGGCATTTAAAATTGTCGTAGACTCTTGAAAATTCACTATGTTATTTATATACATCTTATGAGATGACTGACCAATTTTTATTATTTCAGGTTCAAATAAACAGCTACAGCAGCAACTGGAATACACCCTACTAAAGCCTGATTGTCACAGTTGGTGAATTTCAAAAATGCAATCTGGACGTGAAGAAGAACGATATGCAATACAATTGTTTTAAACTTGGAAAAAATGCCACAGAAACGTATGGAATGCTTCAGACTGCTTTTGGACCCTCTTGCATGAATCGGGCATCAGTTTTTGAGTGTCATAAGTGATTCAAGGAAGGCAGGGAGTCTTTAAGGGAAGATGAGAGGTGTGGGAGGAGTAAGGAAGTTAATAGACCTAAGTTGATTGGCTAAAGGGTTAGGGTTAGGGTCACTATGTTGAAGTTTTAAGGGTATTCAGCAAGAGATTCCTAAAGAAGAGGCCATCACTCTTCAAATCGGGTCAGTGGTATTTCCACCAGGACCATACACCAGTTCACAACTCCATTATTGTCACAGACTATTTGACCAAGATGGGTATCATGACAGTTCCCCACCCTCCCTATAGTCTAGACCTTGCTCCATGTGACTTTTGGTTATTCCCTCAGCTCATAGGCTGTCGTTGTGAAAGAATTGAGGAGATGAAAGAGGCTGTGATGAAGGTCATTGACACACTCACACAAGAGGACTTCCATGGGGCCTTCCAGAAGTTGTTGGAACGGGACAACAAGTGCATTTCAGCCGGAGGAGGTTACTTTGAAGGGGAATAGTGTTTCATGTGCGTACTATCAATAAAAGTGAAAAAAGTCTGAAAACCTCTTTAATGATCCTCGTAAATAGTAATACTTGAAACCGTTAAACAGTGTGAAAACAAATGATTAATATTGAATAGGAATATGTGTATTAGACTGCAATAATTGAAAACATTTAGCTGTGCAGAAACAGAAGCAATATTTGTGTGCAAACAAATTAAATCTGACTCCATTAAAGCAAAAATTGCTTCTTAGCTATTTTTGCACTATGTTATACATGTAAACGAACAAATTGATATAAAATTAAATTATAAATATTACATAGCAAATACTTGAAATCATTTAACAGTGTTTTAATTTATAACCAATAGTAAATAGAATTTTGCGAGTGAGAAATACTTGAATCCATTTAATTATGTGTAAAAGAATGAGCTCGAGATTCTTCAAAAATGTACAAAATGTGTTTACAAATCGTATATATATATAATATATATTGTGACGCGGCCTAAGATATTGGTCCCAAGACGGGAGTTTATTTTTCGGGGCTGCCTGTCACTTGATCCCTTGCAGAATAAGTTCCAGTTAAGATTCCCTTTTTGGGCGTAGGGAAATTGGCAGATTGTGTTGAGGTTAATTTGGAGCCGGACTGACCGCCGCTGGCAAGGGGTTTCCAAATTTCACATTACACACTCACCCTCAGGCAACTAGGTCCCTCTTACCCCTAGGATATTGGAAGATATGGGCCTCTAGGTTTAGATATAATATTAATTATCGTAGTCGACAGTTCCAGTTTCCCGTGTCATATTTTTAAAGGCGAATAGGACAATTTAGCGAGAATAACATGAGGCGAATGAAGCTGAAAAGAACCATGCAATAGACAACTTGATTGGCAGACAACACTATGAATAAATTTTGACACGAGGAGAGATATTAGATATAACAAGGTTTTTAATACATGCGGACACACATATTTAACGTGTCGGCTATATTATCAGCGGATAATATCAAATATACAAATGTCTTTCGTCCTTATACTTTTCTTTCTTCCTTCTTTAAATTGAGAGAGGGTATGTAATTGCAATACTTAGGAAGAGTGCAGGGAGAAACAGTCTTAATGTTTACTTAGCTTTTTGACAGGTTCCTTCTGAGAGTATTTTCTCTTTTACGGGCTTGCAGGATTTTATATAGCTCGGCTTGAATGCGTCTGTCATCTTGTCCAAGAGCTTTCCGCTTTTCCCCGGGAATTTCGGCGGCCGTTTCATTATATCTTATCACCTCAGCTACTGTCCTGAAAGTCCCGGTTCAGCTTCTTCGCCCGGAGTCTGGCACGAGATTCGCCCATCTGTTCACGGGGACATCTGTCTTCAAAACTGATTTCCTTATCCCTATTTCCGCTGACGAAAAAGGGTGCTACTTCTGCTTTAGGATTCTATTCAATCATTTAGCCTCTTTCTTCTGTCAGGCGATTCGTTCGGACTACTATCTCTTTCACTCGGTCACAGAGTGCAAACATCTGTTGGCTTTCATTCTGACCAGGATTTGTTACTTAGGCCGCGAGGAATTGACCTACATTCCTATTCCTCTTTTTAACAGTCAGTCTTTGGCGGCCTGTTAATTCAAACACGGAGGGGTAGGGTAAATTCCTTATTTCTTTCCTCTCAGTGGTAGACCACGTGACAATATGTATAAAGAGGATTTGGCCTTAAATAACCTACAATGGTTGATATGCCATAAAAGCCAACCCCAACAAATCCTATATATTTAATATATACGTATAAAGAGGATTTGGCATTAAATAACCTACAATGGTTGATATGCCATAAAATCCAACCAAACCAAATCGTATATATTTAATATATATGTATAAAGAGAATTTGGCATTAAATAAGCTACTATGGTTGATATGCCATAAAACCCAACCAAACCAAATCATATATTTAATATATATATATATATAAACAGGATTTGGCATTAAACAACCTACAATGGATGATATGCCATAAAACCCAACCAAACCAAATCCTATATAATGAATAGATATGTGTAAAGAGGATTTGGCATTAAACCACCTACAAAGGTTGATATGGTATAAAACCCTACCTAAACAAACCAATATATATATATATATATATATATATAATGCCAGTAATAAGAAAATCTAATATGCAAAATGAACTTAACGAATGAAAAATACACATCTTTAAATTTAAAGATAACTCTTTTTTTATCCGTGTGATTAAAAATGTCATGTGCACACATTCCCTTGATACGAGAATGATGGCTGCAGGGTATAATGCAAAGGCAGGATCGACGACTTATAAGTCGCTGTTTTCTTTCAGGTTTCATATCTAATCCAACTTCTGTCATTGCTGCACTATGGTCCGTATTTCGGCATTGTGCTTCGCCATTTTTCATTTGTACTCCAGTTAACTACAGGCAAAATCTCTTTAAATTTCCTCTAAAAAGCTTTCAAATACATCAGTGGTTTCCCGTATTGGCATTTTATAACAATTTTTCTCTTTTCTTCGGCAAAGCGAACAGTTATACTGGGACATGAATTTCATGATCCTTTCTTGGTTTAATTCCGTTCATAGTTTAGCGATACCTTTTCAGTGTTTCTGATAAATAAGTTTCCAAGAGTTCCTTAGTCTTCGTTTAACGCTTTGTAACTTTTTTTAGTCTTCCAGTTTAAATCAATGCCAAAATTGTTTCCTCCTTCCGGTTCAGTTCCTTGCAACACTTTTTTGACGTCCGGTTCAGTGCAAAGCTACTTTTGTAAGACGTCTATCCTCTCTTTAGTTTTTTTTTTTTTTTTTTGCATCCATCTTTCTTTCTGTCAACCTGTCAGCGCGACTTAGAATATGATTTTTTCTATCTCTTGCCAAGGGGATGACCCCGCTCTAAAAAAGATGTGCCTCATGGTTATGAGACTAATCAGAATCTGATGGAAAGGCTTCACTTCTGGATATCTGGAGAGTGTGGATTTCACTTTCATCTCAATTACTCCTAGTTTGGTTTGGTTAGGTTTGGTTTGATGGCATTTCAATCATTATTGGTTATTTAATGACAAATCCATTTTTATACATTTGGACAGTTCTATTTCAAACGGTTCCTTTTAACAGAAGTACGCAGTTTAAATGTAAAAACAGTTGCATTTCTAACAATTCAGTTGAGCATAAGTGCAATTTAGATATCTAACAGTTCTATTTGACCCAGAGATAGGACCCTATCAGATTCTACCAATCCGGACAGAGTGACCCTGGAAGCGATAGCAATGAAGGAATACACCGTATTCCACTAAGCTCCTTCATTGCTGGAGCCTCAGCATCAGACTGTTTAGTGTAATATTCTAGACACACTTACCCCTCCGCAGAGAAGCAGTCGGTATATTATTCTGCCTCAGCAGACTGGGTCATCTATGACTCTTAAATTTACTTGGACCCTGAGTAGTAGCGTCTGCTACGGTCCCATGAAATGTAAAAGAACGGATCTTCCATAAAAAAATGGGATATTTTAAAGAAAGCAAAAGCTTTCAAAGGAGGTCACAACAGCTGCAGGAAGGAGTCTCTATTATGGATAATGTGCCCGTGGTTAAGGGCGTAGGAAATGGACACGGCGACACGAGTTCAAATCCTGGACGAGACTGATTGCATTTCACATAGCACTTTGGGAAAGGTATGAATCCAATTATTCTCCCTCCAGCTATGGGTAAATAGTAGGACAGACTAGGTCATTCAGCCTTTGTAAGGCCACTAGTCTAGGAGAAGGAAAACTCTGAATTAAACCTGCTAAACTCCGTTTAAAAATCGACCTTGTGTCATATCCTGCCCGAGCGGACGGGTTGGTAAATATGGTAATGGATAATGCGCCGGACAGTGGCAACGAAGTTAGCAAGTTCTGACTCCAGTCATGCAATTACATTTACTGTCAGACTAATCCAGTTGGGAAATGTATGAATCCTTTATTGGATCAGCTATGGATTATGTAGCATCACTGAATGACTTTAGCATTGAATAACACAGGAAGGTTGATATGCAATTAAACGAAGAATCTAAACTAAATAAACCAATAAATGCAGATTGTATCTTAGGCATTCAAAAAACAAAAACTGAAAGCAAATTATTAAATAAAAAAACAACGAAGCGAGCTGATATCAAAGTTTTGCAAAATCAATCAATTTCTCATGTGTCATTGACTTTACTGCGAATAGAATTACTCTGGGAAAAGGATTTTTCTTCTTTTTCTCTCTTTTTCCTAACCACTTCTACTTTTGCACTGTCGAGTAGTTTATTTTGGAAGTGTTGATATTTATGATTCATTTTGTCATCCATTTTCCGCCCAAAATTGCATCCGACCATTGTGCCTCCAATTTTATAAAGAAACCTGATACTATTAGTAATTAGATAATTATTAGTATTAGATATCATTTTTAAGATCTTAATTATAAAGTGAGAGCCTGATTCCTTTTAGTTCTTATGTTGCTCTGCTTACCAGCATTTGAGCATTTGTGATTTATCAAATACGTTTTAATCGCTTATTCGTTTCCATGTTTTATATATATATATATTTGGTTAGGTTGGCTGAACCAAAGGCTTCCTTTTCAATAGCTACGACACCGAGGTGTTGAGGAGGGCACTACTTCTTTCCCTGGATGCTTCACTTGCCTTTGATCCATACCTTATAATGCTGAGTGTTAAGAATGGAGGCATCAAGTACCTTTTTGAGTCTTTGGTATGACTCAACCTGAGATTGAACTCTGGTCTCCCAGAACATTGGCAAACATTCTAACCTCTTTGCCAATGGGCCGGTAAAAAAAAAACCTAAGTGCACCCCGGTAGTGGACTTGAACGTGTTAGGCCTCTTGGCAAGGTCGACAGTGGTTAAATGGGATCACCAGCAGGCACGAACGTTCGAACTTCTCAGCATAATCATATTTACCCAACCCGTCCGCTCGGGCAGGATATGACACAAGGTCGATTTTTAAGCGGAGTTTAACCGGTTTGAATTCAGAGTTTTCCTTCTCTAGACTAGTTGCCATACCAAGACTGAAGAACCTAGTCTGTCCTACTATTTACCCATAGCTGGAAGGAGAATAATTGGGTTCATACCTTTCCCAAGGGTATTAGTACTATGTGAAATGCTATCAGTCTCGTCCAGGATTTGAACTCGTGTCGCCGTGTCCATTTCCTACGACGATAACCATTACACCACAGGCACCCCTAAGCATAATTGACCGTGGTTAGGCGGGATGGCAGACAGTAAAAACTTTTCAGCTACAAGACTCGATCAAACCGTGGTTAAGTGGGATCTCAAGTGAGTGTGAAAATTTAGCTGAGGGCCGGCACGAGGATGGAGTTAAGTGAGTAAATGAAAGTCTTACTAAGGTCATGCTAAGGTTGAACCTGTAGAAGATATTGAAAGCATAAAAATACATTTGGATATTAATCAGCAACAGAGCATCATTTTTCATTGTGAAAAACATTAACTATGTGTTTATCATATTTATCAACCCCTCCGCTCGGGCATGATATGACACAAGGTCAATTTTTTTAAGCGGAGTTTAACAAGTTTGACTTCAGAGTTTTCCTTCTCCTAGACTAGTTGCCTAGTTAACTATGTGTTTATGTTAGCAATGAACAAGAGTTTTCATCCCCGCAATAAGAAAAATATCACCTATTCACCAACTGTTGTTGTTATTGCAGATTAGAGTGACGACAACTAACATCATCAATGATGAAGCTGTTCAAAAAGTTGCAAGCATCTCTATGTGTTGTATACTCATATAATACATATGCAACTATACACATATACACGCAGAATAAACGACACACAATAAGGACGAGCGACACAGTTCTTAGAAAAATATACCTCTCACTTTATTTGAAAGGTTGCGTGTGAGAGGGAGTTGGGGACCGAACAGAACTGCAACATATTGACCCTCACTCTATTGGCCATAACTGCGTTTTTTCCCGTTTTCCTGGGCTGCTCAACCGGAGGCCTGGAAGCCCACTCTGCTGGGTTTTTCTACTGCATCTTGTCCTCCACGGGTCTGGTCTTCAAACTGATCTGACTTCCTGTCTTCACCGAGTTATATAATAGTTCAACGCTCCCTTCTTCTTGTGGGCGTCACAATTTCACTCATTCAACCCATCCATGGTCAAGGTTATAATTCTGATATTCCTCGACCGGATGCACCTGTTATTTACGTAGGTTCATTTCCAATTTTGATAGCCCGGCCGGGTCGTAGGTCAGTATACAACATATGCAGTGCCTGGTTCTTTCTTAATGATGCCAATTTTATTTGCTTTTTACACAAGTTAGAACGTCCAGATTGGTTTAATTCCCCCAGGTTTTATGACCTATATTAGAGAGTACAGTTTACGAATTCCTTTTTACACGAATCTGTTATAACCATAACCTGTTATAACCTTTAAAGTACTACTACTACTTCTTCGAGACACTGTATACAGTGTCGTGATTGCAATGAACGGGTACTCAACACTCCATAGATATCAAAACCTGGAGTCTTACTATAAGACGCAATTTACTGCCGTACCCATGGAACCCCATTTTGTGGTGTTGGGTGTCTTTCCTTTCTGTATGGAATACAGTGTATTCGAAGCCACGACAACAGAGCGGTGTTTTGTGGAATAATTTTACCATCAATGTTTGACAAGAAAAATATAGTTAAAACCTTGGATAAAATTTTATTTCCTTCCCTACCAAAGTTTCTTATGCAAAAATGGAAAAAATGAAAGAAAAACAAAACAAGGCCTGAATACAAGGGTGGAGTGGAGGTGAAAAGATCATATGATGACGACACATCTGTTGTTGATGACATCTTGACCGACGGGATCCAAGCAGTGAAACAGTGTCCAAAGCTGTGTGTGAACCGCAATGGGGACCATGTTGAAAAATAAACCTCGTTTGGTCATATTCCATAGGCGTATCTTGGTCAGCTTATGAAATTATCCGGCAACCCTGATAAATATATAAACAAAGAGAAATGAAAAATTAACTGAAAATTATTACTGAATACTTGACACGAGAAATATTTATTATTAAAAGGGATTGCAGGGCTTATTCCAAGTTAAAACTAAAAGTTTAAAATGAAAAAATTCACATTTGGCAAACAAAATCTGTTTAAAAGCATAAATCATAAAACCTAAAATTTTCGTCTAGCGTAATTGGGCAAAACTGAAATTCCTTGCCTGCCCCCGCAAAAATAATTTCCAACGTTTAACTTTAAATTAAAATGTTGAAAATCTTAAATTGGTTAGAGGTTTATAAGAAGGAAAACTCACACTACCAAAATCAAACAAGTGCAAAATCGTGACAATCAGACAGAATATATCAAATTCCACGATAAGGAAATATGCGGTTCACGTAATCACAGTTATCTTGCCTCGGCTAGCTACTGACTCACGGATTCAGAGAAAGGAGAGTATTATACGAGCCACAAAAGAGTATAGCATTGGAGACCATGGAATGCAACATGGTGGATGTGAAGTAAGGTACTATTTACCAACCCCTCCGCTCGGGCAGGATATGACACAAGGTCAATTTTTAAGCGGAGTTTAACAGGTTTTGATTTCAGAGTTTTCCTTCTCCTAGACTAGTTGCCTCTCCAAGGCTGAAGAACCTAGTCCGTCCTACTATTTACCCATAGTTGGAGGGAGAATAAGGAGGTTCATACCTTTCCCAAGGGTATTTGCCCGAAAGTGAACGTAATAGCGCGACTGGAGTACGAACTCGCGTACTACGATTCCGCAGTTCATCGCTTTAACCATTACACCACGAGGACACCCCCCAAACCACAGGACACCCCCCCTCCACGAGGACACCCCCCACACCACTACTTGGCCCTTCACGCAAGTAATCAAAGGGTGCATTATGCTAAGATTGGAGCTCTGGAAAGTGTTCTCCGTTCAGCAAGGACTTATATACATCAGCTCTGTTCAGACAAGAGGACCAGCAAGAAGCGATTTTCGATAGGGACAAATGCAGAGAGAGAGAGAGAGAGAGAGAGAGAGATAGAGAGAGAGAGAGAATCATTTAATTTCGTGGTATCAGAATAACTTCAAGATAATATTCAAACTGGTATAGGCAGTGCATAAAAAGTCATATCCTCTGGTTTAATGGAAGAAAAAAGGATGACTTAACTAGTAATAATGAAGGAAGACAAGATATTCCCTAAGGATGTACAGTGGAATAAGAATAATCTATCCTCGTGGATTAGATAAAGTGTTCGGTCTGATATTCCTTAAGGATTACCGAGTGCGATAGACATCTAAAAATAGCCGGAATGTACAACAGCTAAAATGTTCTCATTATAGCAACTAAGATAAAAAGGCTACATCCACAATTTCAAGTTAGAATTTATAATAACTTAAAAGTTTCATCAAAGAAATTCAGAGAATATTATATCTCTCACTGCTGATAAATTATTAATAAAACAGCCATCAAGAGTTATAGTCAAGTCAAGATGTAAAACTCGGTTCTCGTCGGACCATCTGAGTTAAGCAGCAATGAACCTAGTCAATTCAGAAATGAGTGACTTCTTAAATATTGTAAAAAAATCTCCACCCGGCTAAACAAAGCTTACTGAATTACAACGGGAACTCAGAAGCAGAAAATATGTCCGAATGGTTATTTCGTTTGGATTCTTTGTTTAATGGCCTATTACACATCGTGGTTTATTTAATGTCAAAGCCATCTCTATAGAAGAACACTAAGGATACTACTGAGCCCATCATTCGTAAGATAAGAGGGTTCATACTTTTCCCAAGGGAATTAGACCGAAAATAAACATAATAGATCTACTGGATTTGGAAACCGTATTCTTCGAAGCTGCAAACCAGTACTTAAGGCATAACGCAACTGAAAAATCCTCTTGAATGTTTTTTTTGAACAATGTATAAAAGTAAATACATCTGAGCCTCACACGTAACAAAAGCTATGAAATATAAAACGCTATGAAACTATGAAATATACTCTCAATAAATGAGAGTCTAGAAATTAACCTCTAATAAGATTTAGTTTTTGATTCATGCTGTTTATTTAACAAATTTGAGTTAGGGACTTGGGTTTTTCGATACAAAATTTAAAAAAATAATGTGAACGAAAATCTAGTAAAAAAAAAGTAGTTATAACAAACTGAAAACCCACAATACAGACGATATTTTAAGCCAGGGACGCAGTCTCAGTGACCACTTAGTCAGAAAAGGTACTTAAAGCGGTCTCTGGCACGTGTTTCAGACTAAGCAAAACTTATAAAACAAAATCTCAGTCAAGAGGTTAACATTTATGGTCGGAAAAAAGCCATAGGAAATGTGTAAAAAAGGGTCATGACATTAGTTTCGACTAAAAACATTTCTGGGATATTTCAGTTGGATAAAACGATAAAGATTCAGCTTAGCTAACCACTGAATTCAGTTATCCATTCTGCTAAAATGGCTGCCCTACTGCGCCTACTTATCTCAGTCTGTTTATTTATCGGTGGGTTAATAAAAGAGATGTGAAAGATTCATGACATTCCCAAGCCATATATGAAACGCAAACAAACTCATCCAAGATTTGAACTCAGCTCACCGAATTCATTTCCTACGACTCTGACCGTTACGACAGGAAGGATTAATATACTATTCTCCGAAAACATGATTATATAAAACCAGGAAAACAAGGTGTACAGTCTATTACTTTTTTTTATTCAGCTACTGTTATAAAATAGATTGTGAGATCTATAATTGACTGGCAATGGTTATAGCCTTGCTCTTTCTGTAACCTCTATGTATTGTTACATTCAAATTAAATTCTGAGCTTTTAAAAGTGTGGAAAAAACAGCGTGTCATGCAGTGTGATTGAAAGCTATTGAAATCGAGGTCAATCTGAGAGCGCAGATGTTAAAAATAAGTTAGTTGATGAGAAATACAATTACTCTTATGATTAACGCCCTGTTTAGTTGGGCGGTTGATGAATGGAAAATCGCTAAGAAAATGTAAATGTGGTCGCGTTGTTAGTCATCATCACAGTAAAGAACAAATTAAAACAATTACAGATGACAATAGAAAACAAAGAGCAAGTACATTGGCGGCGACACGAGGCGGCCAAAGAACGAAGCAAAATGAAGAGTTGGGGGCTGGAGTATCGCAGAGTAAGCAAATAAAACACTCTATACTTTAGGTCTTAGATCTTCTAAAATAATTTATAACAGCGTTCTAATAAAGGGATAGCGGGTACAAAATTGATAGTAAGAAGTCACGTTAGAAAAAGCTGCTGCCTGTTAAGAATTAGTAAGCCAACGATTCATTTACTGTATAGCAATAACTTATTTTCTTTTTTGACACATAACTGACTCTCTTTCATTTGGATAAACGTTATCTCTTTCTATAGATGACTTAAAGAAAAGAAAGCATATCTAATCATATGAGCATTAAGCTAAAACAAGTTAATACACCCTATACAAATATAAGTACACACACACACAGACACACATACACACACACACACACACATATATATATATATATATATATGTTTGATTAAATAATAAAGACATTTTGTCTAGATAATTTTATTAATATCCTTTTAAGTTTCCTGATAAGTATATTGGTTTCAGATTAGAATTGGTGGATGAATTTACCAAAACTGTCCTGAGAGTTTTCGGAGTGTTTTAAAAGAGTGTTTTTTAAAAAGTTTTAGAAAGTTTTGTATAACATAACAAAATTACGTAAACGCAGTGTTGGATGAAACGCTCTTTATATATGCAAGCAACCCCTGATGATGGCCTGTGAACGGTCCGAACGCGTTCGAGACAATTTTGGTAAATTCATCCACCAATTCCAAACTGATACCAAGGCACTTATTAGGAAACTTGAAAGGATCTTTAAAAAATTATATAAACAAAATGTGTCTTTATTATTTAATCAAACATGCTTAAATGAAAGACTGCTGCCAAACTACACACATACACACACACACACACACACACACATATATATATATATATATAATGTTAGGTCAGGTTAAAAAATTACCGCTTTTATTTGGCCCTTTTTTAATATACATATGCCCGCATTATATATATATATATATGTATATATATATATATCATAATCATCATTACGTCATGACGCTAGCACGGATATCCCTGACCCTCTCTTGCTACTCAACCCTATCGTTTATCGCTTCTGGTAGCTCCTCAGGGTTACATCCCGCATCCTCAAAAAGCTGCAGTATGTAAGTTCGAGCTAGTCGTCCTCCTTTTGCTCGGCCATATGAGAGGTTCCGTAGGAGAACATCACTTATGAGCTCGTCCGTGCTTCTCCAGCAACGTCCTAAATATTCGGTATGGATTGATACGCGCCGTTTTTTTAATCCCCAAATTTGATAATCATCGGATTTTAATAAAGGTTTTAATCATACATTATATAATAAATTAAACGTTAAAATGGATTTTGACTTAAGATTCTGGATACAACATTATTTCTGTTTTGTTGTTATACGTCACATTCCCTTTAATCATTTACTTGGTTTACTTTTGTCAATGGAATTGCCACTGAATAATTTTTACAGTTTTCAAAACATAATTCCATCGAGAAATACTTTTGTTAACTTGCTTTCAAGACGTAATGACACAACCGTCCTATTCTCTCTTTCCTAGGTCCCGTTAAAAATTTGATAAAAAAAAAGACAATCTTGTTCATCATGACAATTTCTTTACTTGTTTTTGCTTTTGTATATTTTAGGGATTTGATCAGTAAAAAAGGAAAAAAAAATCATATTTACCTTTTCTTTTTTGAGCAATTTTAGGAATGTTTAAAATTGACAATCGTAAATGAAGTTGCTCAATTAACTGCCACTTTGTAGGATTTCGTTATTTAAAGTATAAATGCTGAATAAATATGATGAATATGGTGAAAAAATTGAAGTCTTTTAGCATTTTTTTAAAAGAAGATTTAGGTGTGCGAAAATCGGCATAAGAATCAATATAAAAAAAACTTCATTTAAGGAATATAATCTATTCGATAAGTAAAGCCTTCATTTTTATCTCCAGTTAAAAACAATTATCTGTGAATATTTTTTGCACTGGTCTCCAGGGTTTTAACTATTACTTTTCTTTTTACAAGAAGTACATTCCTTTTTTGTTCAATGCAGAATGTATCCCTTTTTATCGGCACCTTCAAACACAAAATGGAGAAAGTAATAAATGTTACGACTCTTGCAATTTCCATCCTTTTAAAGTGAAGACGGTACAATATCAGCCTCAACCAATGAATTGCCGAAGTAAACAGAAACTGACCAATTAAACGACCAGCTTCGGTTATAAGTGATGATAGTTCATTGTTTTATAGAAATTTGATGACTTGGTTTGTTGGGTTTTATGGCATATCAACCTTTGTAGGTTATTTAACGCCAAATCCATTTTATGTAAATAATCAGTTCTATTTAAAACAATTCAGTTTAGCATGAGTACACCATTCAATTGTCAAAAACACTTCTATTTCAAACTATTCAAGCAGTTATATATAACAATTCAGTTTAGTGTAAGTACAGTTTCAATGTCAAAAACAGTTCAATTTCAAATAATTCAGTTGAGCATAAGCACGCAGTTTAAATGTAAGTATAGTTTAATTGTGAAAAACATTTCCATTTTGAGCTATTCAGTTTAGTCAAGCAGTTCTAATTCAGCTAATTCAGTTTAGTGTAAATACAGATTCGATGTCAAAAAACAGTTCTATTTGAAATAATTCAGTTTAGCATGACCATGCAGTTTAAATGTAAGTACGGATTAATTGTCAAAAACACTTCTATTTAAAGCTATTCAGTTAACTCAAAAAATCCAGTTTAGCATAAGTATGCCGTTAGTTCTATTTAACCCATAGATAGGGCCCTATCAGGTGCTACTACGCCGGGCCAGAGTGGACCTGGGAGCAATGGCAATGAGGAGTTGCTTCGTATTCCCCGAGGCCACAGCATTACTTGGACCTCACCATCAGACTGTTTAGTGTCATATTCAGGACACTTGTTGGTGGGAGGGTCTTACCCCTCTTCAGAGGTGCAGTTAGTGTATTCTACAGCCCCAGCCTACTGGGTAACAGAAATTTGAGATTGTATATTTCGGATATATATATATATATATATATATATGGACAACATTTAAAAAAATGTTTTTGGTGAAATGGTTATTCTCATTCGGAGAGGAATTGGCTACCCGATTTCCATTCCGTGGCGAGAATGCCCGCATTTCATATAATGCAGGGAAATTATTCTCCCAACTGCAATGGTTAAAAAGTAGAAAGACTGGGCTCATTAACATTATATGTCAACTGATCAAGGAGAAGGATAACTTCATTTAAACCACTTTTAGACGTAGAGCGAGATGGCTCCGCCAGTCTATTCAGGTCCAATACACCTTACATGAGTAATACGATTACAAAACCAAATTAATTTACGAGGCAAGTCTCTTAAAAAATAGGGTGTACCTTTTTTGTCCATAACTAATATATATATATATATATATATGTGTGTGTGTGTGTGTGTGTGTGTGTTCGTACGTGTGTGTCTGTGTCAGTGTCTGTGTGTTCGCGTTCGTGCATATAGAATGACTGATGGAAAAGTAACTACCTATTTTAAATACTTACGAATTATACATATATTGTAATTGAAGTTAGGAAATAAATCAAAATAATTTTAAAATTGGGAATTACTTTTCAACCGTCTCTGCCTGTCTGTCAATCAGTCTCTCTCTCTCTCTCTCTCTCTCTCTCTCTCTCTCTCGATATATATATATATATATATATATATATAGATGAGTAGTAGTTAAAAATTTTAATTTATCAGTAGTAAATCGGCAACGAGTTCTGATTGGTTGGATGGAACTCAAACGGAAAAGCCGTTAGTGCGAGCGGACGCAGGATAGAAAAGAGGAACGGTGTCAGTCGGGGACGAGACGCAACGATATAAAGTCGACAGTTGAACACTAGCCACGGTGATGTGAAAACGGCCGAAAATTACGGTACCTATTTTGGGTGAGCTCTTATGAAGGTGCCTCACACACACAGCGAAGTTTTGAAGATGAACTCCGTGAACAAGCACGTGCAATAACTAAAAAAGCAAACGAGAACCATAATATGAACGTCTACGTCTGCTCTCTCTCTATTCTAACAATGTTTTATTTCTGTTAGTATGGCTGAAGCGGTGGACTAATTTTTCGTACGCTATTTCTTTCTTCTCGACACCAACTAGAGGAGTAAGAAAAAAAAGGAAATTTGGCGACGTAGTCGAGGGTGACCCGAAGGATCCCTTTTTAATAGTTACTTCACTAATGTGTAGAGGAGGTCACTACTCCATTCCTTGGATTTCCACTTTACCCTTGATCCTTACCATATAACGGTGAGTGTTAAGCAAGGAGGTATCAAGTACCATATTTTTAGATTCTTTGGCCTGACTCGACCTGGGATTGAACCTTGGTCTTCCGGGTCATTATCAAAAACTCATTAGGCCATTAAATATTTGTATTAATGGACAAAGACGGCGGTTTATGTGTTCGTCACTTTTTCACACGACGAGGTTACAACTGGGATCCGACTGACACTTGGTGGAGCAAATATCTCTGAGGTATAGTAGTAATACCAACACTGTAGCGTTACAACCTTCTATTTGTGCCGTGTAACGTTACATATGTATATATACAGGTGGATCGAAAAGTAATAATATATATATATATATATATATATATATATATATATATTTCTGCTGGCACAAGCGAGTTTTTCATCCCTCCTGCTCTACTTTACTGTTTAGGTATTAATGAATTTAAATATAATTTGGGGAAGGTCTACGGCTTGGGGAGAGGGAAACTATTTATTTCCTCATTTGGGGGGGCTGTGCGGTTTGTTTGGGGGTGGCATTGGGACTTTTAGGCTGTTTAGTTTTCTTCTAAACTACTACTGGGTGGGGGGCAGTAGGAATTCTAAACTTTTAAAAAAGATTCGAAACTTTTTGCCGTGTACATTGACACATTTGGACAGAGTCATAAATTCAATTTGGGTTTACGGAAAGTGTCTTTACATTTAAAACACAGAGTTCAAGCAACATATTACAAAGAATAAAACAGCATACAATTTTGTAAAATTTTTCGGCATGTTAAATTAGTAGGGCTTAAAGATATTATACTAAACAAATATTGAAGATAATTTTCTGCAGCAAAAAATTAGCTTCAATACTGGTTAGTATAATGACTTTTAAAGTTAAAACTTAAGAGAAATTAAAGCTCCCACCTTTTTTTTAACGTACACTTGGGAAGCAGCATGATGGACGTAAAGGTATTTGAATAAACCCATGGACGACCAAACTCAATACCTAAACGGGTCCTGGACGTGAGTTTGACGACTTAACGCTCAGGATCGTTAGTTCGATTGGGGAACTACGGCTGCTCCTCTATAAGAGTGGCTTCTATAGAAGAGAATAAAAGAGCCATCGAAAGATAACCATGACCCACACTCAAACCACATACACAAACCACATCGCTCTTCGCGCGGGTAAAAAAGGGGCGCGTCCTGCTGAGGTTGGAGTCCTGGCCTCAGTGTTCGAAAAATAAGCTACAGAGCTCAAATAATAAAAACTACTAAAATGGAAACAAACAATACAAATAGCGACATTTAACGTAAGAACCTTAAATAGAATAGGACAACTACCAGAGCTGACTGCATCGGCCGTAAAACATAAGACAGTTATAATATGCATACAAGAACACAGATAAACGCACACCGAAGATATCAAATATCACGAAACTGGCAATGGATGGACGCTAGCCACTGTATCGGCATGGAAAAACTCTGTCAATGCCACAGTAGGAGGGGTAGGAATGCTTATAGGATCTAGAGCGTTAAAAACACTTAATAGCATTGAGAGAATTCAACCTAGGATGTTGGCAGCTACGTTTAATGGAAACCCCAGAGCAACAATCATCTCCTGCTACAGCCCTACCAATGTTAGTAAGGAAACTGAACTAGTTTCCTTCTATGATGAGTTATCCGCTCTAGTGCGTAGCATTCCGAAACACAACCTGCTAGTCATTGGCGGAGACATGAATGCCTAAATCGGGAAAAACAGAAACAACAAATACAGCCTACACAACACGTCAAAAAGGAATGGACAACATCTAACAGATTTCATGATAGAAAATAGATCAACACGCCTCAATAAAAACTACCAAAGATGGAGGGAAAATTATGGATCTACATATACGCGAATAATAGTAAAGCACAGATAGACTACGTCTTTTTAAACAAGAAATGGAACAATAGTGCAATGAATTGCGAGGCATACTCCTCTTTCGAGGGTGTGTCCTCTGATCACAGAATAGTCACGTCAAAAATACGACTTAGCCAACGGAAAAAAACGCCACACGAACAGCGACCACCAAACACTATGACTGGACTCTTCTTAACAACAGAGATATAAGAGATAAATATGTAGTAGAATTGAGAAACAGATTCGAGACACTACAAGAGAAGACGGAAAAGGGTACCCCAAAATAGAAATTCGTCAACGCTCACCTCGAGGTTGCAGCGAAGTGTATTCCAACAAAACATAGAACTAATATAGAGTCCCATGGGAAACGTTAGCGGTGAGAGAAAAACGTGCACACGTGAAAACTGCCTCCAAAAGCTATCGAAAGAACCCAACAAACACAAATGCCCGAAAACTAAAAACGGCATTATATTAATGAGCAGGCATATATATAAAGGAACAGACAGAATACATACAAAATCAGATTGATAAGATTAGAGACTCAGTGGAAGATAGGCAATCTAGGATAGCCTGGCAAACAATAAACGAAGTGAGTAGAAAGAAGAGCACAGCCAAAGCAAAACTGAAAGCTGCAAACCAACAGAAAAGAATAAAAATGTGGAAACAGCATTTCGAAAATCTACAATGAAACTCACCGAAAGTAACGCATGAATCAGTCACCAGAATTATTAGTAAGCAATTGGACATTAAACTCGGACCGTTCACTCAAGAAGAACTCGACTCGGATCTTAGAAACATTAAAAATAGGAAAGCTGCAGGAGACGAGATTCCCCCAGAAGTATGGAAGACCAGACAATTCGACTACATACTGCTCCGACACTGCAACGCAGTCTATAATCAAAATACGATAGACAGATGGATGAAGGGATGCATCCTCCCCTTCCCAAAAAAAAGTGACCTCGGATGAGCCAAGAACTCCTGAGGCATAACACTTATATCCATAGCAGCCAAAATTTACAATGCCCAACTTCGAAACTGCACAGAACCCAAAATCGACAACGTAGTTAGGAAAAACCAAAATGGCTTCCGAAGAAATAGATCCACGACCTCACAAATATTGACCATCTGTAGAATCCTTGAAGGCGTACGGGCAAAAAACCTACAAGCGACATTACTATTTGTCGACTTTACAAAGGCATTCGATTCCATTCACAGAGGAAAAGTGGAACAAATTCTACTTGCATACGGCCTCCCTAAAGAAACCGTAGCAGCAATAACGATTCTCTATAGAAACACCAAAGTGAAAGTACGTTCACCAGATGGAGACACAGAATACTCCAACATTGTAGCAGGAGTACTACAAGGGGACACGCTAGCTCCATACCTCTTTATCATCTGTCTAGATTACATGCTTAGAACATCGATAAATAAAATCAGAGAAAACGGCTTCGAGCTGACAAAGAAAAGAAGTAGAAGGTACCCCGCAAAAATTAATTACTGACGCCGACAACGCCGATGACAAAGCGATACTGGCAAATACACCCAACAAAGCTGAAACACTACTGCATAGTTTGTGACGAGCCGCTGCAGGCATTGTCCTCCATGTCAATGCACACTAAACGGAATATATGTGCTATAATCAAACAAGCGACATCTCCACACTAGATGGAACCTTTACGAAACTAGTAGACAAGTTCACCTACCTAGGAAGCAGTGTCTCATCAACCGAAAAAGACATCGACACGCGGCTAATAAAGTCGTGGACAGCTAACGACAGACTATCGTTCATATGGAAATCAGACCTGACCGATAAAATGAAACGCAGTTTTTTCCAGGCAGCGATCGTATCGATACTGCTGTATGGATGCACTACTTGGACGCTAACTAAACAGCTGGAGAAGAAGCTGGACGGCAATTACACAAGAATGCCGCGAGCAATATTGGCTGCAACACCCCACAAGGCACCAAATATACGGCAACCTGCCTCCCATCACGAAAACTATCCAATTTAGACGAATCGGACATGCAGGACACTGCTGGAGAAGCAGGGATGAGCTCATAAGTGATGTACTCCTATAGATCCCCACATATAGCCGGGCAAAAGCTGTACGACTAGCTCGAACATACAGCTGCGATGTTAGGATGCAGGAAGACCTGCCAGAGGTGATGAAAGATAGGGAGAAGTGGCGAGAGGGAGTCAGGGATATCCGTGCTGGCGGCACGACATGATGATATATATATATATATATATATATATATATATCGGAGATCCTCATGATCATGTGTTTGGTCGATGTATGTGTACTTTGGTTTTCGTGTGTGTGCGATTGTATGCAAGCGTGTGCCTATGTAGTCGTAATTGTGCGCATAATCGTATGTCTTCATGCGAAAAACTAAAAATCAATTATCTTTTATGTACCCATGGATGATCGTATGAACAGTATAGTACGTGTGTGTATGTGTGATTATATACGTGGATCACGTATATGATTGTGTGATCGATTGCCAATGCAGATATGTGGAAACGCACGCAGCCATTGTGTATTTGTGTGAACGTGTACTTGTGTGCGCACCTAATGAATGCGTATGCCTGTGTATGAGCACGTGTGTATGTGTGCTTGTTTGCATCATATGTTGTGTGGATACGTGTATGGACGAAATTTTGCGCGAGTGTATGTGTCATTGCGTATGTGTGTGTGTGTAAGTAGATGTGTGAGTGTGTGATCGTGGGTGTGTTTGAGCGATCGTATGTATACATGTGTTTATGAGCGTAAACACGTGTTCTTTTGTGTGTTTGGCTGAGTGATTGCGTGTGTATGCTCATTTATCATTGGCTTCCGTCAAGACAAAGATGCGAGAAAAGATCAACTTTTAAGTGGAGTGCAGCTGATTTGATATCAGAGTTTTCCCTCTACTTGACTGGTTTTCTGACGAGGTTAGAGAACCCAATATAAACCTTTTGTTTCCCTATAGCTGGGAGAGGTAGAGTAAATGGATTTGGTCTTTTGCTGAGGGTATTAGTATAAGGTGAAACGTAAAAAATCTAGTCTAGTATTTAAACACTGGTCCCTAATATCATTTCCTACGTGGATAACCCTTCCACTAAGCGCGCCTTTATCGAAAATAAACGCTAATGCGGCTGTGTGCGTGTGCGTGTTTTTGTCTGTTTGTGTTAATGTGTGTGCGTGTGGCTATTTGCATAGGTGTACATGTGTGGCTATTTGTGAGAAAAATTCGTTCGTTAGGCAATTATATTGCCATTCATTGTATTCTAATTCAATTCCTTTGCATAATTCCAGAGTCATAAAGCATGAAATAATGTTGCCGTCAGAGATTAAACTACAGCAAGGTTAATTAGATTTTAATTGTATGCACTTCTTGTTATGTGTACACACTAGTCTAAAAATTAGATTTTAATTCTATGTACTTCCTGTTATGTCTACACGCTAGTCAAAAAATTAAATATCAATTGTATGCACTTCTTGTTATGTGTACACACTTGTCTAAAAATTAGATTTTAATTCTATGTACTTCCTGTTATGTCTACACGCTAGTCAAAAAATTAAATATCAATTGTATGCACTTCTTGTTATGTGTACACACTTGTCTAAAAATTAGATTTTAATTCTATGTACTTCCTGTTATGTCTACACGCTAGTCAAAAATTAAATATCAATTGTATGCACTTCTTGTTATGTGTACACACTAGTCTAAAAATTAGATTTTAATTCTATGTACTTCCTGTTATGTCTACACGCTAGTCAAAAAATTAAATATCAATTGTATGCACTTCTTGTTATGTGTACACACTTGTCTAAAAATTAGATTTTAAATGTATACACTTCTTTTTATGTGTACATTAATTGTATGTACTTCCTGGTTATGTATACACACTTGTCTAAAAGTTGAATATTAATTGTATGCACTTTTTGTTATGTGTACACGATAGTGTAAAAATTGAATATCAATTGTATACACTTATAATTATGTATACATGATAGTCTAAAAATTAAATATCAATTGTATGCACTTCTTTTTATACAAATGTTAATTCTATGTACTTTCTGTTATGTGTATATATTAGCCTAAAAATTAAATATCAATTGTATGTGCTTCTTGTAATGTATATACATTGATCTAAAAAGTGTCCGTTTCTAACTGAACCCTGTCACCTCGGAAAGTATTTTATTTCCCTGCTTTTTGTTATTTTCAAATATCGCATATATATACGTCATTGCGTATCAGATTGAAGGGTTTTGGGATTGCGTTTGGAGGAGAAATTTCCCATTATTCCTTTACCAAGTAAAGCTGCCTTCTTAATAAAATATTCTTTTTTATTAGCAAGTATGGGCACGCGAAGAAGTAAATTATTAGTAAATTCGCTCTTGATTTATTCGCACCGACTGTGAATATTACCGCCTCCTTGACGCTGAGAAAAGTCGTGGTCTCAGTTACTGCTTGCAAATTAACCAAAAATATTTAAAATCGATACACACATCAAAAGATCGATTCCTGCCGTAAAAGTAATAGTTACACTGAAATGCTGAAAATGATTTTGGAATTGTATTAAAAAAGGTTTTAAAAAGTATTTGAATAACCAGTCTACATTATATATATATATATATATATATATATATATATATATATATATATATATATATATATATATATATATATATATATATATATAAAACAAACAAGTCTGTCTGTGGATGACAGCACACACACACACACACACACACACACACACACACACACACAAACATATATATATATATATATATATATATATATAGAGAGAGAGAGAGAGAGAGAGATTCTAATGTAGACAGGTGATTAAAATCACTTTTTTAAAACTTTTAAAATAAACTTACAAAATGTTTAAGGTCACGCTTGTTACACACACACACATACACACACACGTGTATATATATATACCTCATCCATTTTGAATCAGCACCTGGATAAAAAACAATGCCTTACACAACTTGTTTATGGCGACTGTGACTCCACTAATCTCTGTCATATCTTATTAGAACACCCCTGTATCATCTATTTTTTTTCTTCTTCAAATGACACCTAAAAAGATTAATTGGCTACCTACCAGTGAAAGTTTTGCGCATATTTTTACCCTTCTTGTTTGCTACATGCCCTACCTATTTCCATTCTATCGTATCTTTTACGTTAGTCGGCTGTAAAGTCCAAATTAATCTCTTTGTCTCTTAAAGTTATGCCCAACATCACTCATTCCATAAAGTAAAAGCAATTTCAATGATTTATTTTATAGTCATCTTTATAAATCGTGATTTATAAACATGAAAACATGATGTTTCCAACAAAAATCATTACTTTATAGCAGTTTTATTTTTGGTGTAATGTCTATAAATTCTGCTTATTATTTAGATCTATCTCACGTTTAAGTAACTCGACAAGTAAGTATGACAAAAGGTCGATTTTTAAGCGAATGGAAGACGTTAATTTCATGCTTCCCAAGACGCTCCATTTCCGGGACTGGCTATTTGTATCATTGGTACTGTGAAAAAGGCCAACCCAACTGAAAGAAAAAGCTACCGTCATAAAAGGTGACGACCATAATTACCAAAGAAGACATCACAAAGTAGATAAATAAATTATCTTTCATTTTTATTACACACCCACAAATACGCTCATGCACACAAACATATATACACACCGTCATACACACCCAACTTCTTTTTTTCTATCTTCTTTCATGTTTTTGTTAGATATTTTTAAATGGGTGATGTTATAAGAATTGTTTTTGGCGTTTCTTGTTGAATGGATATTTATTTTTAGCGAATTTTATGTATTTATCCATCCCGACGCAGGGCCACAGGCAGAATGTGACAGGGTTAATTTTAATTTCAACTCGGAGTTTTCCTCTCTAGACTGGTTACCTTACAAAAGTTAAAGAACCCAGTTTACCCTACTATTGACCGATAGCTGGAGGGGGAAGTGTTGGATTCATGCCTTAGCGCGAAGGGAAACAATTAAATTGGATCAGCGATTCCATTTCCAACAATGTAAAAAAAAAAAAAAAACTTTTCAAAAACAACTCTACAAAAAGCTAAATATAAACATTCAATGAAGAGGATTCTCTAACATCTTGGCATAGAATAATATTCTGTTGTTTAAGAATGTATCGATTTGGTTAGAAATTATATTTTCATTCTAGAAACGTGAGTGCGCGAGAATATCCCGGACGCCTGAAGTAAAAAATCTGTAATTCATATTGAAAATATTAATTCCTTTACTGGGGTCTTTCTGATACATGTGCAAATGTGCATAATGGACAAAACAGTAACAGGGAAAATAAAACATCACAATTTTATCTGAAATAAGAAAAAAATGAATCAAATAAACTTCCGTATGACTTTTCTTCCACTCTAGCGAACCTTTTCCCGTTACAATACTTAGTGAGCTATGTTAACTACCTATTGATAGAATTTTTTTTTCACTGGGTGCCCTATTCGTACTGTCTTTGCTAACAACTTCACTACCGGCAGGACGCAACACAAGGTCTTTTTTTAAGCGGAATGCAGTTGGTTTAAATGCTAAATTTACCTTCTAGACTGGTTGTCTAACCAAGGCTAAATTGCAGTCGGCAGGGGCTGTAAAATACACCAGCTGCTTTTCTGCAGTGGGCTAAGACTCCCTCAACGAGTGTCCTAGATATGATACTAAACAATCTTATGATGAGATTCAGTAATACTGGAGTTTTGGGGAATGCGAAGTAACTCTTCATTGCCATCACTCCAAGGTCGACTCTAGCCCGGAGTGGTAGCACCTGATAGGTTCCTATCTATGTGTCAAATAGAAGTAATCTGCGTATTTATGCTAAACTGAATTGCTCGAAATAGAACTGTTTTGACATTTAAACTACGTACTAAAGCTAAAATGAATTGTTTGAAATGGAACTGTTTTTGAGATTGAAACTATAATTACGCGAAACTGAATTGTTAGGTATAAAACTGTTCAAACACTCAACTGGGTGTAAACAAAAACAATATACTTATACTAAACTGAATTGTTTTAATTAGAAATGTTTGACTAAACTGGATAGCTTGAAATCAAAACATGTTTGTCAGTTAAACTGTGTACTTATGTTAAACTGAATTGTCTGAAATAGAACTGTTTATTTGTATAAAAATAGATTTGGCATTAAATAACTTACAAAAGTTGATATGCTATTAAACCCCAAACAAACAAATAACCTTGGCTAAATAGCTCAGTCTCTCCTCGTACTTACTCATAGGTGCAAGGAAAAGGATCTGTATATTTCCCAAGGGAATTAGCGAGAGGTGAAGCACAATCAGCCACGTCCAGGATTTGAACTCCAACTGACGATTTTATTTCCTTTGACGAAAACTGTTACGTTTTCCATCAATGTATGGATTTATCTGATTTCCCACCAAGTCTCATTTAGCATGATGCCATTTTACTGTAGGGATGGAGACACACATTAATCGAGACTTGTGCTTGACCATTTACAAAACATACTTGGTCTTCTCTGTATTCCATTGTAACAAGCGCCTCGGGCGCCATGACATAAACTTATCTCGGTTAAGCAATTAATGCCTGGCAGAGAAGTTCTCTGTGTCCAGGCGATTAACTTTAAACCTTCCCCTAAGTGAAAACGCCAGATGAATCCTGTAAGTTTTGATGCCAAAATCATTTAAGAATTGTAAAATTATTACGAAGCTTAGCAATTTCTGGCATTGTCCGTTTGTATATCGTAGGGTCTTGGTTTTTTAAATGATCATAAGTAAAATCCGCGGAAAACGCCGAAGCCAGATAAATTAGTACCTGTTTCAATATATATACGCTTCTAAATTGCAGACTAGTTAGATATGAACAGACAGAAATGGATATATATATATATTGTTTACTTAGGCAGCATTTTATTATCTCGGCATGTTAGGAGTATTTTCTCTTTAATATCTTTAAGTGAAGACGTTCAAGTCATCTTGTTATTTTTCTTATGTCTACGTCAAGATGGTGAAGAAAGTTCTCCATCCTAGTTCAAGCGCTTTCAGCCATTTTGCTGGGTGTTCTCTGTGTTATATTTTGACCTTCGACCCAGCCCAAAAATACTATTCCAAGGTGATACACCGAAAGGAAGTGACACATTCCAATGGCCAGTAATCGAAAGAGATCGCGTGGGTGGATTAAGGCTTATGATATGGGACAAGGTGAAGGTCCCATTGTGTCACTACAGTGATGCACCGGAAGAGAGTAACGTCTGAACTGCATGACAGTTATTTCCGCTTGATGACGATTAAACATTCGATTTCAAAGATCCAGTAGGCGATCGTGTGGGCGTTGAGTTATTATTAACTCAGTTGATTTTGGGTCCCAGAGCAGTTGCGAGTAGAATTCCAGACAACTAAGAGACCAGATGTGGTAGGGAAGCCACACCCGACCGAGGGGTCCCTCGGAAACCCCCGATGGAGTGGACCCCAACATCAGGAGAACAAGAAAGACGCAACGTGACGGTCATAACAGTGGGGTCAAAATATGAAGTTTATATTCGGTCTCCAGCATCCTCTCACATGCAACCCTTAAACAACCCTTTCGAACCCTTGCAATAAAGTGAGAGGTAAAAATATTGTTAAAGAAGTCTTCTTGCGTCCTTTCTTCCTGCGTCCTTTATTCGTGCGTCTGTCGTTTATCATGCGTCTGTTATCATTGCGTCGGTATGTATCCAGTATATATATGTATACAACACTCTGGAGTAAAGTTTGATTGTTTGCTGCTGTGAGTTACAGTAAGATTTATATCTATGCAGAGTGGGTTTTTTTATGGTATATATTTGGTTCATTTCCTCTAAAAGAACTCAGTATTAACGTTCACAAATGAACTCAACATTAATAAAAAAAAAAAAAAATCCCCTTCCTAGATGTTCTTACATTTTCCAGCAAAAATGACAAATTCATTACATTCCCATACAAAAAAATCAACCAGTCATAACTGCAAATTACTTAAGTACCATAGTGAATGCTCACAGAAATATGAAATAGTCCTTATTAAAAGAGTTAATCTAAATATCCTCTTCTAAGACAATAATCTACAAATAACTAACATTAAACAAAACCCTAATCAATAATAACTTCCCTAATTAACTAACTGACCAACAAATAAAACTAAATCTCCTTAATATCTGTAAAAATAATGATAACAACAACAATAATATTTCTAACAGAATTGACTAATATTACTGATGTGGACCCAATTTGGGACCACGAAAAGATAACTCGGAACACGGTATAAGTTAAAGGATATATTGAAGTAACAAGATACAGAGAAAAGTGATGGCGTAAGCTAGGCTTATTTGTCAGTCGAATATCCAGTCTTTACCCAATCTCACACGACCGACCGACCGAGGAGAATACTTGGCGCTCGATTAATATAGCATTTGAAAGAGTCAATCAATGGATAGGTAACGGTCCCATAAAAATTACAGAAATCAAATGCATAAAAACTACAAATTAGACGAGCTAGTAATAACCAACATTATATACAGTCTCATTAAGTCCATCGAACACCAAAAACAAATAAAAAATCATTATCTATTATACCAAATTCAAAACGTACAACCATATAGTTAAAAATATCACAACCCCACCAAATCTTCATAAATGAAACTAAATGAAGTATATAAATTTACATGTGCATTTTGAGAGTGTCTCATACCTAATATCTACATTGGCCATATAACGATCACACTTTCACCTCGCCTTACGTACCACCTCTCAGACATAAATACCATAAAACAACATCTAATGACAAAGCATAACAATGACACTGTCTTACTTAAATCCTCCAATATAAGAAAGATCCTGATTAATGATACAAAAATCAAATATAAAAATAAGAATAAAAACAACTTACAAATCTTCGAAGCAATAACCATAATTTTTTTTTAAAAAGCTACTCTAAATGAAATAGCATTCAACACCGGTATCAACATATTAAAGATATACAATAATTAACCCTACCTTACATATATTTTTTATTGCATATATTTGGCTCATCCCGTCGGGAATGAGCCAAATAGAGGCAATAAAAACCCACACTATAGAAATATAAAAAAAAATCACGCCAACTCACAGCAACTATCAAACACAATCTCTGAAGACGACAATGAAATGTTCGAAAGCGCTTGGGCTAGTTTGGGGTATTTTCTTCACCACCTTGACAAAGACACAAGAAAAATAACCAGAAAACTTGAACGTCTTCACTTACAGAATTTAAAACGAAAACACTCAGTAGTCTTCAACAGAACATTCTTATATCATCATCATCTTGTCATGCCGCCAGCACGGATATCCCTGACTATCTCTCGCCACTCCTCCCTATCGTTCATCACTTCTGGCAGGTTCTCAGGGCTTTATCCCGTATCCTCAAAGAACTGCTTTATGTAGGTTCGAGCTGGTAGCCCAGCTTTTGCTCGGCCATGTGTGGGGGTCCATAGGAGAAGATCTCTTATGAGCTCGTCCCTGCTTCTCTAGCAGTATCCTGAATATCTGGTTCGTCTAACTTTGATAGTTTCCGTGATGGGAGGAAGGTGGCCGTACAGCTGCTGCTTTGTGGGGTGTTATCTCCTGGACTTGTTCAAAATTGCTCGAAGCATTCTTGTGTAGTTGCCGTCAAGTTTTTTCAGCGTCCATGTAGTACATCCATATAGCAATATCGACATGATCCCTGCTTAGATGAAACTGCGTGTCATTTCACCGGTCAGGTTTGACTTCCATATGACGGATAGTTTGTCGATAGCAGTCCATGCCTTTGCTAGTCGCGTGTCGATGTCTTCTTCGGTTGATGAGACACTGCTTCCTAGGTAGGTGAACTTGTCAACTAGTTTCAGAGAGTTACCGCCTTGTGTGGAAATGTCGCCTGTTTGATTAAAGTGCATTGATTCCGTTTTGTATTTATTGACATGGCTGAGATAAGTTATGTGGATGGTCATTGTCGACTAATGGAATATTTTGTTCTTTTAAGGTAAATGAGGAAATCCCTGAATGAAAAACCACTCAAAAATTCTCAATAATTGTATAAGGAATAAGAGTTGATTTTACTTGTTCCACTGTAATTATTCATAATTTATCCTTTCCAAATCAACTCTGTTTTTTATAATGACATTTGCATTTATCGTTCGTGTCAATTGTGATGAATGTTAAATGGATTATTTGCATACAACATATTCCGGTTTTTGTAGTTACCAGTGTTTGTGAAAAATAGTATCGAAATCGAAAACACTCTTTTGTCTATTGAATTACCATGACAAGAAAATCCGCCGAACACCTACGCACGATATACGGGAACAGAGGACAGCTGTTTCGAACTTATTTGGTATCGGCAGCTGTGTATACCGTAGTCTCCCCCACTGGTGATCGAACAAGTGACGCCAAATAAACTAGTCATGGATTTTCTGGTCATAGTAATTCAATTCACAATATTAATTCCTCTACTTAAAAAGATAAAAATATGTATACTCTTTTTTTCTAGTTCACCTTCAAACGTACGTATATTATCTTTACTGATCAAAGTTAAAGTTTTCACTTGAAAGTTTAGTAAATATGTCCTTAAAACATAATGTATAACATTAGTATGTTTATGCTTCAATTACCTTTTATTTTAAATGTACAAAAGCCTAACTAGTTGGAAAAAAACATAGAGTTTAAAGAGCAAAAATCCTTACAAAATAAGCCAAGAGGCATTGAAGCAAAATATCAAATACTGATTTTGTCTGAAAATGCATAAGAAAAATTATTTGCACAAAATAGAGAATATGGAGGAGTTTATGGATGCAGACATACATAAAAGGTAGACGCGGTTATCGTTGTAGAAAATGGGTTCAAAGTTCAGATTCTTTGTATTTTTCAGCGCTAATAGTCGGGTCCTTTCCCTTGTGTTTTAAAGTATCATTATTATACAATTAATTATGGGGCAATACTGGGGGTTCTTCAAAGGACAAACTATGAGCCTGAAAGTGCTTAAACCAATTCAAGACAATATTGTTTGATTCCTATTTAGTTCTCGAAATCTGTGAGAATTTCAGTGAGCTTTTTCAAAAGTGAGTTCATTAATAAACGAGAAAAAGTTTCACAAGTACACACACACACACACACACACACACACACACACACACACACACACACACACACATATATATATATATATATATATATATATATATATATACAAAAGTATGCATATCAACGCGCAGGAATATTATTACAATTTCTGAAATAATATAATAACTGCATTTTCCTCACGCAATAAATCAAGTATTTTTCCACAGTCACAAGGGGCTTTACACGCAAAGCAATCGGTGTTAATCAAGTAACAATTTTCTATTTTTCAATATGAATCCTTAAAGAAATAAGAAGAACATTTGAGGAGACGAAACAGTTCAAGAAAAATAACAATCAAACAATTGTATTGACCTTCCAAACGAAACCACATGGAAATATTAACCAAAATACACGACTGATTTCGAAATTATTACTTCATTCCACTAATACTTTTCTGTTTAAAAGCAAAATAGATTTATAAATAGAATAAAATAACATAAAATAAGCATTTACATCCTCATTACCCACCTCCAAGGTCATAACACTGTCTTCTTTGATACGTCAAAATTCACCATCGTTTCCTTTTCATTTTTATTCATATTTATTTTTCCTTTTATTTTATTTTTATGTCGGACCCAAATTGGTTATAGCCATTTGAGGTATAATATTCCCTGCCGTCTCAGTGGGTAGGGTAAGGGCATTTTCGGTGTATTTACAGATCACGCTTTGATATCTGATGCACTCGATAACCCTATGTAGTCATGGAATAATCGACGGGTGGTGTTTAGTGCAAAGACGACGACGAAAACAGTTTGGCTTTTGTTCTGCATCAACAGAACTGGCTGTCACACGCCAACCTTAAAACAGTCGGCCATCTTTTTTTTTTAATTTTTTAACGCAACAAATTCATGTTTTCATACTTCATCTGATAATAATTTCTTTTTCTTTTGCTTCTTTCATAAATTGCCTTCTCCGTTTATACCGTTTCTCTTCTCACTCTTCTAAAAGATTTTTTTAAAACCATCATTGCTTTATTTTCCTTTATAATTACATCCTCATGTTTGCATTTTAATATTTGTTTATTTTTCCACGGTTTTAAAACTTCCATTCTTTTTTTTTGAATGCTGTTATTTTATTTGGCTTCTAAATTACCACAGTAAATTTCACGATTCCTTTTTTTAAAATCCTTTTTATTTTTCAATTTTGAATTAATTTCATTTCTATTGTTTTTCTCCTGTGTTTATTTAAAAAATATTCTAAAACTGGCACTGATCCTGTCAATAATGATAGGATTATTTACGTACTAATCAACATTTCTATCTTAGATTGATGAACCATCTGCAGGGCTTAGAATACACGGACTTTATCTCCCTGAAAAGGGTTAAGACAACATTAAAAGTGGATTCTTGAGTGTAATGCTAAACAAAATCTGATGTTGAGGCTGCAGTTCTGGAGATCTAGGGAGGGTGGAGCACTCCTTTATTACCATTACTCCCAGATCCACTCTGAACCAGGAGTGATAGTACCTGTTAGAACCTCATCTATCGATCAATCATATATTTTTGATAACTGTTCGTATTTGATTCGACCGTGTGCAAAAAATTGATGAATAAATGAATAAATAATTTAAAAATAATTAAATAAATAAAGACTCTTAAGAAATAACTAAATAAAAAAATTTAATCTGGTGGTGAGGCTCCAATAATGCTGGACCTTTGGGGTGTGCGGAGTATCCCTTTATTATATACCGTACCTATGATCATGAATGGTGATGTCCCATCCCTCATAAATATATTGGACACTATGGTCAAGGGTTAATATGCTGATTAAGTAGTTCAGCACAAGAAGTGGTTTCCCTCATTTACGCCGCTGGCGACTTTTGTATTTTGTTAATGTAATAAAGGTTGTCATTTCATTTCTAACCTCAATTTTGGTTATTTCTCATTCAGTAACCTTTTGTTTGGTTACAACACGCTTCATTGCCATTGATCCCAGATCCATTGTGGCTCGGAGTGGTAGCACCTGATGGGTACTATCTCTGAGTCAAACAAAACTGATAAACCATTTAAACTGTGTGCAAACAAATGACTTATGCTAAATTAGATTTTTAAAATAGAACTGTTTGATCCTTTAACTGTGTGTAATATAATATATATATAATTAAATTGCTATGGATAGCAATGAGAGTTATTCTCTAGCCGTAAACTAAAAAATAATTTGAGACGGGTTTACATGCCATAAAATTCAATTAATCAATCAATACCTTAGATCTATGCCCGCTGAACGGGTTTTGAATGTCGTTACTCAGTTCACCGCGTAGAATAAAACCATGGGAATCTAGCACTTCAGCAAGAATCGGTGTTGAACGTCTTCTTCTCCAGTTGTCGAGTGGCATGTCCAAAATATAAAAGAAGTCTGGTCCAGGGTATTCCATCTCCAGAACAACGACTTTCCACACGCTCTATAAAGAGCAACATAGAGCCGTATGATGCTTCCATCTATTGATAACGAATTGAATTTTTTTATATATCCGTTGACAACCATATCAACGGAAGGGCGTTTACTACGGGAGTCATGCTTACCAGTGAGGAAGAGTAAAAGGATGAGGATCTTAAAACATAACTTCATACTTTCATATCTAGTGATTCACGTCTCAATATATACCACTATTCCAAGAATGTATAAAAGAATAAACAAGTTTTTATATTGAAGTAAGTTTTTATTGATTCGCTACACTTACCAGAATGTCATCTCTGGTTTGTTGGCTTTTGTTGGCTCCAGCATAACTAAACTTGTAACCTGTTGTGGGCAACCTAAGTCTGCACGTTAAACTCAAAATACTGCCTCATTTGTGTTTGTGAGAAGATGAATATCTACTAGCAATATCGGATCATAATAACTTAATGCTATATGACAAACATTATATATATATATATATATATATAACGTTTGTCATATAGCATTAAGTTATTATGATCCGATATTACTAGTAGATATCCATCTTCTCACAATATATAAGGAGGTGCCCGTGGTGTAATGGTTATCGTCGTAGGAAATGGACACGGCGACACGAGTTCAAATCCTGGACGAGACTGGTTGCATTTCACATAACACTAATACCCTTAGGAAAGGTATGAATCCAATTATTCTCCCTCCAGCTCTGGGTAAATAGTAGGGCAGATTAGGTTCTTCAGCCTTGGTGAGGCAACTAGTCTAGGAGAAGGAAAACTCTGTTAAACTCCGCTTAAAAATTGACCTTGTGCGGAGGGGTTGGTAAATATATATATATATATATATATATATATAGAGAGAGAGAGAGAGAGAGAGAAAGAGGGAGAGAGAGAGATTGATAATATAGTTTTTATCGTAAGATTATTGCTATTACACATATGATCATTTTCCTGTTTACATTTGCCAATTTTCAGTAGTTTATCTATCCGTCATATATCTTAATCATTTGTCACGTTCCCACTTTTTAATTAAAAATCAAAAAGACATTACCTAAAAATACTCGTGTTTATGAATTAACAAATATGTGTATCTCTTTATTGCTTCAGAGATCAGCAAGCCTTACCTGGAATAATCCACAAGCTTATCCAGCTTCCTCATCCTCAATACGCAATATATAAAACGACCCCAACTAAAAAACAAAATCATTTGGTCTAATGAACGCATAATCAAGAAACTAACGCTTGCCAAGTACTGTTGACTCTGTGCATACGTCATCAAAACAAATATATATATATATATATATATATATATATATATATATATATAGAGAGAGAGAGAGAGAGAGAGAGATAAAGAGAGAGAGAAAGAGAGAAACGCTGAGTTTTGTAGTAAAATTTTCCTTTCATATTTCTTTTCATTTACTTTTTAATACTTTCTTTCGCAGAGGTGGGTCCTCGTGGTGTAATGGTTAAAGCGATGGACTGCGAGATTGAAGTAAGCGAGTCTGTACCCCAGTCGTGCTATTACGTTCACTTTCTGGCAAATACCCTTGGGAAAGGTATGAACCCCCTTATCCTCCCAGCTATGGGTTAAATAGTACCACTTCTAGAAGAATAGCTTTGGCATTAAATGATCTATAAAGGTTGATATGCCATTAACCAAGCCAAACTTTCTTTCTCTCTCTCGCTCTCTAACTCTTCTTCTTTTTCTGTCTGTCTGTCTTTATATCTTGAATTATGTTGAATAAATACCTTTTGAAAAATAGAATAGATAAATACGCGATAAAGTTATTGGTACAGAAATTAATATTTGATTTTAAGATGAGGATGGTGCGTAAGTATCTATTTCGATGTTTTATTCACATTGTGCTTAGAACATTATCAAAAGAAGCCCTTATCACGATCAAATACCAGAAAATTAATCAAGAAAAGTGAAGAAAGATGTTTCATTTTCACTTTCTTTTCAATGCTAAATCTTTTTTTTTTTTTTTGATTTTAAAGATTTACATGTTTGTTGCTACTTTTATTAACGTTGATATTGTATATTTAATTAAGTAAAAAAACTCTGAAATAGTAACTCACTTTCTCACACCTTCTCTATGTTAATGATATTTTAATTAAGAACAAGAATGTCATTACAAATTACATTTATCTTATATTTTATCTATTAATGTGTTTAGTTATTATTAGAAATATGTCAGCCGTATATTTTTTTCGTTTATCAATTTCAAATTGTCATAATATCATGCTTTTCTACCTCTTCTGTCTTGGTATCCTTTTCTATGTATTTTTTCTTTCTTTCCGTAGACTTTCTATCCATCTTTCGGGTTTTTTTTCTTCTTTTTTTCATGTTTTTTTTTATGAATCACCACCCTTCATTCTTTCACTTGATCATCTTTTTAATAACTCCATTTTTTATATCACCTTCTTCCATTTTCTCTACATTTGCTCCTTCTCTTCTCTTCTCCAACTTTCGTTACCACAGACGTGCTTCATGAACCACCGCTCCATTTGCCACACCCGTTGACTGGTTCATTCAGGAAAAAAATTACCAAATTAATATTTATTTTTTCCTTTTACTTTTTGATGTCTGTTTTGAGAGGTTTTTGTAATTTTCTGTTCATGTGAGTTGTTTCCTCGTAAACAATTTATGGCTGCCTTTTTCTTTCATTTTGCCTTGTGCATATTTCTCGAAAGAGATAGGCTTCTTTTATTCTTTTATTTTAATGTAGTTATTACAGTTTTCAGGGGAAAATATTTCCTAAGCAGCAAAAAAGAAAAAAATAAAGAAAAAGAAAATCAAACTTTTTTTCATTTTATTTATTAACTTTTTTTTTTAGAGAAAGCAAATAACTTTGAACTGTTTACCGACGTAATGTTTCTTTTCCCTTCTTAGAATTAAACACTCCAGTATTCGAGGTTGATCGGTATAATTCTTTTATTAAAGAATCTATTTCGAATGATGACCGCTTAGACATCACGGTTATGGTGCATAGAGTGAAGTCCCTCGTTTCGTTCCTTTGGTTGGGAAGGATTGTATTTCTTTTCAAGTCATATAAGATTTTTCTTGGTCTGTGTGAATATATCCCACAAACGACTATGCTGTAGTGATTACCGCACAGTGTGTTTGTCTGTTTGGGGGGGGGGGTTAACTTGCAACAGGTTGCATGGTGTTACAAATATACTATTCACAATAGTCACTCCTTGATCTAACTTATAATTGATTATCTAAGCTGATTGCATTTAAAAAGATTGAAACATTTCAACTTCCGATACTAAGGAAGATTAGTGAATTCCCGCCATTTACGGTGGCATTAAAATGAAGTTGCTTCAAACTGTCAATTGTAATACGGCTCACCGATTCCATTATCAGTGACCTTTACCTTTTAGCCAGCTGAATATTTACGAGTTTATTTAATAATAAAAATACATAAAGAAATTAGCTCTTTAAAAAGTAAATATTATTTTACAAGAAATAAATTCTTTTTTCTCTTAATTCTGTTGAACGGATATTTACAAAAAAAAGTTGTTGATGCAAATGTAACTGCTTCATGAGTTTCTTGAATAGATTCTAAATGGTAACTTAACTTACATTCGACTTTTCATCGTCTCTAAATTTACCTGGTTAAATAAATATAATTTAAAAACATTTATGCAGAAATGATCAATGAATGAAATTTTGCTATTTCGAAAATAAATTTCTTTTCATTGACCATTTCTGTCTTAGTCTATATTGCTTCAGTCTCGTGGCTCTTTTGAATGCACTTAGTTATTTTACCTTATTTTTTTACTCGCAAATATGGTAAGAGATACCTCTTTTCCTGTAGTTATACCAATAAGAGTCGGAAAGCTTATAACAAAGTCAAAGTCATGTTGTCCAACAAAAGCTGCAGAAGTGTGACGACCGGTTGGAAGTTCTGATTCTACCTTCATACATCATCTCCGTCGATTGAGAAATACAGAAAATCTTATGATTTTCACAATAAAAGCATTTTAAAGAATGATGCGAGGGACAAACAATTAAAACAATCGCTTATTTCAGAACCCGGAAAGTGTTGCGCATTACAGAATAGTTTCTCAGTCTGTCTGAATTTTTTAAATGTGGTTTGATGTATATCATTTCGGTTTTGACTTTTCGGACTGTTGTCCGCGCAAGATATAGAAATGATTCAACGTGTGAAATCATTTTAAAAGTCAAACTTTAAATGTGATTTCCCAGGTTGAATCATTTCTGTAACCAGTTAAACAAGGGACACCTGAAGAAGCCTGGAGGATATAGCGGCCGAAACGTTGTGTTTCCTCCAAATAAACATATCATTAAGCGGTTTCAATAGGTCAGCAGCATGTAAAAGATATTGGCAGAAATACATTATCTGGTACAGATCAAATACTCTACTCTTGGAATATGTAGAAATTCGAGATTAATGCAGTCTCAACCTTTCCCACTTCCGGTCAACTTGGTGACTGTAAAAAGAAGATCAACCACAAGAACTATTATTATAAGTTCAAGAATCGATCACAAAAGAGTTGGGGATTTTTAACATGGTCTTAAACTGAGTCATTTATTGACCAGCTGAGAAACTTAAATTTAGATGCAAATACACCCTCCATTGGTTTGAGGGGTTGAATTAATACATCTATAGCATCTTTCTTACATCGAAGAAAAAATGCTACTTTACGTCTCCGTGTCTTTGAGGTTGTCTTGATAGAAGGCTGAAACACACAAATAAATTGAATTGTATTTTTCTTCAACAGTGGCGCCGACTTTTTCTTTATTCTGTCAGTTTGTCGTCATCTCTTTATCGCGTTTTTATGTTCCATAACTTTCGTCAAAAACTGCAACACAGAATTAGTTCATGTGTCACATAAAAAAAATGGCTTGTGTTTCCTCCCCCACCAAAACAAAAAGGATTTTTTCATCACAATTCTATTGAATTTTGCCTACAATTTACTCATAGCTAGTTGCTTAAAAATATTGCCACTTTACAACTATTAAAAAGTTTCCATAATCTTTTAAATTCAAGGATATGTTCTATAAAGTGGATATGCACTGTGATATAAAGATCTGGTTGTAAGTTTATTTTCATCCCTTCTATCTTTTGAAATCAATACCTTTCAACGATCGATTTTAGATTTCAAATTATCCGTGAAGGGCAAAAAAACTCCCCCTTCATGACCAGTTTATATTTTTTCAACTTATATTACGATGTACTCTCATTTCAATCACGTAACTACAAAAGTTGCTTAATTAACTAAAGGATCATGGATAGTCTTGCAACAATTCCCACGGATCACACCAAACACTTTCTCAGCGTGATCGTCGTTTGTTGAAATTAAAAGAGGTTCCTGATTTTTAACGATAGTACAATGTTATATTGCACCCGGCTCAAAGAATATTCCACCACAAGCAAAATCTTTAAAAAAAAATCTATCCAAAATTAGAACCAATACACATTGCTCTTCAATTCCTAAACTCTTGAAGAAAAAGACAACCAAATTTGCCTCATGTTCATTTTAGTAAATGCTGTTCAATAATTATCAACGTCGACTTATGCATTTTTAATCGAAAAAATCAAGGTTATTGATACTCAAAGTTTCATGCACGGATCCGCTAAAGCAGTTTATTTGTGTAAATATTGAATATTTTCCATCTTTGAATCATCTCTGATTAATTCTGGGTAACTACGTGCGGGTGTGGGGGATTCAGGCTGAGTTTTTTTCCCTCCAAAATCTAAAATTTGTCAAATGAAATCTGTCAGCGTAGAGTCCTGTTGGCAAGAAATGACTCACGTTCTTAACTGTCAGAGGAAGTGACTGAAAGGAAAATTTATGGAAATATTGTTCCATTGTTGCCAGCAACTTGCTGGGCAACACGAAATCACACTAACTCGTTCATGTGTGAATTTCGGCACCTAATATCACCTATCGTTACCCGTTCCAATCATGAGACAGAGATTCTCAGTCTTTTTGCCTGCTTTACTATTAATATACCCTTACTCAAATGTCTTACAAACCGGGTTGACTAAGAACTGTTACACCCATAATTGTATTCTTTTATACGTTTCATTTTGCTCAATTTTTGTTGTGCTTTGTTTTACTCTAAGAAATACTGACGAAATATGACTCTGTACCGATTCTCTGTTTTGGAAAATATTCTGTAAGATAGTGAGATAGACAAAACAAATCAGTCGTTAAAGATGGCTGCTTAGTAACATTAGGTGTAGTTAGAATCTTATTCCTGACAAAATGATCATTATCAAATTAAAACAAGCTGTCGTAGATTAACGTGTATTATTCTTGTCTGCATAAGCATTGCTTTTTTCAAAAAAATATTTAAAAATTAGAGAGAAGTAGTTTTGTAGATTATGAAATCTAAACATAATCAGTGAGTCGGAACGATTTATTGTCTTAAATTTTCGAAAAAAATGTATAAATTTATTATCATATTTGTACAAGTCAATTTATAAATTAATGTATCAACAATTCATAATATTAGTGAAAGTTTTATTTTGGAAGGAGCCTACCATAGTCTGCATTGTAGCAAGCATGATATTAATATGACATATGTATCGTGCTGGGTTTACTTCTACGTAGATATATAGTATGAGTAACACAAACCTACTTATCGAGCAGGGATAATCATACGAGAAAAGGTATATGTGTCAGAACATATATATATATATATACGTGGGGCCTTCAATAACTTTCCAGACTTTTTTGTACAGGCATTTAAATTTGTCATAGGCTCTTGAAAATTCAGTATGTTATTGCTATACATCGTATGATTTCAGGTTCAAATGAACACCTACAGCAGCAATTTGAATACACCCAACTAAAGCCTGATTGTCACAGCTGGTCAATTTCAAAAATGCAATCTGGACATAAAGACATAAACCCTTAAGAAGAACGATATGCAATAAAATTCTGTTTCAAACTCTGAAAAAATGCCAGAGAAATGTATGGAATGCTTCAGACTCCTTTTGGAGCATCTTGCATGAATCAAGAATCAGTTTTTGAGTTGCATAAGAGATTCAAGGAAGGCGGGTAGTCTGTGAGGGATGATGAGAGGTTTGGGAGGAGTAAGGAAGTCAATACACCACAGTTGATTAGCGAAAGGGTTAGGGTTAGGGTTACTATGTTGATATTTTAAGGGAGTTCAGGGTTAGGGTTAGGGTTACTATGTTGAGATTTTAAGGGAGTTCAGGGAGAGATTCTTAGGGAAGAGGCCAGCACTCTTCAAATCGGGTCAGTGGCATTTCAACGAGGACAATGCACCAGTTCTCAACTCCATCCGTGTCATAGACTCTTTGACTAAGATGGGCATCAAAACAGCTCCTCAGCCTCCCTATAGTCCAGACCTTGCTCCCTGTGACCTTTAGTTATACCTTAAGGTCAGAGGCTGTCGTTATGAGACTACTGAGGCGATGAAAGAGACTGTGACGAAGATCATTGACACGCTAACAGAAGAGAACGTCCATGGGACCTTCCAGAATTTGTTGGAACGGTACAACAAGTGAATTGCAGCCGGAGGAGACTACTTCGAAGGGGACTAGAGTTTCATGTGTGTACTATCAATAAAAGTGCACATACGAAAAAAGTCTGGAAACTTATTTAATGATCCTCGTATATATATATATATATATATATATATATATATATATATATATATATATAATAGACTGGAATCCAATTGGCCCATGAAGAATCAAAGCAACGTATGGAAAGCATCGACGATATTCTCTGGAGAACATCAAAAAGGACCTCTGACAGGTGTGTAAGACTATGTCGACAATAATAGTCAGGTACACTACAAAAATTATTAGGAATCAACCAGACGTCAAACTAGGACAGTTTACGCAAGAAGACTCAGTATTAAGAAAATTAAAAATAAGAAAGCAGTATGTCTTGAAATATCCAGGATGTATGGAAGGCAGGGGATTTAAACGTCATACTGCTCCGATACTGTAACGCTGTATATAACAAAAAACAATAGAAAGATGGACAAAGGGGTGCATCCTCCCTTTCCCTTACAAGGATGACCTCAGAATAACTAACAAATACCGATGTATACCCTTTTATCCATAACAGTCAAGATCAACAGTGCTCTTTTATGCAACCGCTGAGAACCTAAAATTGAGCAAATTCTTAGGATCAACGAAAATGGCTTTCGGAGAAATCGATCCATGACATTAAATTTTTTTACTATCCGTCGAATTCTTGAAGGTGTTCGTGCAATAAAACCTCGACGCAACGATATTATTCGTTGACTTCTCCAAGGTGTTTGACTCCATACACAGAGTGAAGATTAAGCAAATACTTCCACCAACGGTCTCCCCAAAGAAACCGTTGCAGCTGTAATGATGCCATATAAAAACACAATAGTAAAAGTGTGCTCACCAAATGGAGAGAGAGACTACTTCGACATTGTAGCAGGTGTGCTGCAAGAGGACACATTGGCCCCATACCTGTTTATTATCTGTCTAGACTACATGTTTATAACGTCAATATATTTAATGAAAGAAAATGGTATCGAGCTAGCAAAGGAAAGAAGCAGAAGATACCCTGCACAAACAATTACGGACGCAGACTGTGCCGATTACATAGCTCTTCTAGCAAATACACCCGTCCAAATTGAATCCCTGCTACATAGTCTGGAACGAGCAGCAGGTGGCACAGGCTTCCAAGTCAACGCAGATAAGACAAAACATGTGCTTTAATCAAAGAGTCGACATATCCACACTAAAGGGTGGTCCTCGGAAACTAATACACAAGTTCGCCTACCTCAGAAGCAGCGTCTTATCAACCGAGACAGACATCAACACCAGACTAGCAAAGGCATGGACAACTATAGATAGGCTAACGATCATATGGAAGTTAGACCTGACCGATAAAATAAAACGCAGTTTTCTCAAAGCAGCGGTCGTGTCGATACTGCTATATGGATGCACCTCATGGACGCTAACAAAACATATGGAGAAAAAGCTTGACGGCAATTTAACAGGAGTGCTGCGAGCTGTATTGAACTTGTCCTGGAGGCAACACCCTTTAAAACAGCAGCTGTACTACCACCTACCACCCATTACGAAAACTGTCCAATTTAGACGAATCAAACATGCAGGACACTGTTGGAGAAGTAAGGACAACCTCATAAGCTATGTACTCCTGTGGACCCCTTCATATGGACCAGCAAAGATAGGACGACCAGCTAGAACCTATATACAACAGCTCTGTGTCGATTCACGATGTAGCTTGAAAGACCTCACGGGAGCGATAGACGATAAATGGGGTGGCTAGAGAGGGTCAGGGAGATCCATGCTGGCAGTGCGACGTGATGATGATGAAACCACTGAAGGATTCAGTATCATCAAATTTTAAAAATGACCTCAATAACAAAGAACGAACCACTGAGAAGCACAGATACTCTCATTAAAACAAAAGCTTCGGCAACCTAGAATCGATTGAAATCAGTGCAACTAAAGCAACGCCTGCTTCTTTCAAAACTACTGAATATTATAAGGAAAACGCTGAAAAATTTACGCCTCACTGAAAATCTGTAAAATGGAGCAAAAGAGAGCTGGGATGTGGAAGGCCTTTATATCAAATCTATTCTGCTTTACAAATAATTTATTAAGAAATAAAAGAAATGTCCAACCCGAAAATTCAGTAAAAAAAGATCGATAAATAAATACCAAGTATGCTGAGGGACCCAAACAATGGGGAAAGGAATTTAGCTCAATCAAATCTCTGATTAGCCCTTAAGCCCCAAAGACTAAATTCAATATGAAGGAACCAAACTGAAGTGAAGTTCAGGAAGTGATAAGATCAACAAAGTCTGCTTTTGCTCAAGGTCCAAACAGTTCAATGATCCTGGTGTCCTGGTAATAGGATTTTGGCTCCAAATTCGAGCCAAAACTTAGAGAAACCTTGTAAAGATTGTGATCGAACAGAACTAATACGCCATTTGTTGGGGGTAACGTGGATAAGACTTATACATTTTACAGAACCACGTGTAGGCAAGATTTGTGAAAGCATCTTGCTGGGGGCGTGGGGGATCAGAATCTGATCTATTCTGATTGGTTTGCTTGGGGGAAAAATACAATGTTGTGAAACCCGAAATTTTCGAAGAATCCAAGAATACGACATTGCTGACTACACCTCCCAGTTCATGAAAAAGATGTATTGTGATATATATATGTATATATATATATATATATATATATATATATATATATATATAATAAAATGTAATATAGAGATAAATAAATATACGTTTACAGATAATAATATAGTAATGCTAATACAGTAATAGAAGCAATGTACAGATAATGTAATTTTTCTTTGCAGTATATATATATATATTATATATATATATATATATATATATATATATGTGTGTGTGTGTGTGTGTGTGTGTGTGTGTGTGTGCGTCTAGAAATTAGGGCAGAAATCTGAATTAGTTTTTCCAGTTTTACTGGAAGTGGGAGTGTGTCTGCACAAAAAAGGTGTTCAACTATTCCTCTTCTTTCTGGGTGTTTTTGTATAGGCCTTCTGTGGAGGCATGTAGGATAGTTTACCTTAACAGAGACCTATAATATATATATAAATATATATATATATATATATATATATATATATATATATATATATATATATATATATATATGTCAGCGAAGAAGACTAGATACTAGTCTGAAGATTTTTTAGTAACGTAACGTCACTTATCCAATTTAGATGTATTAAACAGACATATTTGGATCCTAGGTATAAAAAAATGTTATCCTGTGTAGACGTACCATTACATACAAAAATAATGCAATGATTTTTACTTGAATTACGGTTATTTATCAATAAAAGCAAATGAATGATTGAAAATTATATAGTTGGCCATTTATTATTTGATCTGCTGGTCAGTATTTGATTTAGTAAAAGATAACATTTCTAACGCTGATTATAAATCATATAGAATACTTCATTTTTAAAGAGACTATAATATTTTCGCTGTGATTAATTTGAATTACGCAAAATTAAGTGATCTAAATTGGAGAAATTTTAATTATTCAGTTTTCTCTTGCCGTTCTTCATTGTTAGACCAAGAGAGCTGCGAATAAAAACACGAGTGAAATTTACATGAAGGCTAATTCTAGCAAACAAAATATTGCTAGACAATACTTTAATGAAAAATAAATAAAACTATTTATGCTATGAATGCATCCTCCATAAACACACACACACACACACACACACACACACACACAAATATGGCGCTTAATGAAATCTAAACTAAAGTAAGAAATGAATAGAAAAAGTGAGAAGAGGGATTAGCAACGCGTGAGTTTGTCTCTGTTCAGTCGATTAACTAGAGTTTTTACACGTTTTTTTTATTCTGGATGCTGAGAAATAATACTGTCACACCGATTGGTTTGGCTTCAGAAAAAATTCATACTGCTTTTCCATTGTCGTATCTTAACGATTTAAATAAAGAAAGAAAAATCAAGTTAAAAATTAATGATTGACAATACTTTAGATTAAAATAAAATTATATATAGTTGTGTTTCTCTTTTTCTCCCCTCTCCGGTAATTTAAAGTAAATATCTCTTTTACGGCCATCGGCCAAATGAAATGGAGGATTAAACCCGGAGCTCTCGATCTCCAGTAGAATTTTCTAAGCAGCAAACTGTTATTAGATCCCAAATTAAAATTGTTTATTAATCGAAATAGAAAAGAAAGTGGTCAAAAATAAACAGTGGCATATAACGCCTAGCAAATACCAGCCGTTAACTATGCAGCCTAAAGGCAAAGATAACAACAGTTTTAACATAACAGTAGTTTTACATTCAGTGATTAGGAAATGATGCACTGGGTTTTCTCTTTAAAAACAAAATCAAAAAATGGGCCCATTTTTATTAAGCAATTTGAAACATTTTCGATTTTTTCTCTCTCTCAGTTTTTGGACGCAAACAAATTTTTATGACCAATCCGATTATGTCGAATTTTTCATTGATTTTCGGATTAATCGCCATATTTTTTTTGTTATTTTGTAAAGAATTTAACAACTTAATATAGTTTTTAGGAAATTAAATTCTTTTGTGGAATATAGAAGGGAAAGAACAAAAGCTAATTTAAAATAAAAAGACAACAGGCCTAATTTGTACAGAGATGCTAAGTGAAGAAAACAAAAACAAATCGTGTGATATAACTAAAGTTAATTCCATAAAAACTTCCACGCAATGATTGAATGGAAACCCCAAAACTATTACTAACTTTTTATTACACGTGGAATTATCACAAGTTCCTGAATTGTAATTCTTAAGATGCCTTTCTAATTATAATGCAAGATAAACAGAACTTTCTGAGTTGATCTCTTTGACTTAAATAGAAACCGGGAAAAACAAATTCAAATAAAATACGAATTTATTCAAGAACGCTGTTTTCTTGATGCATAATAAATAGGACACATTTGCTAAAATTAATTTTTTCAAGTTCAAGGTCATAATGATGAAGTAGCTAGAATGTATCGAATGTAGTACACAAATGAATATTTTTAGCGAGATAATAAAGCAATGACAAGCGCGGATAATTTCGATACAATGTTTATGTTATCTATATGTAAAATAACGAAGATGTTTGTTGTTGGTACGTCTATTCTTATTAACATCTTTGTCATCAATATTATACTACTCCTTGCAAAATTCATGGAATTAACACTGAGTATGTTTACGTTGGTGGGGTGTTGTTGCCAGGAATTCACGAGACACCAACTATACGGCCACTTGCCTCCCATCACGAAAACTATACAAGTTAGACGAACCAGACACGCAGGACACTGCTGGAGAAGCAAGGACGAACTCATCAGTGATGTACTACTATGGACCACCACATATGGCCAAGCAAAAGCAGGACGACCAGCCCGAACTTACATACAGCAGCTATGTGAGGACACAGGATGTAACCCTGAAGACCTGCCGGAGGCGATGAATGATAGGGAGAAGTGGCGAGAGAAGGTCAGGGATATCTGTGCTGGCGGCACGACATGATGATGATGATGTTTACGTTGTTTTTGTTTTTTTTTACTATAAAGAAATAACAGTGTTTTTGATTAAAGATGGTATCATAGTAACTTTCACGTACCTCAGCATTTCTTCAGTTCTCTGGAAGGTCGAAGAACTGATTTAGTGTTTTCCATTTCCTTTAATTCCCATCTGGTCAGCTGGAACAGCAAAGTCTTCTAACTGACAACTTATTTCTTTTAGTCATCTGCGATATGGTTTGGTCTTCTGGCTACGATTAGGCAGTCCATTTTTATTTCAACATTCTAGCAAATTTAATCTATAGCATCTTCAATGACAGGATTTAGTGTGTGTATATGTCATTAATCTGTATGTACACAATTTTGATCCCTTGCATTGTTACTTGTAGATCACTTTCATGACATAATCATATCTACTTTTACATTCCTTCCATGCCAATTTATTGCAGTCACTTAATATTGTTGATTGTCACACCCCTCTTTCCCGACATTATTATTATTATTATTATTATTATTATTTACTCGTCAGAGGTTCTCACATCAGCTAAAGCTGATGGTATTTCACAGGGGATTGAAAGAGAGCACGTCTCCTCAAGTCACCAGGACTCTTCTCAGTATTCTGGCCGTTTTCAATAATGCTGTTGTTTGGATGGTCTTATCTCGGCCGCCAAATTCGAAATCCTCCAGGCCCTCTAATAATCCTTTAGTTACCGTACGAAAAGCACAATTCATAATTGGTATAATTGTTACCTTTATGTTCCATAGGTTTTTCAATTCCCTAGCAAGGTCGAGGTACTTATTTCTCTTTTCACATTCTTTCAGTTTTATTCTGTGGTCAGCCGGGACAGCAAAGTCGATAATTATGCAGGTTTTCTTTTTTTTTTTTGTTAATTAGGTGATCCGTTTGTATGTCAAAGTCCCATAGGAGTTTTTGTGTGTCATTTTCTAGGACAGGTGCTGGGTTGTGCATATACCATTTGTTAGCATGGTCAAATTTAAATTTCTTGCACCTTTCCCAGTGGATCACCTTGCCCAACCAGTCGTGTCTAGCCTTGTACTCCTTGTACTCCAATTTGCTGCATTCGCTTATTATGTGATTGATGGTTTCATCTCTGTCACTGCATAGTGTGCATTTGCTATTTTGTTGCGTTTTATCTATCCTCGCTTTGATATGATTGGTTCTTATGGCGCTGTTTTGTGCTACCATTAGGAGAGATTCTGTTTCTCTCTTAAAGTTTCCTTTTCTTAACCATGTCCAGGTTTTGTCGTGTGAGATGTTGTTTGTTAGTCTTTTAAAACGCCCATGGAGTTATTATTATTATCATTATTATATGAGAGTTTTTCACAAAAGTGTAAGCTGATAGTATTCACTGGAGTCTGATCGAGAGTAAATCCCCTTAAATCTACAGGAATCTTCTCTGTATTCTGACCGATCTTAATAATGCTGTGTTTGGATGGTCTTCCCTTGCCCTCTTATTTACAATTCTTCGACTTTATAAGTCATTGGGGATTCCGGGCAGTGCATATACTACTTGTTCCTACGGTCAAATTTTATTTTCTTGCCCAATTCCCGATGATTCACCCCTTCCCCATTGATTTGTGTCTGGTCTTATACTATTTTGGCGCTAATTTGTTGCGTTTGCTTATTATGTGATACATCGATTTGTCTCTATCTCCACATAACCTACATTTTCTATTTTGTTTCATCTTACCTAGTTTTGCTTTAACATAGTTTGTCTTTCTGGTAATATTTTGGACTTATTTTTGAAGAGATTGTTTCTCTCTAAAGGTTTCCCTTTCTTAGCAATGTCAAATTCTTCTCATATGAGATTTTGGTTGTTTGTCGCTTGAAATATCGATACAGATGCTATTCTTCAATTTTTGTTTCCTAGTTATTGCTGCTCTGTAGATCATTGAATTATTTATGTTGCAGTAATTAGTCTTTCTTTCCTCTCTTTTCATGAAGTCTTCGATTCGTCGTATCGACGTATCAACTCTGTCTCCACTGCTCACATGTCCTCTTCCGCCCTCTTTTCTCAAAACATGTAGTCTATTTTTGTCATCCCTCAGAGGTAAGGCCTTACTCATCCTTATTATTAGAATAGCACGTTTTCCATACGTAATTCCAGCCTTATATCCTGACAGTATATTCTCACGGACCGTTTTAAGGTTTTCAATTCTTTTTCCTTTTTCCAGTTTGATGTTGTACATCTAAGTTAGATGATTGATCTTTTTTGCGATATAGTTAGTTTATAACCGCTTTTGCATTTCCTTAGCATGTGTTAGAGTGACATCATCTCCATTAAAAAAATATTGATGATAGCACATCTTCCTGGATTATACCTCTCTAGATTTTTCACCTCAGCAAATAATTTTTCTTTCTGTTGTCAATTCCACTTTCCAGCTTTTCATAATATCTCCGATGAATTTTATAGCTTCGTCGAATATTGTACATTTTGAGACAGTCTATTATCTACCTTTGCCGGACAATATAGGACGTCTTTTTGTAGTCAGTACATGCCATAGCCTCATTTTTAGTCGTGTTTACTTATGAGATTTTTTCTGTTCATCGGAGAACAGCCCAAGGCTTACAAGCGAGTAATGAATTTCCTCCCTTATTCGTGCTATTAGTATTTCCCACATCATCAGGAGGTGCGTTATTGGTCTATTGGTGTTTGAGGTAGGGTTTTTTTTTTGGGGGGGGGTCTTTAAGGATCAAGGTGATTTTTTTTCTTTTGTCATCCATTCTGATATATTTATCCATATTTACCAACCCCTCCGCTCGAGCAGGATATGACACAAGGTCAATTTTTAAGCGGAGATTAACGGGTTTGAATTCAGAGTTTTCCTTCACCTAGACTAGTCGCTCTACCAAGAGCTGAAGAACCTAGTCTGTCCTACTATTTACCCATAGCTGGATGGAGAATATTTGGATTCATACCTTTCCCAAGGGTATTAGTGCTATGTGAAATCCAATCAGTCTCTTCAAGGATTTGAACTCGTGTCGCCGTGTCCATTTCCTACGACGATAACCATTATACCACATTCTGATATATTTATTCCTTTTAACAATCTATCCACTTCTACAGCCAGTCTATCATGAATGTAAGTGAATTTAAAAACTAAAATCCATGTATGCTATCATGGCCAGGCAATTTCAAACTTGGTAATTTTTTAAGTGTTTCTCTGAGCGAATAGAGGTGTATTTTCACCTTAGAGTTTTCTTTGAGTCTTCGTAACTTTTTTTCCATGTTGTTTATCATTACAGCTTTTCTATTATGTTCTCTCCGTTACCATATTTTGCTCCCAAACTGTTTTGCTTCCTTTGCGTCCGGTTCGTGCATTCTCTGTTAGGAGCTGGTAGAATTTTCTTTCATTGTTTTGGAATGCCCTGTTTTATCTGTATTGTTAGATCCTGTCTCTATCTTATTAGTCTTCCTTCTTTCGCCAGTATCTTCTGATTTAATTCCTCGAGTTGTAATATTTCTTTTACTGGTTGTATAGCATTTTTCTTTTTATCCCAACATATTCAAGTGTTGTTCTTCTTGTTAAGCCTTTTTGCTTTCTGTCGCTGATTTCTTATCTGAGTTTACAGTCTAATTTTCATTCAGGTTTTAAATTTCTGTTCGTGTTCTTTAAGGGAACAACGATTTTATCACAAACTAATTTCGCTCCTGTTCATTTAATTCTGTGATATTTTTCTTTGAGATATTTGTTTATAGTTTGTTAATTATTTCAGTTTTACTTTCACTGTTTTCCACTCATGGTTTCTGAGAGATGGAAATCTGGTATCTTTTTCAGACATAATTATCTTTATAATCTCTACATTCATTTTTCCTTCTTGTGTTAGGGCTTTCTCTGTGGTGTTGGGGTGAGTAGTGTATCGATTTCTATAATTTTGCATATCAATTCAGTTAGAGGGCCCTTGTTTTTCAGTATTTAGCGTTTTGGTTACTCTATTAGGGTCTTGTTTGGCATGATGGTTTGTGTGTTCGCCAATGGCCCGAGAGAGCTGGGTTCAATCCCAGGTCGAGTCATACCAAAGACTTAAAAATAGTACCTGATGCCTCCTTGCTTAGCACTCAGCATTATAAGGTATGGACAAGGGTAAAGTGGAGCAATACAGGGAAAGGAGTAGCACCCTCCTCTTCACCTCGGTATAGTAGCTTAAGAAAAGAGAGCCTTCAGATCACCCTTGACTCTACACCGATAGGTAGTAGCAATTGAAAAGGGAACCTTCGGATCCCTCTCGACTACGGTCACCGACTTTACTTACTTTTAGAAAACCAACTTTTCTTCCTTATCGCCCTTGGTTGGACAGTAAGTCTTGTTGTCTTAAATTTGATGCATTCTTCCCAGATTTCTATCATGAATTTTCTATTCAATCTTTGAGTAGGGTTGCTCTTAAATAACTTGCACAATCCATTTTCAGTGTTCATGTCTTATATTAGAGTGGTTGCATCGTTCGTCGTTTGTGTACCTGAAAAGACAACTGTGAGCATGCGCAGGATGTCAATTGCATCCCTCATGTTGACTTTCAAGAAAGCACCAGCCGATCATATTATCATAATCATTTGTAGTAGTAGTAATTGTTGTAGTAATAGTAGTAGTAGAAGAATATGAATTCATCGATATTACACAGAATTTCAAATAATAGCAAGTCAGTATCTTAACGATCTTCTCAATGTTGATGTCGTCTTCAAGAAATGAGTGGCATAAATTCCCTTCCCTCAAAATCATTTTCTTAAAATTGATTATGACATTTGCATTCTCTTTATATTTGATTATTTTTGTGGATATTCATTGTCCAATCCTGTTTATATATATATGGAGAGAGAGAGAGAGAGAGAGAGAGAGAGAGGGAGAGTTGATTTGTAACCAAATAGTTATTTTATTCTCCTTAATTTTGATTATTCGTTTTAATGGCATATCAGTCTTTGTGGATTATTCATTGTCCAATCCTGTTTATATATACATGGAGAGAGAGAGAGAGAGAGAGAGAGAGAGAGAGAGAGAGAGAGTTAATTTGTGAGCAAATAGTTATTTTATTTCCAATCGAGTTATAGTTCATTTGTTTGCACACAGTTAACTCTTTTCCAATATAGCTAACACCGATTATTCTTTTACATGAATACTTTCAAGTATTGCAATTCAATTGGTCACTTCATTTGCCGAGTAACGGACTGCTCGCTCACTCGTATCTCGTCCTCAAGGATTACTGGTTGCCCCGCATGTTGGAAAAGGATCTTACTCTCCATCAGAGGTTTATTATTCTTTACAATATCGGCAATTATGTATTCTGAAGAGTCTGCATCCTTTGTCAAATTTTCAGTTGTTTGATTCTATTTTTAGAAGTCCTAGAATATCTGTTTAACACCTTCAAATAGTCATCAGAATACAACCATGGTGAGTCTCCATGGCATAGTGGTTAACGTTCTGGACTGTGTGATGTCCTATTAAGCGAGTTGGAAATCTAGTCGTACTATTACGTTCATTTTTGGACTAATACCCCTTGGGGAAAGGTATGAATGTTATTTCCACAGTTAAAAGGTAAATAATATCATCTATCACTACTCTTATATAATGATGGCTTTTACATTAAATAACACACAATACTTGATATGCCATTAACCAAAGAGAGGAACCAAATTAAACTTAACTAATCGTTCTTTTTTCATACAATGTCTTGAAATACACCGGTTTTTTTAAAATTTATTTTAATTTGAACATATTATCCACTGGAACATCTACATCAATTATGTGACAGCTTTTCATGTAACTAATGATATACAATTCACCATTTTAATCCAAATTAGAGATGTCTGCATGAATTTTAAATATCCATCATATTTTACTGTTTTTGAAAAGTGTTCCTATTTCGTATCAATAATGTTTGTTTGCATTGTTGAAACGTTATTGTTTTTGTAATTCTCTGGGATATCTGATCTGCCAAACACATGTATATTCATGTCTTTCTTTTGAGCTCATTGCGATTTCCATTTCAGGATAAAAGTTTCGGTGGGTTTTCGACAAATCTTTCATTGAGATGAATTTATGAAATTATTATTCAGATATCAAACTATTTACGTTGGCTTTCTATTAACTTACACAACTTTATCGGCAACTTATAGAATCCTTTACGCCGATCAATGCATTAATCAGTATGTAAACAGTTTCAGCCATTCTCACAGAAGTTGATCACTTTTCCAAACCAGTCATATCTGATTTTGTATTTCTTCAAAGACAGTTTAAAGTACTTACTAATTGCATTAGAATTTGGTAACCGAAAACAACACCCCAATAAAAGTATATATATATATATATATATATGTTAAATGAGTGGGTCCACGAAGCGATTTCCTTTTTTAGGATATATTTATTTATTTCGTTCTTATATACGTGTATTTTTCCAGCTTGTTGTTTTCGTCAAAGAACATATATGGCACAAGGTCTTGTTAATGGGGTGTTTAGTGAGACTTGAATTTTATATGGGGGTCATTTCTCTGTTTTTCCTTGAGTGTGTTTACCTTAGCCTGCTAATTGGTCTTTGATATTTGATATGTTTTGTCGTTGTGTATGTGTGTGTGTGTGTGTGTATGTGTTAAAGTGGTTTTGGATTTTACTGACAGTTAATTTTTCTCAGTGTGTGTGTGTGTGTGAGTGTGCGTGTTCTCAGTGTGTGTGTGTGTGAGTGTGCGTGTGTGTCTTGAGATTTTTTTGGTGTTTGCTTGTGTGGTTTGAAATTTACTGGTAATTATTTTTTACTAATAATGTTTGTATATATATATATATATATATATATATATATATATATATATATATATATATGTGTGTGTGTGTGTGTGTGTGTGTTTGTGTATGTATGTGTGTGTGTGTGTGTGTGTGTTTGCGTCCATTAGTGTGTGTATATGATTGAGGTTTTATTCAATTTTGGCTTAAATTTATCTATATTTTTTTCTTTAATTTGAAGTAGTGTGTAATTCGGATAGGTGCTTCGATACATTTAATTTTCCTATTCTTTGTTATTTTAACTTTGCACTTTTGAAGTTATATTCTTGTATAAAGGGCCTGTGTTGACCTTATGTATATTTCTTTGCACTTGCTACATTCGATTATGTAGACTACGTTTTTTGAGTTGCAGCTTAAGTCTTTATTTTGAACTTTGTTTCCGGGGGTTTTAAGGTGTAAGATTTACCTTTCATAATTATATAACATACTCTACATCGTTTATTATTGCACTTGGTAATCCCTTGTATTGTGTTTTCTTCAAATGGAGAAGAAATGAGTATTCTTTTAAGATTTTTGGGTTCTATATGGCTTTTAATGACATTTTGGTATCTAGTATTTCTTTGATTTTGTCCTTGTTTTAAAGTTCTATATTTTTATTACTTCTGTGAATAGTTCTTGGTTGTTTTTGTAGGTCACGACGTATGCTAGGGGTTTCTGTTTGTGTGTTTTTGGGTTCCTTAATTCTCTTTGTGGTATTTTTCAGTTAATTCGAATGCTTTATTCATTAGTGTTTTTGGCAATCCTCTCTGGTTTAGGGTTGTGTGTAGTTCTTTTAGGCAAGGTTTTTTTGCGGTTTTTATCCGTGATTATTGTGTGTATTACACGTGCTAGAGTGTAAGGGATGGATTTTATAAAGTTTTAGGGGTGGTGACTTTTGAAGAGGAGATATTGTTCGGTGTCTGTTGGCTTGTGGTAGATATCTTTGATTATTTGGCCATTTACGTTTTTTATAAGGATGTCCAAAAATGGTAATTCTTTTGAGCTGTGTTCCATAGGAAATTTTGTTTTGGGGAGTAGGTTTTGTAGTAAGTAAAAGTAAAATTGACGGCCTTAGTCGAGGGTGACCTGAAGGCCCCCTTTTCAATAGCGACTACACTGAGGTGTAGGGGAGGGCGCTACTCCATTCGCTGGATCGGTCCATTTTACCCTTGAACTTCACCTTCTAGTGCTGAGCGCTAAGCAAGGCAGCATCAAGTAACATTTTTGAGTTTTTGGTATGACTCGACCTGGGATTGAACCCCGGTTTCCGGGACCATTGGCGAACACTCTACTCATTAGACCAATGGCCCGGTTAAGTAAAATTGGCAACCGTAGTCAAGGGCAACCCAAAAGCTCCCTTTTCAAAAGTTACAGCACCGAGTTGTAGGGGAGGGCGATACTCCTTTCCTTGGATTGCTCCACTTTACCCTTGATCCATAGTTTATAATGCTGATTGTTAAGCAAGGAGGTATTAAGTACAATTTTTGAGTCTTTGGTATGAATAGACCTGAGATTGAACCTCGGTCTCCCAGGCTATTGCCGAACACTTTACCACTGAGCCAATGGGCTGGTCATTAGGTTTTGTAGTAGGCTGTGTGTAATTCGTTGATATCACCCCATGGGCATTTCCGGAATAAGAAGCAATAATCTAAAAATCTTTTCCATGATTTGGTAAATTCTCCTTTAATGTCGTTAAATTTTTGCCTATTATTTCGTATAGCTTTACTTCTAAATGTGGTAGGGTTATGGTAGCGTATGTTTGCACCCTTTTAGTTCCCTTAGCGGTTCCTAGGGCCTGTATATATTTAATTTTATTTAATGTTTATTAAATTGGAAGGAGTTATTATTAAGAATTATGCCTATACTTTTTATGATAATTTTTTTTGTTAAATTATGGGATTTGTTAAATCTGGGTATTTATATATCCAAAATGAGATGGCTTGTTTTCCTAGATCATGGGAGATATTGCTGTAGAGGTTTGTGATGTCAAATGTGACTATGAGTGTGTTGGGATCAATTTTTTAAGATATGGAGTTTGCAAAGCCTATGTCGCTTTAATATAGATTTTTATTTTGTTTAGAAAAAGTAAATTGTCTCTTAGTTTGCTAATTCTGTCAGTCGGGCACGACGGGCCTTCTACAATGGGTCTAAGTTTGAGTTCACTCTGAGCTTAAATTTGAACTGGTAATGTTCATATTTTGGGCTATAATGCATTAGAATTTGTTGATAAATAAAACATAATATTATTGATTTTGATTGCGTAATGTCTCCCTGTAAATATTCGTGGTTCAATCCGTATGTTTGTATCTATGTATGTATCTATGTACATTTCCAATTTCATCTTTCAAATAGATTCTACCTGTCTCTGACTGTATTCAACTACGTCTGTTTATATATATCATCATCATCATCATGTCGTGCCGCCAGCACAGATATCCCTGACCCTCTCTCGCCACTTCTCCCTATCATTCATCGCCCCCGGCAGGTCTTCAGGGTTACATCCTGTGTCTTCAGATAGCTGCTGCATGTATGTTCGAGCTGGTCGTCGTGCTTTTGCTCGGCCATATGTGGATTCCATAGGAGTACATCACTTATAAGCTTGTTCCTGCTTCTCCAGCAGTGTCCTGCACGTCTGGTTCGCCTAACTTGGATACTTTTTGTGATAGGAGGTCGGTGGTCGTATAGTTGGTGCTTTGTGGGGTGTTGCCTCCAGGACTAGTTCAATATTGCTCGCAGGATTCTTGTGTAATTGCCGTCAAGCTTTTTTTCCAGCCGTTTTGTTAGCGCCCAAATAGTGCATCCATATAGCAGTATAGACACACACACACACACACACACACACACACACACACACACACATATATATATATATATATATATATATCATTAGGCACATATTTACGTTTACTATACTTGTACCAAGCAATTCAACCGAAAGCTCAAGCAAAGACGAAACTAATGCAAGGCTTCTTGAGACTTTAGTACTTTACAAATTTAAAAAAAAAAATTATATATATATAGAAACACCAAAGTGAAAGTACGTTTACCAGATGAAGACACGGAATACTTCGATATTGTTCCAGGAGTACTACAAGGAGACACGCTAACCCCGTACCTCTTTATCATCTGTCTAGACTACGTGCTTAGAACTTCGATCGACAAAATCAGAGAAAATGGCTTAGTGCTGACTAAGAGAAGAAGCAAAAGATACCCCGCAAAAACAATCACGGACGCCGACTACGATGGTGATTTGGCGTTACTGGCGAATACGCCTAATCAAGCAGAGACACTACTGCATAGTCTGGAACGAGCCGCAGCTGGCGTTGGCCTCCATGTCAATGCACACAAAACTGAATATATGTGTTACAACCAAACGGGCAACACTGCAACACTAGACGGAGCCTCTCTGAAACTAGTACACAAATTCACCTACCTAGGAAATAGCGTCTCATCAACCGAAAAAGACATCGACACACGACTGACGAAGGCATGGACGGCTATCGATAGGCTCTCGATCATAAGGAAATCAGACCTAACCGATGAAATGAAACGCAGGTTCTTCCAGGCAGCGGTTGTGTCGATACTGCTATATGGATGCACTACATGGACGCTAAATAAATGGCGGGAAAAATAACTAGACGGAAATTACACAAGAATGCTGAGAGCAGTATTGAACAGGTCCTGGCGACAACACCCCACGAGACACCAACTGTACGGACACTTGCCCCCCCCCATCACGAAAACTATACATGTTAGACGGACCAGACACGCAGGACACTGCTGGAGAAGCAAGGACGAGCTCATAAGTGATGTACTCCTATGGACCCCCACATATGGCCGTGCAAAAGCAGGACGACCAGCTCGAAGTTACATACAGCAAGTATGTGAGGACACAGGATGTAACCTTGAAGACCTGCCGGAGGCGATGAATGATAGGGAGAAGTGGCGAGAGAGGGTCAAGGATATCCGTGCTGGCGGCACGACATGATGATGATATATATATATATATATATATATATATATATATATATATATATATATATATAATGGATTTTTAATTTCTACAGTTCTTATATTACTTTCTTGATATTCTCAGTTTCCGTCAGCTACGCCCAAGGTTTCTCATGTGTAAATTTCCAAATACTAAAACCAGGTTGGATCTCCTCATTTTGGAAAGTTGTTCTGTCAGGAACTTAAAATCCTTGAGTATTTTACCATTTCATGGAGATTGGCATTGGATTCTGTATAAGTCTTTCGTTTATATATATGAAACCTGATCTTTTGCTCAATTCACAGTGCATCACTAATCCTAACCTGTCATTTGAATTATCTTGTATCCATTTCATTTGAATTATCCTATATCAATTTTTATATAATTTACACACTTTTTTATTATCAAGATAATTTTTTGTTTGTCTTAAAAATTTTATTCTTTGGTCTTTTTGCGTTTATTATTGCAGTGATAATAGAACCACCTTGTATTTGTTTCGTTTTTTTTTTCAAATGGAATATAGCAACAAAGTCGGACAAGGAATTTTAAGATGTCTGTGTATTTTGAGAGCTCCTCTTGTCTTTGCAATGCAACCGATATCGTACCTAAGCGAGAGATATCTTGTAGTTTTCGAATTCCTTCAAACTTAGATATCGAATTTAGCCTGGAGCAAAATATTCAGTATTTGCAGATTGGTGGTACACCGATTTCCTATTTTAGAGCGTCATTTCATTTATGTCAAAGAGGAACACTCAGTCATAAGAGCTTCTGTAGAGCAATTATTAGCAAGCATTTTTCTTCTTTTGGGAGACCATGGCTTTGGCAGAATTTTAAGTGAGGTCCATGTTTTATACTTGTTCCTGGTTAGCTTCAGCCTATAAAAATCTATATCAGCAACATGAAAACCTCCAGCAAAATACTGTTCTTCTCAAAGATAACAGCTTTTTTATGAATTCTTTTAAGATAGTAAAACTGAAATTCTACGAAAGTTGCTATTTTATTATACACCGTAATCCCTCTATGTTAATCTATACATGGCAATCTCGATAGATGTGGTCACCTTACATTTTATTAGTACTATGTAAGGTAACCACATCTATCAAGATGTATATATATATATATATATATATAGTAGTGAACCAAGATGGAGGCTGGGTGCCCGGGCCCCGAGCAGCACTTTATGGGGGTGACATTTTGCAGGTGAAAAAAATTTGAAGATGTTATCATTCATTTTTATGTTACGGTGTTTAAAAAAAAAGAAATGTAATATTTTGTTTTTTGAATTCAAATTTTTTTCACGTCCATTTTTTTTTTTTTTTTTTTTTTTTTGGACGATCACAAACATGACATGCCGCCCTGTCGGCGATCTCAGCTTTTAATAAACTCAGGCCACTGTCTGAGATGTCGGTAATTTGATATGGCTCTGGTGTGAGCAATATCTTGCTGAAATTACAAGACCACACCGGGACATTCAAAGAAATATCCCCACAACCCTATATATTTTCTGCAACCAATATATATATTTAACTCCCATACTTTTGTATAGCGATAATTGACCTGAATAATTTTTGGACTGTTTTTGAAATATTTTTAATAGAAATAGAATATCCGAAGATGTTTTTACAATAATTTTAAAATTTATTGTGAACATGTTGGAATTTTTATTAAATATTTGGTATTTTTTCATTAATAAATCAATTCTATAATGAATTATTTCTTTGATTTAAATTAAAAAAAAAACATTGAGAACATATTTTTATCACTAAACAGGAGGTTTTTCAACATTCGGTCATTTGCATAAATAAAAATCCAATCGCTAATTTTTACTTTTCTAGAATGATCAAAAACGAGACATTATATCAAAAAGAATTAAATTTACGATGTGAACACCTTGTAAAAGTTATGTGAAAATTTTAATTTTGTTTTTAAAAACTTAAAAAAAAGAATTTTTATACCGTGTTTTTTTTTATTGGAGTTTTCAAAACAATGTTTTTTTCTTTGAGTTGATCCAAAAACAAATTCCTCTCATGCAATTCACTAAAATTTTGTTCACTTGAAAATTTGACAGTGAATTTTGAAAATCTTCGAACCGTTCCGCCAATGAAATATTTATAATTAAATAAAGATTTATTTATTTATCAAAAATGTATGATTAAAACCTTCCAATATTGGTTAGCTAATTTTTCGAGATTTTTATATTCTTGAAAAAAATTACATTACGGAAAATTAAAATTAAAAATAAAATAAAAAAAAGTATTTTTTAAAATGTTTTTGTTAGATTATGTTTCTTTTATTGTCCATTAAATTTGAATATATTTTCATAATTATTAATATCCTTAATTGATAATTTGATGAATTGAAATTCCCGATATTTTATTTTACATATCATGTGATACTGATGTGATTTAAGAGAAAAATCATTGAATCATAATAAGGTTTATCGTTTATTTTGAAAGTAAATTATAACGCACATGGGTTTTAAGAAATATTTGGGTTTTATTGATTTATTGCTCCAAGGAGGTTTGCCCATGATATATTTTATGAGTCAGCGGTGCCAAACCTGGAACAGGCCACCATATACACTCAGAGCACCTACACACAGCATTGGACTGACTAGTTATCATTGATAAAATCCTGTTAAATTCAGAACGTGAGTTTAATTAGTTAAACACGTGAGAACAAAACAACCTTCATTTATGATAAAACATTAGGAAGAGGCTATTTTGCCAGTCCCTGCTCAATAACGGATCCATAGTTATTTTATTTCGACATAACTCCTTTGTTGTTATAAAGGTAGCCTAAACTCTATTTTCATTTAAAAAAAACAGCATACTTATTTTATTATCTTCAAGATGCATAATCCCAAAATATTCAGCTTATTTTTTAAGGAAAGCTCTCTTCATAGTAGCAGTAGCAGCCAGCTTCCCACGATTTTCGATCTGCGTTATTCGGGAAATTCTGAAATAATGTTTGATTAGTTTTCTGTTGATTGTTAAATGTTTTCAGTTCATTGTTAAAAAAATATGTCTAATTTTATCTTTAAAATATGTTCATTGATATATATATTTATTGAAAAATGCCAAGATTAATTTATTGTAAAAGAAAATGATTTAAGAATTCTATTGAAAAACAAGTTTATTTTCTCGAAAAGTTCAGAGCAAATATCCTACTAGGCTGATCCTATCGCTAATTTGAAGGTATTCCTTAAAAGTGCTGAAAAATTCGGGAGTGCGTATCTTGAAGGTAACCAATTATTTGATTTTTTATTGGAAAACGTTGAAGAAATCCTTCAGATCGATCAACTGTAAAATCTTTACCTCAACTTAACTCAACTGTACAATCTCCTATCAGACTGATCAATTGTAGATCTTCGAAACTTGTTAAAAATGAATGTTATTTTTTTCTATTGTTTTTAAGAAACACTCCCCCTTTTTTTTAAAGATGCGTATTGGTCACGAATGTGTCTAGCTAAGTTTGGGATAGTCAAAAAATTATCCTCCATTTTTACAACCTCCCTTTCAGCCTTGTTCCAAAATGTATCTAAGTACAATAAATAAAAAGTTCTTATGCCACTGAATATGCTATTTCCTGTTTGGTTCTTTTTCTATTTTTCATCGATTAGAATAAGTAAACGGCAAAGACTGAGTGGTGACACTTACCGTTAGTTAAAAGCTGGCAGAGAACGTGAGGAAAGAAAATGAACTGCATCTTTACATGTCTTCCAACAGAAGAAATGTGTTGCTAAAGCAAAATTGAAAGAAGAAGATGCTGAATGTATCTCAGAACTTGGAGGGGAGGAACAGGGAGACAATGGAAATATGGTGAAGACAAATATAGAAATAAAAATTGAAGAGGAATTTCCTGCAGAAATTAAAGTTGTCAAAGAAATTGAAGGTGATAATGATGATGCGCCAAAGGTAGAGAAATCCAGTGTGTGCGGTAAGGACAGGTATGAATATGAAGAAGGAACTGATGTAGTTACTGGAAATAGAGAAATATAAAAGGCAAATACAGAGATTGCTGTGTAATAAGACATCATATTTGGCCACGACCTTGCTCAAGACTGTTACTTGTTGACCTTGTAAAATTGGGACCTAGAAAGTTTCAAAACAAAGATAAACCGTTTGCTCCGACTTTAAGACCTGGGAAAATAGTCTGAGGGTAATGCTACAACACTGGTCTTACAAAACAATGGAGGATGAAAACACTGTTTTAAGATCATGATTACTGTACTCAAAATCGAATAAATTTCTTTATTGTTTCTTTAATCGCCGCTTCCTGAAAACAGAGCAACACAAATCAAGTCTAAAAAGAAATCCAGGATTTCCAAAGTCTTGGAAGCTCAATTAAAAAACTTCTGAACATGAAATTCGTTGGACCACCAAAGACTTTTAAGAAGGGAAAGATGTTGGAAATGACGTTTAATAAGGATAAAACCCTTGACATTAACTTACAAGAATAAGCTATAAAAAAATCCAGATTGGAGAGAGGTTTTAACACTGTTCCTTGTTGTCGTGCCGTTTTTGACGAAACAGAACCTGCCTTTTAGAGGTCATCGAGATGTATATAGTTCCAATAAAAGTCACTTTATAGAACTTATTGAAGAAGTGAGTCAGTATGAAACTTTTTGGATAGCATTACTTGAAAGAAGTAACTGATAACCGGCTGTATTTGTCATCAATATCCAAAATGAATTCATTCATATCTCGGGAAACGACACCAAGGAAAATGTATTGGTTCAAATTCGAAAAGCCAGTTATTTTTCAATTGTACTTGATAGAATGCCGGACATTTTTCATGCTGATCAGATGAATTTAATTTGCTGATATGTCATTTTTTAAGACAAAGAAGTGGAAAGCGGGATTCATTTCTTGGTTTTATCACTGAGCATAGGAAAATAGCTTATGATATCAAGATGTTTTTAGATCAAGTGGAGAAAGAGAAACTTGATTTCAAAGAAATGTTGAGGCATAGGATTTGAAAATGCGGCTTATATGGAGTTTATGATGGTGTACGAAATATATGGGAAAGCTAAATTTGTGCCAGGTTGTAATCATAGTATGAATTTGTACGGTATTCATGCCTCAGTTGTGAATGAAAGTGCCATTACATTTTTCGGAGTGATTGAGAGATTCTATGCAATCTTTCTCTTCCAATCTCAGGTAGAGTGTTTTTCTTCGCCTCTGAACGTCATGATGAAGCCTTTCAGAACCGCTTGTTGGAGGGGTCATTTAGAAGCAATTCGAGCAGTGATAACTGGGTTTCAAGAAGTGATTCAAGCACTCGATTGATTAACCACAGCCCCAGAAAATCTTCAAATGAGAGGAGATGCAAAAATCATTTTGTTTTCAATTGAAATCTTCTCGTTCACGTCACATTTGTTTTTCTGGGAAGAAATTCTGGGACAAATAAATATCATCCCCAAAAACATCAGGAAGCTGGTGTGTGCAATGCTAACAAGACCCACTTATCCTTCCCAGCTCTGGCTGAAATAATATCGAAACATGTACAAGTTGAAATAATATCGAAACATGTACAAGTTGGAATCTGAATTTGTTTAATCAATTGCGAGGAAATGGCAATTCCAGTTGAAAAGCAGTTTACAAGAAGATAAAGCTATAGGTGGAAAACGAAGATGATGTATGCAGGAAGTAAAGAAAAATCTTTGTGAATGTCATGATCGACCTGTAAATGAATTAGAAGAACGATTTGACGCAATGTCTCATCTTCAAACTATCTTGGGTATATTATCATTGCAAGCAATATTGAAATACACTGACCTAAAAGCGTATACAGGGCTGACTTAGACGTATATTGTCTACTTTTGGAAATTCTCCGACTTCATGATTTTTTAGCGGCAGCTTACAAAGTGGAATGTGACATGACCATGATGAATTGAATTTGTTGCTTGTAAGAACTAATCAATGCCATTTTGGGTATTTCATTTCTATTTTTCCTTCAAAAAAAAAAAAAAGAAAAGAAAAAGCACCATTATGGATACGAGCTCCGGCAGCACTTTGCTCTGGTACACCCTTATATATATATATATATATATATATATATATATATATATAAAAATATATGATAGCATAGTCAACAGAGTATGTTACCTGCCTATTTATCTAACCCTTGCTCTATGGCTACAAAATTCTTAGTTTAATATACACTTTATCAATGACAGTGAGCCCTGTTTATTTATGAATATAGCAAACTATATATATATATATATATCTATACATTTTGAGGCACAAATGAAATCTCCGTATTACAACTGATAGCTTCACAGTTTCTCCATTATCAAGCCATAGTATATTCTAAAGAGTTGCAAGTTTTTCAAGAGAATCGTTCATAGAAAGTACGTAAAATAAAACGTAAGTGGAATTTCGTTACAGATTTCTTGTCTTAACAAAATCATATTTTAAAAATATCAATGCTACTTATAATATACTAAACAGCTTATAATTCTTTATATTCTTGGGATTTTTTAAAAATCTAGTTGTAGTGGTGTCGTAACAAATCTAATTTTCATGTTTCGATGTTTCGTTTGTCTTATTTTATATACGCTTCCATTTCTTTCTGTTTTCTTTGTCACTATTGCTGATACTGCAATATTTCTCACCTAAATTCAAAAGATCTGCATGATTAATTTTGAATATATAATAGTACATCGAATCATTTGAGTCAAGAAGAGTTTAAATTCGAACAGTAACAATTTATTTTCTTGTCTGCATTTTGACTCGGGTTCTGATATTTTATTCTAAAAATTCTGTAAATTAAAGAAGGTGATCATTGCAATTTTCTCCTTAAAAAGGATACATCATGATTTTTTGCCAGAATGATTTTTTTAAAACGTTCATTTGTAAACATGCTTTCCTTTTTATCTTTAAGGTTTTATATATTAGAAAGGATGAGGATGCATTTCAAATAGCGCCAATAACATTAGGAAAGGTATAAATCCCATTATTCACTCTCCACCAATGGGTAAATAATCGGGCGTATGCTAATCGGTTTAGCAAAAGGAAAATTTTGATTCAAACCCGCTTAACTCTGCCTAAAAATTGACCTTGTGTCGCATTGAGCTTGAGCGGAGTTTTTGGTAATACATATATATATATATATATATATATATATATATATATACTTTTAGAAAAAGCCCTGACATAAATCAGTGTTTGTAAGGGTCTTGGCTTCATGATATCAAAGCCATCCTCCTGGATGAACGGCCGTGGTATTATTTCAGCCAGAGCAGGGAAGGATAAGTGGGTTCTTGTTAGCATTGCACAATATAATTTTTTTCGAACATATCTTTGTGAAATCACTTGTGCTATAGACTTCTCGAACCTTTCCTAATGTGGATACTTTTTACTTTTCTTGCTTTAATGTTCAGCCATTTCCAACTATTTACGATTCTTCAGAATGATGCAGTATTGCCATATAATTGCAAAAGCGTGAAAATGTTTTGCAATATGTAGTTTAAATTTCAATTACATCTTTACACTGACAACATCTCTCTCTCTCTCTCTCTCTCTCTCTCTCTCTCTCTCTCTCTTTCATTGTCCCTCCCTATATATATATATATAGGCTTCATGATTGAATACTTCACTGCACTTGCGAGTTTGTCTTTGAGACGTATTTACTTTGCAGGCAAACCTACATTTATCCATCAATGTGTGAATATTTGTGCGCCTGCGTAGTACAGATGACGAGTTGATTTAATGTACCCTAAATAATCACGTGGATTTGAATGTTTATTTTTTGTTTGCAATTTTTCAAAATCAATTAAAGTGTTAAGGCAGATAACTGAAGTGTTATTGAATTACGATCATTAAACCCTCAATCTAGAAGGCAAAATACAGGTTTACTCAATATGTAGCAGTGTTAAGTAAGTTTACTAGTCTGGCATCACTACATTAGTGAGTTCTTCTCTCAATAGGCGTACTGCACGTCTAACATAATAAATCTTTGTTACTTTATTACATCAGGTCATAATTTTAATAGAAATGATAAATAAAGAATCGTTTATGATAATAGAATGATTTTTTTTGATGTTATGAATACACAATTCATTCAAAATTTAAACAAATGAGAAATGAAAGTATTTCATAATTCTTTCATATATATATAATTAAAGAATTGAAAAGTTGTTTATTTAATCTGGCAAATTTCTAATTTCCCCCGATGATGCTTCGTACATTTATGTTGCTAATATTTCACTGACTTTTCGGCCAAGTTTTTCTCTCACAATCGATTAAGATGTAAAAATATGTCCTTAACTTGAAAATAAAAACTGGAAGAAATTTAAAATATTGATTTGCTTGAAGATTTTCAGGAGGTTATGGAAAAATATCCACTGAAGAAATATTTTTAAAATATGATTTTCATAATCTAAATAAATTAATAAATGATTTTAAATGTTCAAAAATTCTTTATTATTAGTCAACTTTGGCTCTGCTAAAAAGTTGTTTTTAAATAGGGAGTTTTGATAATTTTGCAATCTTAAAAAATAAAAATGAAAACGTCTTTTAATTTTTTTTTCCATCTGATTCAAATATTGTGCAATTATCATGTAAAAAATAATTTTAACCGCTTTGATTCCTCCAGCACTTTTTGACATTAGAGTATCGATGCATAAAGTTGTTCAATGATAGCTCTTGAGCAGCTTTTTAGAAATCATTTTATAATCGAATTACGCGGTGCATTCAATAAGTTTCCAGAATTTTTAGTACAAGAATTTAAAACTATCGTAGACTCCTGAAAATTCAGTATGTTATTGCTATACATCTTATGAGATGACTGACTAATTTTTGTGATTACAGGTTCAAATGAACTGCTACTGCAGCAAATGGAATAAACCCTACTAAAGCCTGATTTTCACAGCTGGTGAATTTCAAAAATGCAATCTGGACGTGACGACACTTTAGAAGAACGATATGCAATAAAATTCTGTTTTTAACTTGGAAAAAAGGCTACAGAAACGTATGGAATGCTTCAGACTGCTTTTCGACCATCTTGCATGATTCGAGCATCAGTTTTTGCGTGACATAAGAGATTCAAGGAAGGCAGGGAGTCTGTGAGGGATGATGAGATGCGTGCGAGTAGTAAGGGAGTCAATACACCAGAGTTGATTGGCCAAAGGGTTAGAGTTAGGGTTACTATGTTGAGGTTTTAAAGGAGTTCAGGAAGTGATTCCGTCGGAAGAGGCCAGCACTTTTCAAATCGGGTCAGTGCCATTTCCAGCAGGACAATGCACCAGTCCACAACTACATCCTTGTCACAGACTATTTGACCAAGATGGGCATCAAGTCATTTGCTCATCCCCCCTATAGTCCAGACCTTGCTCCTTGTGACTTTTGGTTAATCCCTAAGCTCAGAGGCTGTCGTTATGAGACAATTGAGGAGATGAAAGAGGCTGTGACGAAGGTCATTGACACGCTCATACAAGAGGACTTCCATGGGGCCTTCCAGAAGTTTTTGGAAGGATACAAAAAGTGCATTTAAGCCGGAGGAGATTACTTCGAAGGGGACTAGAGTTTCATGTGTGTACTATCAATAAAAGTGCCCATACGAAAAAAGTTTGGAAACTTATTTAATGATTCTCGTAAGTTCGGATTAAATTTTCCCTGTAAAAATCATTTTGTCTCCCTGTTTATCCTTCTATTATATGAACTCTTTTCCAATTTTCACATCTTTTTCAACCTGCAGTTTCCCCCGAAGTCTAAGTGACAGCAAGCCTACTAGGACTCTTCTTAGTATTTTAGCTGATTTTAACAGTACTGTGGTCTGAATTATCTTGGTTTTTCTGATATGCAGAAGTATTCCTATTTTCTTAAAGTTAACTTTGTTCTGTTTTTTTTTGCTCTGAAAAATCAAAATTGAAAGAAGGAATCTAAATTATTATCACACTTTTGCAAATTTCAGAAGATATATCAGAGAGTGTCTGTACTTATTAGAACTTCCCAAGGATTTGCAAAATGTTTTTATTGATGGTATTTCAATCATTACGTGTTAATATTCTAGTCGTTTGCCGAAATCCAAATTCAATAGCTTGTCTGGAAATTTAAAAACCTTTTAAGAAATCCGAACATTTATTTAAAGGCTGACTTGCAGCTATCAACATATCCCCATGATGCATTTCACTGGCCTACAAGGGAAGAAAGATGAAATATTATCCCATGGGGCATTCGGACTTTTTCTAAAAATATCGTAGTTCTGATTTTTTAAAAAATTACTATCTCCCTGTTGGTCTGGGTTTTTTTTTGTCACAATAGAGTGAAAGCCACAATATAGTAAAAATGCTATTTATGCTGCAGAAAACAACTTTTTCAATAGATAAGTGTTATTTCCCTGATAGTTTTCAAATCTTAAAGCGAAACTTAACAGAGGATTAGATATAAGCAAGCAGAGTGTTTTCTGGAAATCTTGTTAGATAAAGGTTTTCCTTAGTCAAAAAACATACACGAGAAAATAAAATTTTACCAGACATACATATGTATATATGAAATTCAAGAAATACAATTCAGTAACCTTAGAAAGTTTCAATAGTCTTTGAAAGTTTATTAAAAAATATCGCATAAGTATTCTTATCCCTGTAATTCCTGAAGAAGCAACATTGAAATAAGAGAAAAGTGCTAAAATCCTACAAGAAGTTTCAGGAAATTCTTAAACAAAGTCTTGATTTTTGATAAACTTCGTACTGTATTTTTAATTGATTTTCCTGTCGACAATTGAAGTAATGTCTCTAAGATTGTTATACTCCGAGGAAAAATTATGGCAATACTCAATTTTATTATCTCACCTCAAATATCATAGATCACAAAAATATTAAATTTTGCTAATTACAATAAAATCAACAAATTGAAGAAACAGAAAAACTTGTATACTAAAAAAATATTTCTCTGGTTTTCATTCGGAAATTAAGACTATCACATTCTACTTCATTATATTATATCATCCGGAAGGAACAATGCCACAGTCATCTCCGAAATATAATTTTTATGACAGATTTGATTTTACCAGATACAGTCTTTCTGTCTTACAAAATGATAAGAGATAGATAAAAATGGACAACACTAACGAAATTTGCGTTAAACAAATTGTTGAAATTTTTATAAATATTTGAGTGGCGTTTCTATTGTCTTTTGTTATTTAATACCAGTCTTTAAGACATGAAATACTTTTTTAAAGTCTGAGTAAGTTTATATTTCCTTAATTCCTGTTATCTGAAGATTTTAACATGCCAGAACTAAAATAAACCTATGGACGCCTAAACCAATTGTCTCAATGAAAATCTTCATTTTCTCCTAAATTAAAGATACAGTCCAATAATACGGAACTGAAATACTGCATACTACTGTCGTGAAATATTATTCCCGCCTGACGAGTGGTGCATTTCTATTAAGATGAGTGTCTTAGTAAAATCATAAACAACATCCTGATTGAAATAAATTGTCATTAACGTTGCATTCTGGGAAAAATGAGTCTTACGATTACTATAAAAAGCCTAACTTATGCAAAACGTTTAATGTGACGTTTTCTGTAATGTAAAAACATCTTGCCATTTACGATTTGGAACGTTACCCAAGCTAGATTTAATGCTAAACCTGATTGTGTAATCTTTATTGACTCGGGACTTGATTGCAATTATTTGAGAGTTAAATGGACTTAAAACATTTTCACTAGTTTCTTCTCTGAATTAATGTTTAATAAGTCACAACTTCCAACATAAAGAAACTAAGCACTAGTAAAACAAAAAATAATATGAAGACCACACCAAATTTTTATTTGAAAAACTTGTATCACAGGTGTGTACTTATTTTGGGACTGTTACATATTCATATACTTGATTAGAGAAGGCTATTGTTTTTGTCAAATAAAAAACTTTTCATTGAATAATTCTCCAGAAATAACATATTGATAGTCTTGATTCAATAAAGAAATATATGTACTCCTTTAATGGCTATCTATCTATCTATCTATCTATCTATCTATCTATCAGTCTAACTTTTAATTTTACTGTTTTCGTGTTCTGGAAACAAGTTTAATCAAATTTTTTTCACGGAAATCTGAGTGTCAGCAAACCTTCTCGGGGCTCTTCTAGGTATTGTAGCTTTAACATTGTCGTTGTCTGAATATTACTGATTTTTCTTCTTATTAACCCTGATATTTTCCAGACCTTTGGATATCATTCAAAGAGCACCAGCTACAATTTTTATCACAGCCAAGTTCACATTCCTAAACTTTTTCAGTTCTCTGTTAAGATTAGGATATTTCCCTTTATTTTATTTGAACTCTGTGGAAAAGTTCTTTTTTCTGGTAAATTAAGCACTACTACAGTGCTTAAAATGTTGAAATTTTAATCAAGTAATTTAATTGAGAAATTATGTGTGCAGCATTGAATGGCAATCCTTTCACTAAAATTGTCTTATGCTACGTTTCTACAAATTCTATTGATGAAACGAACATCACCGCCTTTTATAATGAGCTATTTTCCTTTTTCTAACTCATTCTCAAACATGTTTTGGTCGTCAATCATGAATGCTCAATAAGGCAAAAGTGTAAATTATAAATTCTTTTTACACAACTTGCTACCGAAAAATAGTAAATACCGAGCAGAGTTTTCTCTTGAGAACAAGCTGATATGCATAAACACAAAATTTAAAAAAAGGAAAAGATAACTAAAGATTTACACTTACCTAAATTACTCAAAAACACAGCATGATTATATTTTTATGAAGAAGTGGACAAAGAACACGATGAACGGTGAGATATATTCCTTCTTTGAAGGTGTACTTTCTGATTCCAGAATCGTCCAACCAGTCATTCGCGGGATTCTACGTAGAAATAAGAAACAAACAATAAGATTTTACAATATGATTGGTACTCATAATGATATAAGCGAACAATACGTAATAACTGTAAGAAACAACAAAAAATTCCAGATATGAAGAGAAAATGAAAAAATGGAAAGAACATTTCAAGAATCTGCATGAATATACCTCTAAAGCTAAAAATATTTCTAATAGCTGACTCGACATCAAACTTGGAGGAAGAACTTGACATAATACTGAAAGAATTAAAAACAGAAAAGCTGTAAGAGTCGACGAAATATCTCCTGAAATATAAAAGACGAGTAAATTAGACGATATAGTGCTCTAATGATGCAACGAGGTATATAAAAGAAATACAATTGGGAGATTAAAAAAGGGTTGCACTCTCCTCTCCCGAATAAAGGCGACCTCAGAATCACGAAGATCTACAAAGTCATAACTAATATTGCTATAGATGCTAAGGTTTATTATATCCTCATTCGCAATCGTATCCATATTAAAGTTCAGAAAATACTTGAGAAAAGTCAGGACAGCTTTCGTAGAAACTGATCGAAAACATCACAGATTCTAACTATCCGTCGAATTGTGAAAGAAGTTGGTGCAAAAAATGTCGAGGCAACGCTATTGTTCGTAGATTTCTCCAAGGCATTTGATTTCATACACAGAGGAACGATGGAGCGAATACGAGTTGGATTTGGTCTTCTCAAAGAAACTATTACTACTATGATGACGCTTTAGAAAAAAAGAAAAAGAAAAAATGCAACGGTTCGATCACCTGAAGGTGATACCGACTTTTATCACATTGACGCTGGAGTCTGGCAAGAAGATACACAAGTACCATACGTGGTGCCTTCAATAAGTTTCCCGACTTTTTTGTACAGGCATTTGAAAATTCCGTATGTTATTGCTATACATCTTATGTAATGACTGAACAACCATATGCAATACAATTCTGTTTTAAACTTGGAAAATATGCCACAGAAACGTATGGAATGATTCAGACTGCTTTTGGACCCTCTTGCATGAATCAAGCATCAGTTTTTGAGTGGCATAAGAGATTCAAGGAAGGCAGGGATTCTGTGAGGGATGATGAGAGGTGTGGGAGGAGTAAGGAAGTCAATAGACCAGAGTTGATTGGCCAAATGTTAGGGTTTAAGTTAGGGTTACAATGTTGAGGTTTTAAGGGAGTTCAAGAAGAGATTCCATTGGAAGAGGCCAGCACTCTTCAAATCGGCTCGGTGGCATTTCCACGAGGACAATTCACCAGTCCACAACTCCATCCTTGTCACAGACTATTTGACAAAGATGGACATCAAGACAGTTCCTCCCTATAGTCAAGACCTTGCTCCCTGTGACTTTTGGTTATTCCCTAAGCTCAGAGGCTGTCGTTATGAGACAATTGAGGAGATAAAAGACGCTGTGGCAAAGGTCATTGACACGCTCACACAAGAGGACTTCCATAAGGGCTTCTAGAAGTTGTTGGAACGATACAAGTGCATTGAAGCCGGAGGAGTTTACTTCGAAGGGGACTAGAGTTTCATGTGTATCCTATCAATAAAAGTGCCCATACGAAAAAAGTCTGGAAACTTATTTAATGATCCTCGTGTCTATTAATCGTCTGTCAAGATTTTTTAGGACAAACATCAATAGATATAATAAAAGATAATGGTTTGGCATTAAAAAATACAGGAAGCTGGCGATAACTCGCAGAAATTATGACATATACAGATTGCGTAGATGATCTTGCGCTTCTTGCAAATGCGGCTACTCAAACCGAATGTCTCTTGCATAGCTTGGAGCAAACAGCATGAGGCATTGGTCGCAACGTGAGCACAGAGAAGAATTCATGTTTTTCAAACAAGATAGAACCATGTCCACTTTAAGTGGCCTTCCTCTGAAATTAGTTGACTAATTCAGATATCTCAGCAGCGATATCTCATCTTCTGAAAACGATGTCGACATACCTTTAGCGAAGGCATGGACTGCGATTGATAAATTTGTCGATCATATGGAAATCTGACCTTAGATAAAATAAAACGAGCATTCTTTCAAGTACTACTATATGGATACACCATCTGGACCCTAACGAAATTCAAGGAAAAAACTAAAAGGAAACAATACAAGAATCCTTCGAGATGTTTTAAATAAATACTGGAAGCGACGTACCAAAAACACCAGTTGTTCGGTCACTTTCCCCCTATCTCCCGAGTCATCAAAATTTGTTGCATAAAACATTCTGGGCACAGCTGGAGATGAAGGACGAGCTCATAATCAACGTTCTCGTATAGACTCCTACACAAAACCAAATTTAGCTGTGCAGCAAAGACTTTTGTATATCAGCTCTGTGCAGAAATTTGTTGCCGGATAGATGACCAGCCAGGAGGGAAGGATGTATGGCAAAAGTTTGTCAACGGACCGTGTGTGATCAACACGACTTGATGATGAATATGATTTATATAATTTCATAAATGTAGTTCTTAATATTTCGAAATTTAAATCGAACTGGTTTGAGAGAGTTCAAGCCTTATTATGTACACCATTCACATGGTCTTGTGCTACATATGTTCTTTGACGAAAGGAACCACCAGGAAACATACACGTATGTAAGAACCAAATAAATAAATAAAACTAAAATAAATAAATAAATAATGCAAATCAATTCGTGGACCTATTCATTAAAAAATATTTTTCTCTGTTGGGACCTACAATGAAAATTTATATATATATATATATATATATATATATATATATATATATATCATAAGTGATATACGCCTATGGACTCCCTCATATAGCCAAGCAAAAGCAGGACGACTAGCTCGAACCTACATACAGCAGCTCTGTGAGGATACGGGATGTCACCCTGAGGACCTGCTAGAAGCGATGAACAATAGGAAAGAGTGGCTAGAGAGGGTCAGGGATATCCGTGCTAGCGGCACGACACGATGATATATATATATATATATATATATATATATATATATGTGTGTGTGTGTGTGTGTGGCCCTACAAGTGCATACATGTCGCGCTGCGAGCTACTTATAGATCGAAGTTTCTGGTGGATCTGCTTGTCCGGATTTCCGTGTCTACGTTGCGTTGTTCGACCCATGGGAAAGTTGGGGAAGAGGTGATTCGGACTTTTCTTGGTATTGTCAGCCGGCCAACTACTTCAATAACTCAGGAAAGTTTGTTAACAGTTGTAAATAACAGCATTTATTCATGATACAATGATCAAGAAAATCATGTACAACAAAAACAGGGGGTTTATTTCGGAGCAAGGAGTGATAAATTGACTGGCGATAACAGTTAGCCTCGAGTCTGTTTTGAGCAAATTAATGTTGCTAGGAACGGTCAAGTTGAGGACTCTGGGTAAATCGGCAGTGGTGGCGAAGTGGGTTGCAAGGGCTTCACGTATTCGGTCTGCGGAACCAACCTTCAATCTGCCTATACTCTTTTCGGGATCTTCTTCTATGGGGGTCCAGACACCTGAATACATGGCTCCGATTGACCAGTCTATAGAAACGCTGGACCAATGGCCCTAGAGCGCAATCATAGGGGTGTAGAGAAACCCTACCTCGAGGACCATGTTTAACTGGACAGCCAATCAAAAACAATGGCACCTCATTGCACGTTTTGAGTAGGGAGGAAGCTCCACCCCACTTTTCTTTGATTCGTGAGCCACCCGATAATATTCTAATACTGTGTTAATGGCCTTGTGCCAGGCTTTCACTCGTAATTTTCCGTAGATTGCCACTCGGCTGACAATAGAATTTGAAATAAAATTGTGTTTTTCTATCCCGTCAATCAAAACCCAGATCGGCCGATTCGATCCTTACAGTTAACAATATTGGTGCCCTTCGCCAGGTGCGAATCCATTATTATTATTATTATTATTATTTTCTACTCTACATTACCAAAAGACGACAACTAATCTTCAACCAATTATCCCAATTAGTCCTAAGTATTTAATTTAATATCGACAGTCAATTTGTAACACTATGATAGTGTTACATAAGTGTGTATGTGTCTGTGTGTGTGTGGTAAATCTTAAATATCCCAGCAGACGATTGAATCAAACTCTTCACTATGTTTTTTCTCTATCCACATATATATATATATATACATAATAATAAAAGGATATAAATCGGTTAGATGTGTAGGTTTATCCAGAAGAACGTAAGGCAATATTAAGATATTTCTACAATGAAATAAAGTAGTCCAAGTTTCACACAACTGATCTTCGTGTGAGCTCATATCCGAGTGTATATATATATATATATATATATATATATGTGTGTGTGTGTGTGTGTGTGTGTGTGTGTGTGAGTTTGTTTATGTGCGTGTATTTGTGTGGTTGCATGAGTATTTAAGGGAAGGTAGCTGAAATGTTCATATGTTGATTTCATATCTGCCGGAAAAGAAACTTTTTACCAACAGAACTAGATGGACTACAAAGTGGTTGGAAAATAGATATCATTTGGTTACATTACATGTGAGTATCATAGCCAGCCTATAATCTTTTCAAGCATGAATAAGTTCCCGCTGATTTTTCATGAAAGGTAATGTTTTATTTTCAAAAATTAATGAGACATATGTAAATGAAAGTATTGTCCATCGCTAGTCATTACTTTTTCCCATCTTTCCGGCAGTATTTGAATTCTATGAGGGAAATAACGAGTCGACCTATTTTTGCTATCTTCATAAAAATCTAAGTGCTGCCCAGCCAGCCCATGTGCCATCAACCAGAACAAGTGACTCTCGGGCCAGGCAATGTCTGGTGAATACGGCGATTGGGGTGTAGGACTTCCCATATAAGCGTTTCCAATTAGGTTTTCACCGGTTTTGCAACAGGTTGCCTAGCATTGTCATGTCTCTGCTCGTATAGCGGTCGTTATTTCTTCAATGCTTGGCTCAGTCGTATCAATAGTAACTGATAGCGATTGTTTCGGTCGGTTAGAGCGGTTCATAATAAACTAAACACAATTGATCCCACGAAATGCAAAGCAGAATCTTCGAACCATGGATATTCCGCTTTGCCACCGATGTTACCTCATGATCACCCATTCATAGGGTTATCGTAGTAGACCCATTTTTTATAGCTTGTCATAATACGATGTTAGAAACCTTTCCTTTTCTGTTGTTGAAGCAGCTGTTCACATGCGACAAGACTCCGTTATACGTCTCCCGGTTTCAAATCATACAGAACCCAATGTCTTTGCTTTGAATCATTCCTAATGCTTTCAAATGTTTTCAAACTCTCGTGATTATGATTATGCAAGTTCAACTTGTACCTGACATGCTTCTTAATGAAGTAATGTCTTTAATTCTTCGTCTTCAAACTTTATCGGTGAAGCAGAGTGTTCTTTATATCAAACATCAAAATAATTTAAGAAGAGTCTAAACCAAACTTTGCACAGTGCTTCCAACAGAGCATGGTCACCGTAAGTCTCAATAAGAATTATATGTGCTTCAGCTGCATAATTCTTTTGAATAAAGTAGTGCAATAAAATTCCCCGTAAATATACTTTTTTTGGCACGAAATCCGACATGTTTAACGTTATGAAAACCAAAGTTATTTACACTTTGGTGAAATGACATTGTTTCTCGTAATTGCGTTGCTATCTGAATCTACTCGTACGCATTTGTTTAAAACAGCGAGAACTTATTCAAGGTCCTAATATATATATATATATATATATATATATAACAGGAAAGCAATTTACATTAAATATTATATATAAAAAAACTGATCAACATCATCATGTCGTGCTGCTAGCATGGATATCCCTGATCCTCTCTCGCCTCTTCTCTCTTTCGTTCATCGCCTCTGGCAGGTCTTCAGGGCTACACCCGAATCCTCACATAGCTGCTATATGTATGTGCGAACTGATCATTCTGCTTTTGCCCGGCTATATGTGGGGGTCCATAGGAGTACATCACTTATGAGCTCGTCCTTGCTTCTCCAGCAGCGTCCTGCATGTCTGGTTCGTCTAACTTGAATAGTTTTCGTGATGGGAGGCAGGTGGCCGTATAGTTGGTGCCTTGTGGGATGTTGCCGCCTGGACTTGTTCAATATTGCTCGCAGCATTCTTGTTTAATTGCCGTCCAGCTTCTTCACCAGTTGTTTAGTTAGCGTCCAAGTAGTGCATCCATACAGCAGTATCGATACAACCGCTGCCTGGAAGAAACTGTGTTTCATTTTATCGGTTAGGTCTGATTTCCATATGACCGATAGCTTATCGATAGCTGTTCATGCTTTCGTTAGCCGCGTGTCGATGTCCTTTTCGGTTGATGAGACGCTACTTCCTAGGTAGGTGAATTTGTCTACTAGTTTCAAAGAGGTTCCGTCTTGTGTGGAGATGTCACCTGTTTTGTGTGCATTGACATGGAGTCCAATGCCTGTGGCGGCTCATTCCAAACTATGCAGTAGTGTTTTGGCTTGGTTGGGTGTATTTGCCAGTAACGCTATGTCATCGGCGTAGTCGGCGTCGGTAATTGTTTTTTTTATGGGTACCTTCCGATTCTTTTCTTTGTCAGCTCGAAGCCGTTTTCTCTGATTTTATCAATCGATGTTCTAAGCACGTAGCCTAGACAGATTATAAAGAGGTATGGAGCTAGCGGATCCCCTTGTAATACTTCTGCTACAATGGCGAAATATTCTGTGTCTACATGTGTTTCACGAAATTCACTCCTTAAAGAGGCAGCTATCGAAGTAAATAAGAAATAATTCTCTCCCTCTTTCACTAACTCTATTTCTTTCCTCTTATATATGTTATGTTTTGACCTGTTGACCTGGCCAAAAATGCCATTCAAGGTAATGCACCGGAAGGAGGTGACACATTCTGGTGGCAGTCATGAGCGGAAATCGCGTGGGCGGAAATTGGCTGATGAAATGGGACGAGGTAAAAAAGATCCCATTATACTCTCAGAGACTGACGCACCGGAAGAGAGTGACCTCTGAACTGGATGACAGTTATTTCCGCTCGATGACGATCACACAGGCCGTTCCAAAGAATGCGGAAGTGACACATCCCGGTCCCCAGATATCGGAAGTAGTTGTGGAGGCGTGTCCATATCAGCGCGTGGGAGTTTGAAGATAATATAAGGCCGACGAGTTGAGTTCCGGCGAGTTGAGTTCAACGAGCCAGTGGAGACAGGCGAGTAGAGTTGAGGTGGTAGACGAGATGTAGTAAGGAAAGCCAGTGCTCCGGTTGAGCAGCCATGGAGAACGAGAAAGACACAACGCTGACGGCCATAACTTCGGGGTCAAAATATTTCAGTAATGTTCGGTCTCCAGCTCTCTCTCACACGCAAACTTGGAACAACCCTTTCGAAACTTACAAATAAAGATGAGAGGTAAAATATTTTATTAAGAAGTCTTCCTGCGTCTTCCTTCTGTGCGTCGTTTATTCTTGCGACTTTATCATAGTGCGTCTGTTTAATTATTTATGGTGTCGTTATGATGCTGCATGAACATGTATATGTGTATATAAGCATATTTATTATGTGAGTATATATATATATATATATGTGTGTGTGTGTGTGTGTATGTATAACCAGTAAGAATTGGCTAATTTGAGCTTGCATATTAGGTGTTGTCAATCCGTTGTTAAAACTTTCAAATGGGTCTTTGCCGAAAATCATATAACAGAAATGTATTAACCATTTATTCGATCTTATATTTCATGCATGCAAAAGTCCAAGTTTGCTTCAATGTAAAATGAAGTTATAAAAGCTAAGTTTATGTGGAAGCTGAACATAACTTTATATATATATATATATATATATATATATATGAAGTGCATACGATAAGTTTAAAGACTTTTTTCGTATGGGCACTTTTATTGATAGTACACACATGAAACTCTAGTCCCCTTTGAAGTAATCTCCTCTGGCTGCAATGCACTTGTTTTACCGTTCCAACAACCTCTGGAAGACTCCATGGAAGTCCTTTTGTGTGAGCGTGTCAATGATTTTCGTCAAAGCCTCTTTCATTTCCTCAATTGTCTTATAACAACAGCCACTGATCTTAAGGATTAACCAAAGGTCACAGGGAGCAATCTCTGGATTATAGGGACGGTGAGAAACTGTGTTGATGCCCATCTTTGTCAAATAGTCTGTGACAAGGATGGAGTTGTTGACTGGTGAATTGTCCTGCTGGAAATGCCACTGACCCGATTTGATGAGTGCTGGCCTCTTCCCAATGAACATCTTCCTGAACTCCCTTAAAACCTCAACATAGTAACCCTAATCCTAGCCCTTTGGCCAATCAACTCTGGTGTATTGACTTCCTTACTCCTCTCACACCTCTCATCATCCCTCACTGACTCCCTGCCTTCCTTGAATCTCATATGCCACGCAAAAACTGATGCTCGATTCATGCAAGATGGTGGAAAAGCAGTCTGAAACATCCATACATTTCTGTGGCATCATTTTTTCCAAGTTAAAAACAGAATTTTATTGCATATCGTTCTTCTAAAGTGTCAGATTGCATTCTTGAAATTAACAAACTGTGACAATCCGGCTTTAGTAGGGTGTATTTCAATTCCTGCTGTAGCTGTTCATTTAAACCTGAAATCATTAAAATTGGTCAATCATTTCATAACATGTATAACAATCATCATCATCATCATCATATCGTGCTGGCAGCACGGATATCCCTGACCCTCTCTCGCCACTCCTCCCTATCGTTCATCGCCCTAGGTAGGTCTTCAGGACAACAACCTGTATCCTCACATAGCTGCTGAATGTACGTTCGTGCTGGTCGTCCTGCTTTTGCGCGGCCGTGTGTGGGGATCCATAAGAGTACATCTCTTATGAGTTCATCTCTGCTTCTCCAGCAATGTCCTGCATGTCTGGTTCGCCTAACTTGAATAGATTTCGTGATAGGGGGCAGGTGGCCGTACAGTTGGTGTCTTGTGGGGTGTTGCTGCCAGGACTTAAATGCCCATAAGAAAAAATTCTGGAAACTGATCGTATGCACCTCGTATATATATATATATATATATATACATATATATAATTTTTTTTTATAGTATATGCACATCAGTATATGTGATCCTTCACTGTATTCACCTTAATGTTTTATCTTGAGGTACTTCAATCATATTCTGGATGGTCTATTTTTTCTGCTCCGTTCACGTGTTTCTATTAGAGTATACAGAGTATACAGAGTATACAAGGTCGGTAAACTTGTCCGGCAACATTTTTCTGTATCTTTTCTTCTTTTGGAAAAGAACCTTAATGGCTTTAAAGTTTCTTCTTATGTTTTGTTTCTTCGTGTTCATCTATCCACAATAACAATGTTGCTTCAAGAGTGATTCCTTAAAAAATTTGTCCGGAAGATACACCTAGCTTTAACTCGATCCATTAACCTGAAGAATACAATCTGCTTCTACACAAATGATTTTTCCATTTTTTCTTTCTATTAAAAATATATGGGGTGGGGGTAAAAGAAAATATTTCGTTTTTTTCCTTTGCGTGATTACTTTTTCTGTGACACATTATCACGTTTATAACCACAGTATCTAAAAACGACGGATTAATTTCTTCTCAGGGGAAGCAATTGTGCTAGTTGATACATCTTTAAAGCAAATTTGAGTATTTGGTGATATAAATGACAGAAAAATTTTAAAAGTTCGCTTATAAATATATGCTTATTATTGATTATAATCGTATTTTCTTTGGCTATTTCCTTTTCATTGGAATAATTTATTATTTACTGATTGACATCAGTAATTCATTTGAGACAATGGCTTGTATTCTTTTGAAGCCATGTAAGCATTGCTTGCCTTTGAAAAAGTATTCAGAACTAAATTTGAAATAAATATTTCAATTGTATCTGAGGAAACAGTACGAAGATTCATTGAATTGATGTCAACTGTAATAAATATTTTAAAATAGTAAGCAAACAGTCACCTTTAAAAATTTGTAATTTTAATACGCACGATTCAAATTCCTGTGACCTCATTCCACTAAAATTACACGACACTTCCCGACGAAATATTGAGTGAATTAAGTGGAACAGCAGATCCATAAAAACAGATTATTCAGCCCCTCTCCGTTTTTTTTAATCTATGAGTATCATCTCACAGATTAGCGTTTGCGATATATTTTACTCGCAGTCTCAGTTTAAGTATTTACCTATTGTTATGAATCTTAAAAATGACATTAAATTAAATAATGTAATAATAGAAATTATTATATTTCAGTCATATAGATATTTTTGAATTTGTTAAGTTTTTAAAGTGAGGTTCCAAGTTTAAAACACAAATGCACAAAAGAAAACTTGTTCAGCGTAAGAAAATTTGCATCCAGTGAAGAATCTCTCATTCTTGAGTTCTCAAAAGTATAGGGTTATTCTTCATTGCCATTAATACTTGTACCACTCTGACCCGGAGTAGTAGAACCTGTCACGGTCACCTCTATGAATCCCATACAGCCATTTAAAAAGGATTCATATTAAATAGGAATACTTGATTGCATATACGTGGTGCCTTAATAAGTTTCTAGACTTTTTTGTACAGGCTTTTGAAATTGGCGTAGACTCTTGAAAATTCAGTATCTTATTGCTGCATATCATATAAGATGACTGACCAATTTTTATTATTTCAGGTTCAAATGAACAGCTACAGCAGCAATTGGAATACTCCCTACTAAAGCCGGATTGTTACAGCTGGTGAATTTCAAAAATGAATCTGGACGTGAGAACACCTTAGAAGAACGATATGCAAAAAAATTGTTTTTAACTTGGAAAGATACTACAGAAACGTATGGAATGCTTCAGACTGCTTTTGGACCATCTTACATGATTCGAGCATCAGTTTTTGCGCGGCATAAGAAGGCAGGTGCCCGTAGTGTAATGGTCATCGTCGTAGGAAATGGACACGGCGACACGAGTTCAATTCCATGATGAGACTGATTGTATTCCACATAGCACTGATACCCTTGGGAAAGGTATGAATCCAATTATTCTCCCCCCCCAGCTATGGGTAAAATAGTAGGACAGACTGGGTTCTTCAGCCTTGGTGAGGCAACTAGTCTAGGAGAAGGAAAACTCTGAATTCAAACCTGTTAAACTCAGCTCAAAAATTGACCTTGTGACATATCCTGCCCGAGCGGAGGGGTTGGTAAATATGATAATAAGGCAAGGAGTCTGTGAGGGATGGTGAGAGGTGTGGGAGGAGTAAGGAAGTCAGTATACCAGAGTTGATTGGCCAAAGGGCTAGGGTTAGGGTTACTATGTTGATGTTTTAAGGGATTTCAGGAAGAGATTCCTAGGGAAGAGGCCAGCACTCATCAAATCGGGTCAGTGCCACTTCCAACAGAACAATGCACCAGTCCACAACTCCATCCTTGTCACAGACTATTTGACCAAAATGGGCATCTAGACAGTTCTTTAGCCTCCCATAGTCCAGACTTTGCTCCCTGCGACTTTTGGTTATTCCCTAAGCTCAGAGGCTGTCGTTATGAGATAATTAAGGAGATGAAATAGGCTGTGACGAAGATCATTGACACGCTCACACAAGAGGACTTCCATGGGGCCTTTCAGAAGTTGTTGGAACGGTAGTACAAGTGCATTGAAGCCGGAGGAGATTACTTCGAAGGGGACTAGAGTTTCATGTGTGTACTATCAATAAAAGTGCCCATACGAAAAAAGGCTGGAAATTTATTTAATGATCCTCGTATAATAGTGAGCAAATAAACGTCTAACTAAAAAGATCCAATAAAAGAAAAATCCAATAGAACATTGAAAATGACAGTTTGTTTTGATTGTAATCAAACATTTAGAAATGACACAAATTTTGCCATTAAATTACCCACTGAGTTGATATACCGTTAAACACTTGAACCAAAGAAAACAGCCCAACATAGCATTGTATTTCCATCAAAAACTTCGTGGCCACTCCAGACATTTGATACATGAGATAGTGACCCCACCACAAATCTGCTAGGCCTTATTTTCATAGGCCATTCTAAACATTTATCATATATTAAACTTTCGTTTACTTTTTAACTTTACTTATCGACTAATTTCCGCCCACTCTTTCTCTCTTTCTCTTCTCATCTCTCATCTCTCTCTCTCTCATCTCTCTCTCTCTCTCTCTCTCTGTATATATATATATATATATATTTGAATTCGCGCCCGTAATAGATCTTTTCTAACATTTTAGATTTTATCTCGCCGTGAGTTATATGTTTATATATCCACACACACACACACACTCATATATATATATATATATATATATATTGAATTTATCAAGTGATATATTATGTGAATTATTGTTTGGTCGTCTGTAATATGCTTAGTAGCAACGTATACCTATGTTATTTGTGGGAAGGAATGAGGTCGGTCGTGTCTTCTGAGCTGAGTAGTCGACAATACCTTTATGACTGGTCTATTGATCACTGGATAGCGCACAAAGTTCTCAAAGGAACACATGACACGCAGTGGCATCGTGTGTTTTTGAAAGATCAATGCGGTTGATACACGCAAATCATTGGCATGACAACATTGTCGGCATCGATAAAAAACAAAGGCGGCAAAGGAGACACGATGAGTAAAGATCAGATAAGAATGAAAAGGAATGGAGAGGGGACGGCTTTGGCTAAGGAATTAATTAACTTGAGCTATAGAAGAGAGAGTAAGGTGATCAGACTGAAGGTGCGATTGGGGCGGGGAATTAAACTGGTAAGTAGGGTCCGTGGTTGGGTGGGAACGGGCGGGATAGCAAGAACAGATACTGGCGGATTTATGTTGGCGTTAGAAGATAAAAAAGACTAAACGAAAGGTGGGGAGTGGTGAATCATGAGATAAGCAAATGCAATACAGAGAAAAAAGAAAGAAAAAGAGAGAAAGATAAAATGTGAATTGGGGTAGGTAGGTAGTAGAGTGAGTTTGAGAGTATAGAATTAGACAAGGGTGTTAAGTGGTGAAGATGATGGAGCTGTAGGTGAAGTTCGAAAAAAGATATATGAAAAGATACAAGAAGTTTAAGAAGTAGAAAACGTTACATCATAAAAAAAGTAAACTTTTATAGACTAAGGCGTTAAAAGATTTAGAAAAATATGAAGTAAAAATAAAATACAATTAAATAATGACTAAAGTTAGGAAGAGAATAAAATAGATGTGATTCATGACAGGAAGTGAAAGTGAGTTGGTGTAAATCACGTGATAATCGAAAAATAGGAAACGGAAGGCAAATTTGAATTAAATATTTCATTGAAAATAAAGTCCTGTAACTTGTCTTACTCAGATCATTTTCAAGTCGGTGTATTGATTTATTAAAACAGTAATTCCCAAAATGTCATTTTTCGGAACTTATTTTAGAAGAATCTGGAATGTTTCGGTGTCATTGACACATAAATTTAAGAATGTATTCAAGAGTATTCTTATCCATTTTACTCATGAAGTTATTTTTCACAGACAATCGTAATAAATAATAATTCTTTAAAAAGGAAAAAATATCAATGACGAAAAACTGGATTGAATTATTTTAATCAAAGTTTCTATCAAGACACACATAAAACAAACAGGTGCTTATATGTTTTCTCATTGATAGACACCTTTCTATTGTTTTTCTTTTATGTTGGTCATAATTTCTATAAACATAAAATGGGAATTTGAATCAGTCAGCTAAAATTTTATCTACTGATCAGCGGTAAATAGCGTATGGTTATCGTCTTAAGAAAACGACTTAACGTGTCAAGTTCAAATTCTTGGACAAGGTCATTTGTGTTTGTCTTTCCTGTTAATACTTTGAAGAAAGACATGAATCCATTTTATATCTATGAGTAAATAGTAGAACAGTTTGGGATATTTAAACTTGGTGGGGCAATTGAAAATGAAAAAAAAAAGAAAACTCTTATGAAGCTGATCCTTTTCGTAAACACTTGTTACAAAACTGTAGTGGCATTGCTCGTGGAGTTTGCTGCGACCCTATGCTTTCGAGGGAGTTTAGTTTCCAATCAATGGGTCAAATAGAAATTAGTTTCTCAGGAGACAGCTGTGTGTAAATAATTTATTTTACAAAGGAATACTTGATAAAAATAATTACTGATGTTAATTAGCAATACACTAAACCATTTAAATGTATTCGAACAAATGATTAATACTAAATTGAATAATTAATGTTAGATCACAATTTCTGAAAACCTTTAACTGCATTCAACCAAACGACAAATGATAAGTAGAATTATTAATGTTAGATAGAAATTCATTTAAGAGCGTGCAAGCAAATGAGGAATATTGAATAGAATTATTAGTGTTCGGAAGACTTAAAGCTATTTTATAGCACGAACGTGACTGATGAATATTAAACAGATTTATTAGTGTTAGATAGGAATACATGAAACCATTTAACGGTGTGCCATCAAATGACCTCGAAAAAAGTCAGCAATAAACTATTCCTTTACAAATTATATATATATATATATCATGTCGTGCTCCCAGAAGAGATCTCCTGCCCCTCTCTCGCCACCCTTCTCTATCGTCCATCGCTCCCGGGAGGTCTTCCAGGCTATATCCTGTTTCGGCATAGAGCGGTTGTATATAGATTCTAGCTGGTCGTCTTGCCTTTGCTCGTCCATTTGAAGGGGTTCACAGGACTATATCACTTATGAGTTCGTCCTTACTTCTCCAGTTGTGTCCCACATGTCTGCTTCGTCTAACTTGGGTAGTTTTTGTGATGGGTGGAAGGTAGCCGTATAGCTACTGTTTTGTGGGCTGCTACCTCCAGGACTTGTTCAATATTGCTCGCAGCATTATTTTGTAATTGTGTAATTATTGTAGAATTTGTTTCAAGCTTTTTCTCCACATATTGTTTGCATCCGTGTAGTGCGTCCATATAGCAGTAACGACACGACCACTGCTGTTCTATTTCATCAATCAGGCCTGACTTCCATATAACCGATAGCCTGTCGATAGCTGTTCATGCCATTGCTTGTCGCGTGTTGATGTCTTTCTCGGTTGATCAGACACTGCTTTCTTGGTAGGTGAACTTGTCCACTAGTTTCAGAGAAGCACCATTAAGTATGGAGATGTCACTTTTTATTAAAGCACATATGCGCCGTCTTGTCTGGCTGGACATGGAGGCATATGCCAGCAGCTGCTCGTTCCACACTATGTAGCAGGGATTCGGCTTGGGTGGGTGTATTTCCCAGCAGCGTTATGTCATCGGCGTAGCCAGCGCCCGTAATTGTTTGTGCGGGGTATCTTCTGCTTCTTTCCTTTGCCACCTTGAAACCGTTATCTTTCATTTTATCAATTGAGGTTCAAAGCATGTAGTATATACAGAAGTATGGGGCTAATGTGTCTCCTTGCAGCTCACCTGCTACACTGTCGAAGTAGTCTGTGTCTCCATCCAGTGAGAGGACTTTTTCAGGTTTTATATAGCATCATTATGGCTACGACGGTTTCTTTGGGTAGACCATAGACGAGTAGAATTTGCTCCATCTTACCTCTGAGTAATGAGTCAAAGGCTTTGGATAAGTCGATAAATAATATTGTTGCGTCGAAGTTTTTTTCAACTACATCTTCTAGAATTCGATGAATAGTCAAAATTTGTGATGTCGTTTATCAATTTCTCCGAAAGCCATTTCGGTTGATCCTAAGTATCTTCTCAATTTTAGGTTCTATGCGGTTGCGTAGTAGAGCATTGCAGATCTTGGCCGCTATGGATGTAAGGGTTATACGACGTTGGTTCTTGGCTATTTCGAGGTCACCCTTCTTAGGGAAAGGGAGGATGCAACCCTATGTCTATTGTGTTTTGGTTTTATACGGCATTACCGTGTCTGATCAGTATGTCGTAGAATTCCTAGTCTTCCATACTTCTGCGGATATTTCATCAACCCCGCTGCTTTATTTTTTTTCATTTTACTGATTCGACTTCTTGCGTAAACTGCCTAACTGATATCTAATTGATTAATAATATTTTTTGTGATTGGTTCATACGTACCTTTTGGAGCTTTTCCGAGTAAATTCTCGAAATGTTTTTTTCCACAGGAGTATTCGTTCTTCTTGGCTGGTACTTTTTAGTTTTGCTTTCGCAGAGCACTTCCTTCTGCTCACTTCATTTATTGTCTGCTATGCTATCCTAGATCGTCTCTCTTCAACCGAGTCTCTAATCTTATTGATCTGATTTTTTATGTATTCTGTTTGTTGCTTTAGATATATGTTAGTTCATTCATTTTGTGCCTTTTTAAGTTTCAGTGCATTGATATTGGTCGGGTTCCTCCTATTGCATTACGAAGCAATTTTCACGGCTGCACGCTTTTTTTAAAACTGCTAATGTCTCCCAAGGGACTCTTGTTTTAGCTCTTTGTTAGGTTGGTATGCATTCTGCTGACGTTTCTAAGTGGGCATTGATGAAATTCTCCTATTCGTCATTTGGATATATATATATATATATATATATATATATATATATATATATGCATTCTGTGGTCGCTGGTTCGATCTCTAGGAGGAAAACCACGGTTTTCACTACTGATGAGACCTAATCGGTTTGTAACAGCTGTCCAGTGTTTCCGTAAGACATACGCAGTACTCACCGGATTTTCTGGTCATGGTAGCAACTGAACATTTTCCCATAAGTAACGTTTTGCTTCATGATCAATGCATATAAAAGCTAAAGTATCTTTTCATTATTTCAAAGGAATATCAAAAGAAATGTTCCTGAAATACTTTGGGCTAATCGATAATTTTGTGTTTTTAATGTGAAAATTCGAACCTTTCGTCGTGTATGTCTAACTACAAAAAGAGACATTTCCCTTATAATTCTCACTATACTTTATCTTACTATGTTCTTGGACACATGCCACAGGGTACCTGTGTCCGGCAGCATACACTTTAGATTGAAATGATATGTATATATATATATATATATATACAGTCTGCCTGAGGATGAAACACACACACACACACACTTACAAACACACACATATATATATATATATATATATATATATATATATATATATATATATATATATATATATATATACCATTTAAAAGAAAAGAAAAACTTTAAAAAATACACATATTTTTTGTAATAATATTTATTTCAGCAGACCCTATATTCTTTTTGAAATGTTAGATCTGCAGCTTCAAAGAAAAATCTCTAAAATTTAAGAACAAATGTACACAGAAATTATATATGTATATTTAGTCAGTATTTCTTCGTCAATGCAAATTTCATTGAACATAATAGACATTTTATGCCTACATATTCTCTTTTGGATCCGTTCGAATTCCCGTATTACTTTTATCGTATTCGGGGGGAACTGATTAAGGTATTGTCCATAGTTGTATGTATCCCTAGTACTTTCTGCCCGACTTTGGGCCATCATCAGGGGAGAATCTGTTACAAAAGTGATGTAACTTTTGTTTTAGCAAATTACTACTGTGTAAGGACGTCTTTGCTGTTGGAGATTATGGCGCTTGCTTTTAAATGTAATTCTGTAAATAGTGCCAGTAGCTAAAGACATTTAAGTACGTTAGCACTGGTTTGAAAATTAATTCTATTAAGTGCTGGTTGCAGGTTTCTAATATATAGTGCTTCGAGAATCTGAAGATTTGTTTATTATTTTGATGTTCGAGTATTGTTGTGTTGTCGGTGAGAATTTTTCGTAGTTGTGTTGTTGGGCATGAATGTTTTTTTAAATGCTGAGCTATTGAACTTGTGTCAGAAAGGTGCATTGTAAGTCTCCTCGACTTAATCAGTTCCCCCCGAATACGATAAAAGTAATACGGGAATTCGAACGGATCCAAAAGAGAATATGTAGGCATAAAATGTCTATTATGTTCAATGAAATTTGCATTAACGAAGAAATTATATATATATATATATATATATATGTGTGTGTGTGTGTGTGTGTGTGTGTAGCAGTGTGTTTGTGGATGAAAAAAAAAATATATATATATATATATATATATATATATATATATTGTAATAATATTTATTTCAGCTGACCCTATATTTCTTTAAATGTTAGATCTGCATCTTCAGACAAAGTAAAAATCTTTAAAATTAAAAAAAAAAAAAGTAGGATCTGCTGAAATAAATATTATTACAAAAAATATAAAAATTTTTAAAGGTTTTTCTTTTATATGGAATTATTTGCTGTGCATTTTAATCTATCCTGATTTTACATTCAGTTTTCTTTTTGATTTTTAATTATATGGATATAGTAAAAAGAAAATCCGCGAATAAAATAGTTCCCACCATCGGCTGACTTGGTGTCGGATGATATATATATATATATTTATAATTCAAACTTTTTAATATAGCTCTAAGAATAAAAGAAAATATACATGTACTACACCGTTTTACTACACCGTTTTTTAATATGTAAACAAACATTTAAGAAACTACAATTTGATTTAATAATTATATTAAAAGTTAGGAACTATAAAATAGATTTATAAAATATCTATTAACATATTAATCCTTTACTTATTACAATTAACTTAATAATCAATATGTTAATTTTTCCTAATATAAATAAAATGGATTTTTACGACATGTTTCATCATTAGAAATAGATTTTTTGTAAATCAATATTAGCATTGATTTTTTTTTAATTTTCTAACAACATGGATTATGTTATTTGAAATTCTTATACATAGTAATTTCTACGGAATTATGAATTTATATTTTATTTATAATTTTAATTGAGTTGCAAGCTACTATTAATTTTTGTTAGTATTTACGGTTTTTTAAAAAAATTCCGTAATATTTCGATTTGGGATAAGTTTTTTTTTTCTTTCAACATGAAATCTGAAAATAATACAGAATGAAATTTCATCGTTAAAGTTCTTTTAATAAAAAAAAAAAAAAAATTTTAATTAGGAAATTTAATTTCTTTTTAGTTTCTTTTCTCGCCGGAAGCAATATAAACATACCTGAATGATATTCAGATATTAAACAGTACCTTCTTTCACCACCTGAAGAGAGTCATCATAGACCTCAAATTAATTTGGGATGACACCTAAAAATTGAATTTTTTCTTTATATATATATATATATATATATATATATATATATATATATATATATATATATGCATGTTTGATTAAATAGCAAAGACACAGTTTGTTTATATAATTTAATAAAGATCATTTCAAGTTTCATGATAAGTGTCTGGGTTTCATGTTGGAATTGTTGGATGAATTTCCCAAAATTGTTCCGAGCGCTTTCGGACCTTTCATAGACCATCATTAGGGGTTGCTTCCATGTGTAAAGAGTGTTTTTTTTTAATAAGTTTGAATATTTTTTGGTTTTTATAACATCACAATCCTGTGCAAACGCAGAGTATGATAAAACTCAGTTGCTGATGAATCTAAAAAACAGAACGCTATCAACGGAAATAGAATATTATCAAGAAATACGGAATATTAAAAAAAAAAAAGTCGAAAGGCATTTTAAAACATTGTTGCTCTTTTCAAAATTAATTCTATTGATTTTAATTTTTTTTTTTCGTTTATATATGTAGGGCTTCTAGGACTGCTTCCTAACCACACACACACACACACACACATATATATATATATATATATATATGTTGCGGAGCCGATAAGTATGTCGACCCCGCAAATGAATTATGTGAATGAGAACAGCCAAAGCAATATGAAGGAACAAAGGCGAGATAACAATAATTACAAGTGACAATTTATTTGTCGTATTTACAAGCGTGTATGTAAATGTCCGTGGCGGCTGTATGTGGTCTTCAGCTAGATGGGTGATGTTGGTAGCTGGTATGATCGCGTTATAGATGTTCGCAGCTGGGCGTTCGACGAGGGTCGCTGGCGTAGGTCGAGTCGTCAAGTACAGCTGGATGTTGGATGCTGGTAAGCTGAGGTCGGTCGAGTCGTTGAGTTCAGCTAGATGTTTGATGTTGGTAAGCTGAGGTCTGTCGAGTCGTCAAGTACAGCTGGATGTTGGATGCTGGTAAGTTGAGGTCGGTCGAGTCGTTGAGTTCAGCTAGATGTTTGATGTTGGTAAGCTGAGGTCTGTCGAGTCGTCAAGTACAGCTGGATGTTGGATGCTGGTAAGCTGAGGTCGGTCGAGTCGTTGAGTTCAGCTAGATGTTTGATGTTGGTAAGCTGAGGTCAGTCGAGTCGTCAAGTACAGCTGGATGTTGGATGCTGGTAAGCTGAGGTCGGTCGAGTCGTTGAGTTCAGCTAGATGTTTGATGTTGGTAAGCTGAGGTCTGTCGAGTCGTCAAGTACAGCTGGATGTTGGATGCTGGTAAGCTGAGGTCGGTCGAGTCGTTGAGTTCAGCTAGATGTTTGATGTTGGTAAGCTGAGGTCTGTCGAGTCGTCAAGTACAGCTGGATGTTGGATGCTGGTAAGCTGAGGTCGGTCGAGTCGTTGAGTTCAGCTAGATGTTTGATGTTGGTAAGCTGAGGTCAGTCGAGTCGTCAAGTACAGCTGGATGTTGGATGCTGGTAAGCTGAGGTCGGTCGAGTCGTTGAGTTCAGCTAGATGTTTGATGTTGGTAAGCTGAGGTCTGTCGAGTCGTCAAGTACAGCTGGATGTTGGATGCTGGTAAGCTGAGGTCGGTCGAGTCGTTGAGTTCAGCTAGATGTTTGATGTTGGTAAGCTGAGGTCTGTCGAGTCGTCAAGTACAGCTGGATGTTGGATGCTGGTAAGCTGAGGTCGGTCGAGTCGTTGAGTTCAGCTAGATGTTTGATGTTGGTAAGCTGAGGTCTGTCGAGTCGTCAAGTACAGCTGGACAGTCGTCGCGGGCAGCTGAGGTCGGTCGAGGTTGGTAGATCGATATCCCCGGTTATGACGGTATGTTGTGGTTAACCAAGTGTGTATCGATCCGGTTGCTGGCTCGTACGGTGGGTCGTACGTGAGTCAGGTGTTGCAGTGGTAGGACAGTCCGTAACAGCGAGTCGTTACGTGGGCTGCGTGATACCTTGCAAGAGTGTCGAGGTCGAGGAAAAGCTAGGGCATTGCCGAGCCCCTTAGCCGTGCGGACGTATCGGACGGGAGCGAAAGCTTTGCCGTGTCAAAGCCGTGCGGACGATGGCTATGGCTAGGTTCGCGCCAAAGCCGTGCAGACGTATCGGACAGGAGCGAAGGCTTTGTCGTGCCAAAGCCGTGCGGACGAATCGGACGGGAACGAAGGCTTTGTCGGGTCAAAGCCGTGCGGACGAGCGGACAAGAGCGAAGGCTTTGTCGGGTCAAAGCCGTGCGGATGAGCGGACGGGAACGAAGGCTTTGTCGGGTCAAAGCCGTGTGGACAAGAGCGAAGGCTTTGTCGGGTCAAAGCCGTGCGGACGATCGGACAGGCCAGAAAGCCGAGGCTAGATGGGCGTTTTCTTAGCGCTGCGCAGATAGCGAAGCAGTAGCTAAAGGCTGGACCGTGCCATTAGCGCTGCGCAGCTTATCGGACAATCAGAACCGAGTGAGAGTTAAGACCGGTTGGTCTTAGAATCCGTCTTCGTGTTTGCCGCCTGGCCGTCTACTTCGACTGGTCATTACTGACCGCCAGAGATGCTCTGACCCGCAGACAGCGACCTCTTATGGTCCTAAAAAGGACCTTTGTGCATAACTATGTAGGTGAGTGAAAGGCAGATCTACCACGAGAAGTGGGATCAACGTCGGAAGTTAAGGTGAATGCGACCGCACAGAATGCAGGATTCCTCCTTAAAGAGCTTCGCCAGGAGCGTGCCATGTATTTGTCGCTGCCTCCCACCAGACACGACTTGACACAAGGTCAAAAGCCCGAAGGCCAATTAAAGATGGGATAAAGGGGAGGGGAAGGTCGGGAACGAGCCGAGACTCGAACCCTGCTTGTCTGTGCTGCTCATCGGCTCACTTAGTGCAATGTGAACCTGATGAGGCAAGCAGTTTCACGAACCGAAATGTGGTTCCGGGCACGTATGCCAGTTAACGGCTTAAACTAGACGCTTGGTCTAGTGCCGTACAAGGGGGACAAAGGAGACAAAAATGCAGCTCGCCCACCCGAAGGTAGCCAAGTCGAAACTAGGTGCCTAATTAAAGGCCCCAAGTCTGCCATTGTTCCTTTTCCAGGGCCACGCTCCGGACCGAAGTCCAGAACAGGCCCCGGGGCGCTCGCCGGGGGCGTGCCGATATTTGTCGCTGCCTCCCACCAGACACGACTTGACACAAGGTCAAACGCCCGAAGGCCGATTAAAGTGGGGATAAAGGGGAGGGGAAGGTCGGGAACGAATCGAGACACGAACCCTGCTTGTCTGTGCTGCTCATCGGCTCACTTAGTGCAATGTGAACCTGGTGAGGCAAGCAGTTTCACGAACCCAAATGTGGGTCCGGGCACATATGCCAGTTAACGGCTTAAACTAGACGCTTGGTCAAGTGCCGTGCATGGGTGACAAAGGGGACAAAAGTGCAGCTCGCCCACCCGAAGGTTGCCCAGCCGAAGCTGGGGGCCTATTCGGCCCCGAGTCTGCTCTTGGTTTCGAGCACCCATCCGGCACGAATGCCAGACGGCCCAGCCAAATGGCCGGGGGGCGCGCCAACGAGCGTTGAAAAGGGCCTGTTGATATGACGACAGTGCTGTGACACACAACTCCAGCCGCGTGAATATAAAATTCTTTGATAAAAAATGAGTGTAGCCATAAAGTATTTTTCTAACCTGCTATAGCCTGGCGACGACTATTAGTTCCAGTCTTATCAGGTTATTTTTGGCCGAAGTGCTTTGTAAATGTTATTAATTTTAATTCATCCTTTTCTTTTAGCTATAACGAGATGTCAAGGTCGTTAGAAAGAAAAAGGGCTTAGTCAGTTCCGGTCGTACTCGGATATAATTGTCCTAAAGCGGGCGTGTAACTTGATATGTTTATGTTTATCGGCAGGTCGCGGCATATATATATATATATATATATATATATTTACTAATCTAATATCTACCAGTATTCACGGCATCGGAAAAAACAAAAAAACCCTGGTCAGAAACAAGAGATAAAAGTACCTCGAATCACCGCCCAGGGGAAAATGAAAAAAGTTTTTGGGGTAAAAAAGAAAGAAAAGGCCAACCTCGTCCGACTCCTTGAAAAAAAATCAAGGGGTACGCATTCAGTGGTCAAAAGAAAACCAAAAAACCCTCCGCGAATGCTGCAATGCTATAATTACTAAAGTGCTCAACACAATACAATGGAGCCAAATATAGAATTAACTTAAATCGCGAGTCGAAAATCTTCGACTAAAGTTTCACCTTAACGGATCATCAGGAAGCCTAATCTCGACTCTCGAGATTTGGCTTCCTGATGATCCGTTAAGGTGAAACTTTACTAGAAGATTTTCGACTCGCGATTTAAGTTAATTCTATATATATATATATATATATCATTCAGTCTTTCTTGTTTGATTTAAAGAAAATTCAATATAAATTGTATAATTTTTGTTATAAGTTTCCACATAAAAATGAACACACTCTCAGTGGGGCTTACAATACGCAGAATGTATCCTCGGCAGAAGATTGAGATACCCCGACAAAAAAGGGTGTTCTGGCAAAGAAAGTAACCACACCTGATGATGAAGTTCCAGTTCTGGAGGTATGAAGTGTCTGAAGTAACCATTCATTCCCATTACTCAGAGGTCCACTTTAACCTGGAGGGGTTTATCTTTTAGGGGCCTATCTATGAATCAAATATATCCGTTTGAAAAAATCATATTGTGAGTAAAAAACTCACGAAAGATACGATACCTACGGAAAAATGTAAATATAATCGAGAAAAGAAATGCCTTTAAATAAATCAATCCTCCATATGACCAGCTAATTGCTCTAGTGAGTAGAATGTTCGCCAATGGTCCGGGAAACCGGGGTTCAGTCCCAGGTCGGGTCATACCAAAGACCTTAAAAATGGTACTTGATACCTCTTTGCTTAATACTCAGCATTATAAGGTACGTATCAAGGGTAAAGTGGAGCAATCCAGAGAAAAGAGTAGCGCCCTCCCCTACATATCAGTGTTGTAGCTATTGAAAAGGGAGCTTTCTGGTCGCCTTCGACTACGGTCGCCAAAATATTCGTAATCAGCTAAGAAAGTGTTATGAGCATAGTTGTAAAGATTAGTTTCGTCCATCATGAAGTTAAGAAATTTTGTCTTGTAAAATTATTAATTTCTAATCTTTATTAGGACATTTATAGGATTCATATTTCTTTAGTTTCAGATAAATCAACTCAGAAGACGTACATTGGAATATTCCAGAAAAGAAAGGATTAAAATCTTACATAGAATTTATACTCTTATATTTTAAAACCAATCAGCAAAAGACACGTAGAATGGAATATTCTAGAAAAAGCTGATCAAAAATCAACTCGTAGAAAAATTTGTCACAGAAACAAAAAATAGTTATGTTTCAAAATAAATGAATAATTTCTGTGAATCTGATTGGTTAAAACAGTTTAGAGGTTGTGTTTTCGACGACGTCTGCGCATTTGAACTTTATTTGATCTGTAATAAACTTAAAACAGTTTACTTTGATCCACTTTTATTTTACCTAAAAGTATAAATAGCAAAGTTTTTTTTGTTCAAAGCAGAGAGACCGACAGATCAGCGGACAAGCACATCACAGCACGATACAATGACGCCAGATGACCTGCTAATATACACGACGGTTAGGAGAGTGTCCGAAAACTCATACATACCAGGACTTACGCATATACACACCTATACACTTGTATGTAAGTAGAAGCGTATCTCTTTTTGTTCGGACATACACACTCATATACACACACTCAATTTAACTGACAATGCTCGTGTTTTACTGACACACATATGAACACCTTTTATATAATCATTGCCATGGTTAAGTTGATAGAAAATATAACGTTGTTTTTTTTTAAGGTTCTTGATTTTGTCAAATTTGTTGTGTCTACGTTGTTTGCACAAATTTGTTTGTGGAACTAAAACCCGAAGTTTTAATTTTCGCGGAAAGTCGGGAAATCCTATTCCAGCGCACATCCTCTCTTGTCTAAAATGGCAAAGAGTAACTATAGAAGCCGCAATTGAAATGACCTTTTTATCGATCTAATTTACTAAAATTGATATCGTACTTATCAGGATGCTCCAAGAATATAAGCTATATTACAAGACACAAAACCATTTTACAATTATGCTCTATTAAGTCGAAGAGAATTTTCTTCTTCCTTTATTTTTAACACATACAGTCTTTCTATGTCATCTCTCGGATGTAAGACCTTTGTCCTTAATCATCAATTTCCTTTTCTTTCGGTCTATTTGACCGAGTTTCTCCCTAGTTCATTATAAGGTCGAGATTCTTGTCTTTTTCTTCCCATATATTCTCGTGTGTTTTTCATTCCTCACCACTTTCACTCGTCGCAATTTCTTTACCTTACCTTTTTGCCTAACTTTCTATACAGGTTTTGAATTTCTTTTCGGCTTTCTTGGGGGAATACTGATCTTTATTACAGACTAATTTCGCTCCTCCTTGGATTAGTCCATTTAATTCAGTGACGTTGCTCGTGGGGATGTTATTGTTGTTGCTGCTGCTGCAGCTGCTGCTGCTGCTGCTTTTATTATATTATATTATATTATAGTTGTTATTCGAAAAAAGAATATTTTTATTATGCCATGAATAAATAACTGACAATGAAATACGTAAGGTATTTTTTTTCATTACTTGCTTATATAATATTCAGTTGTGTAAGTGTCTAGGGATAACACTACAATAGCGCTTAAAATACACACCACGATTTCGAGTCTCGTCTGAAGTAACACTTTTTCTCATTCCATAAGCGACGAAGGTGTGTTCATTGGATGTTTTGTTACCGCATACTAACCTCTTTTTTTATCATTTTATGGCTGTTCTATTAGTAATTATAATGTAAAGTTATATTCCGTGTCAAAAATTCCTGAAAATACTTGCAATCGTTTCAGACATAGTTGTAAAATCAATGTTTTAGGAACCAATATATTAATTTAGATAAGCATTTTTTGAATAAATCAATATATTTAACCCCTCATAATTACAAACACTTCTTTTCAGAGTGGAGTTGGTAGTAATATTGCTTATAGGTAGATTGGAATGTGACAAATAGATTTTTTTTTTGTTTAAGGATAGACGTCTTACTGGCTACAAGCTTAATGGATAAAGATTGCATTGGATGATGGAAATAGGAGATGAGTGACAAGATGACCTAGATATAAGACTATCGAAATAGCGGACAAAAGCTCGGAAGCAAAAGATACCGGTGTTGCCATCTGTAAGGAAAATAAATTGATGGCCTGGCCGGTTGTAAGTTGTCAACATCGATTCGATGCGTTTATAAAATCAGTCATGTTCAGATGTTAGGGGAGATCTAGGCTAACGGTCAAAGTGAAGAGATCTCACGTCAATTCCTCATATGCACTCATAATGTCTTCGGCTCTCTCTCCCTCCCCCCTCTCTCTCCCTCTTAGAATATGTTATATTTTTTATATACAAGTGTTCTTCATTTTTTTCTGTTATCAATTCCAGCTCCACTGTGCTACCCGGTATGAAGATCTACAGTATACAACAATAATGGCAACCATGGATTCTCCGCAGATTCCAAAGTTTCACAACTAGAGCCTCATCTTATGATGCAGTTTAATTTCAGACCTTGGTCAACCGTTTTTATGGAATACACAAAGAAAAAGATCACACTCAATATATTTTATTGGTTTACTAACATTAACTTATTGTGAATGTGGGCCTACCAGATATAATCCAATCAACTACAGACATGCCAAATTAACTTCATCATTTGTGATATCACAGTTAGAGACATCACTCACAATTTACTCAGCTCGTTATTTACAAAGTTTGGCTTTATCTGGCAAATGATTCTTAAAAACCTTTTACCGTACCAGCTGTTTTCATTTGGTCACACTATTTAATTTAATTTTTTTCTATCAAAAATATAATTGCATGCGTAATCCATTGATAATCACAGTAATCTTAGCTTAATCTGGAAAAACAATTGAATAATGAAGAATTCCATACGGACAGTATCTTCATTTCTTTTAAAAATATATGGTTATTTAGCTTAGTCTGGAACACGCAACACTGTTGCAGCACGTACAGTGACTCTTTACACCCGTAAATATTTATTCTATTTAGTCTGGTTCAAGACTGAACTTGTACATTAGAAACGTTCAGCAGTTAGAAATTCCCATTTGTCCACGACTTAATTACAATGTTTATGTCTGATATGAAGAGTGACAAACACCTTTAATTAACAAATCCCGTAACCTTTTTGCCTACTCTAAATCCTGAACATCAGTTGAGCTGAAATATCCCACACCAAATTATGGGCCAGAACAAACACAACTAAAAAAACCAAAGGTGGGGATACATCAGACATATACAACGTAAACCAGACACTTCCTCTATCCTGCAATGTATGCAGAATAGAGAAATTTATAGTTTCTACTGAAAAGTGGATGCAATTTTGTATAAAGTGAAATTTACCTCTTTATTAGATTGATCAATTTATAAGTAATTTTAGGAGGTACCCGTGGTGTAATGGTTATCGTCGTAGGAAATGGACACTGCAAAACGAGTTCAAATCCTGGACGAGACTGATTGGATTTCACATAGCACTAATACCCTTGGGAAAGGTATGAATCCAAATATTCTCCTTCCAGCTATGGGTAAATAGTAGGGCAGACTAGGTTCTTCAGCCTTGGTGAGGCAACTAGTCTAGGAGAAGGAAAACTCTGAATTCAAACCTGTTAAACTTCGCTTAAAAAATTGACCTTGTGTCATATCCTGCCCGAGCGGAGGGGTTGGTAAATATGATAAGTAATTTTAGTTTAGATTGTCATGTTAAAAATATGTTAAATCAAATGATTTTATTTGTTCTTAGGATCTACGAAATATTATTCATTTTTTGAAGAAAAATACAGAACAGAGATGTTTTTTATCCAAATAAATTATCAAACAAGAAACCCAAACTAGTTATAAAATAGAACCATATGAAGTAGTAACATTTTTGATCTCTGTCCTATTGAACTTTTAAATTTTAACGGGGAATTCAGTTTTCTAAACAAAGAGGGATGGAAAAAGACGAAAAATAAGAAATTATTAAATGTATAATAAATGTGATTTACATATCATTCATGAATATGCAATCTTAAGACTGTTGATGCGAAATTTTATAATTTGATTAGTATCAGTTATGAATCACTTGTAAAAAATAACAGGGCAACTCTCCAATAAAATATTATAAACATGTTTTCGATTAGTTTGGTGTACATTTATGTAATAATAAATTTCTATTTTTTCCTGATTTTCATTATTTCTTTATGATTGATTGATTGATTAAATAATATGAATTTACTGATTGATAAATAGCTGTATATACATACATCTATATATATATATATATATATATATAGTGATAGAGAGATGATAAATAAGTGAATGATAGATTGTTGACAGTTAGATTACATTATTGATTCAAAACAGATTCATTGAGGCAGAGGTCGGTTTTGCCATTTTGCAAAAAAAAATCGCCTTGTAAGACGGAATGATAAGTAAATTAAATGATCAATCAATATTTGTAAAGTGAGAATCGAATGGGGAAATGAACCTTTCTGAAAGAGCCTGCAAGATGAACATATTACAAATGGCAATCGTAGAGAAGCTAGCAGTAAACAAGATTCCCATTAGAGTCTGAGAATTCATTTGTTTTGAAGGAAATTCAGAAATTCAAAGAACCGTAATCCCTTTGATGATTATTGGATGACAAAATCATTTAGGAAATAAAATTAGACTCAAGTGAAATAATTTAGTTTGATATAAAACTTAAAAGAATATTAGAAGTAGACGACCAAATATGATAAGGGTTTTATTTCCTTAGTTTAAAACGGAAAGAATATCTACTTACATAGACTTTCTATAGTATTATTGACCTGAAGCTTGGAAAGGAGGCAAGGGAAAACGATATACAAAACGATTTAGAATAAAAATACTCAGATTTAAAATCATAGTCAGGATTTTATATATTGTTGAATGTAAAAGAAAGATGATTTTAAATTAGACTGTAAGATGTAACTGTTCTCTAGTGAGAGTCTTTTTTAATCAAACCTGCAGAAGTTGTTGGTTACTTAACAATTCATTAAAAAAGGCATTTTTCGAACATTTCACTTGTCTTAATTTCAGTTTCTTTTATCAGGAAGAGGGAGAAGGATATTATGCGTTTGTTTGTAGTGTGCTCTGGATATAAAGTTAAAATTAAGTAAAAAGCTTACCGAGATTTTTGTGTTGAGTTTTTGTTAACAGACAAACACCCCCCAAATATATATATATATATATATATATATATATATATATTCGTTTTATTTTTCTTTTCTTACTTTTCAGTGTTCGTTATGGTAATAAATCTATTATTGTTGAAATGCCACTTAACCACATACTCAGAAAATGCACAGCCGGATACAAACTTAGTAGATCGTACGAAAAGATCAATCACCTAATCTACATGGATGACATCAAGCTATTTGCAAAAAATGAAGAAGAAATGGAAACTCATACATGCTATTAGAATATACAGTCAGGACATAGGAATGGAATTTGGCATAGAAAAAATGTGCCATGCTAGTAATGAAAAGTGGCAAACGGCATCTGACTGACAGAATGAAACTACCAAGTCAAGACAAGATCAGAACGCTCGGAGAAAAAGAAGCCTACAAATACTTGGACATCCTGGAGGCTGACACCATCAAACAAGTGGAGATTAAAGACAACATTAACGAAGAATATCTCAGAAGAACTAAAAAGCTACTCGAGACAAAACTAAGTAGCAGAAACTTTATCAAAGGAATAACTGCGTGGTCCGTACCCCTAATTAGATATTCGGGACCATTTCTGAAGTGATGCAGAGAAGAACGTAAGCAAATGGACCAAAGAACAAGAAGACTTATGCATAAGGCAGTACATCCCAGAGTGGACGTTGACAGACTGTATGTATCAAGAAAGGAGAGTGTAAGAGGACTTGCCAGCATTTAAGACTGCCTCGATACAATGACTCGAGGACTACATACAAAAACACGAAGGAGGACCTATTACAGTCATCAAAAACGATACTAACAACACGATGATCAACAGAATGACAATAACTAGGAAAGAAAAATAGGAAGAAAAATAATTCTGTGGGCGTTTTAAACGACTAATCAACAACCTTTCGGACGAGTAAACCTGGACGTGGCAAAGATAAGGAAATGTTAAAAGAGAAACAGAATCTCTTCTTATAGAAGCACAAATCAACGCCATAAGAAACAAACAAATCAAAGCTAGAATAGATAAGACGCAACAAAATCTCAAATGTAGGTTATGTGGTGATAGAGACGAAACCACCAATCACATAATAACCGAATGTAGAAAATTAGCACAGAAGGAATATAAGACTAGACACGACTGGGTGGGCAAGATGAAATTTAAATTTCACCATACCAACAAATAGTATATGCACAACCCAACAGCTGTCTTGGAGAATGACCCACACAAACTCCTATTGGACTTTGACATATAAACGGATCACTAAATCTCGGCCAGAAGACCAGACCTTTTAGTAATCAGCAAAAAATTAGAACTTGCAAAATTGTGCACTTTACTGTCCCGGCTAACCACAGAATAAAACTGAAAGAATGTCTAAAGAAGTATAAGTACCTCGACCTTGCTAGGGGATTAAAAAAAAAACAACAACTATGGAACATAAAGGTGACGATTATACCAATCGTGATTGGTACATTCGATACATTAACTAAAGAACTATTAAAGGGACTGGAGGACTTGGAGGTTGGAAGACAAGTGGAGACCATCGCAACTACAGCATTGTTGAGAGCGGCCAGAATGCTGAGAAGAGTCCTGGAGACTTGAGGAGACTTGCTGTCACTCAAATTCCAGTGAAAGACCATCAGGTAAAACTGATGTGAAAAACTCTCAATGAGTAAATGATAATAATAATACTGAGAAGAGTCCTGAAGACTTGAGGGGACTTGTTGTCTCTCAGACTCCAGTGAAAGACCATCAGATAACGCTGGTGAGAAAAACTCTTAAGGTGTTACATAATAAATGTAAATTAGTTGGAGAAAGGAAGTGAGGTTGGAAAGTAAGAGGTAAAAAAAAGGAAAATACTGAGTAATTGTTGTAAGAAAAGATAGCTGCCGGAGACATTAAAGGGTCACGTGACTAGAAGAATTACGTGAAAATGAGTTTAAACACACGCACACACGTATATGAATATATTTATATATTTGTATGTGATCTATCTATCTATCTATCTATCCATCTATCAGACATTATTTGAATGGCTTTGACCTTGAAATTGCGTATTAAAATTTACTGTTAAATAGAAAACACTCTTTGAAGTAATATCTAATTTTTACAATTGTTTAAGCCCTGCTTAAAAAAGACTAATAAAAATAACAATTCAAGATCTGGATTCTAGTGATTATGCATATCCTTTAAAAACAAGTGACGACAAATCAATCCTAGCAGTTCTCCGTAAATTTCAAATGAGCCTGCTTGATTAAACTTCACTATGAACTTCGACATATTTCAACAAAGGTTGACATGCCGTAAACATTCTTTCCTTCCGTAAATCTTCGCTCATAAAATTAAAATAAGATGTTACTTTAGCACAGACTTGGACTAGATTTCTCTAGTTTAATTCTTACTTTAATAATTTTTTGCTTTTCACACTATCGAATAATTTGTAATAAACCAGGTTTCTTTATTGATATATGAAGAAATCTTTGAAACTCAGCTTTCTTGGGATATAATTGGTCGATAAGATGTATTATACTACCGCTGGGTCTTGACAAAGAACGAAGAAAACGTATGTATAAAAATATAATTTTATACTTTTATTGGCCGACGGTGACACATGTGTGGAGTGAGAAATCAATCGGACATCAATCGAAGAACAATCGTGGAGGAGAGAGAGAGAGTTCGCACCCACAGAGAAGCCGTCGGGAGTTGGATTTGCCAGCGAGAACTGATTTAGCCAAAATTCTAGCCCTTTTTTTCCTTTTGTCTCGGAATATAAATTCGGGTGCCGAAATTGACAACCCCAACAGCATCCATGTCCGTTATGCCCTCTTTATAATGTCCTTAATGAACTGTCTGTTTGAAAGAGTCTTTTTTAGATCACACACATCAAAAAAGTTATGTCATGTTTAAAAGTTCGTTTTTTTTCTGAGTTGTATCATACCAGAAGACACCGCAATACGATCATAGGCGGTAACGACGCCCCAATTTTTGAACTGTCATCGGATAAATGACCTTTGATTAACACCATGTGTGTCTTTACTCGAGTTTAACGTCGCGTATGTAATTTATTGATTTCAAACACATGTTTGAACTCAGAAAAACTGCAATTATCTGCAATACATGTCATTCAAAATATGACCGAGAACAAAAAGAAAAAAAAATACCAAAGAGCCTGATTCTATCTGTTGATCTTTGGTATGCGGTTTGTTTGGAGGATCAGTCGTATTGCCTTCAGTTCCCAACTTTCGACTAATTTGTTCTAAAAAATAGTCCCGTGTGACACAATTCCCTTAGTTGTCTCGAGTTCACGTTTCCCTTAACTACGGACCTTTCACCTGCTTCCAGATTTAGATACATCTTATCGTGGATATCTCTCTGTTCAACCCAGATAAATTCGGGTATTGAACCCTCTCAGATACCGTAACACAATTCACAAGTGATAAACTGGTTTCCTTTTCTGAAGTTGTTTACTTCCTCTTCATGTAACAAACCACCTTTAGTTACTAACCAAAAACTTTTAATATGCCAAATATGCCAGCACTAACTCCTATTATCAACTTCATCGGGATCTCTTCACACCACACATTAAATCTCTCAATATTTACCTGTTCTAAGGATTTTCCAAAAAAAGTGACCTCTCCCAAGACACCCTTTAATTGGTAACGTAAATGGGACCAGACAACTCGCATAATTTACTGTTACTTGCCAGGCACTGCGCTGCCTCAACCTGACTTAATAGAATGTATCGGTTTCCAGACCTATTAACAGCAATCCTTTCAGACTCCTGTTCGAACCTGGCTGATAACTTGGTGTCGTCCGCAGAACCAAATGTGTGGGCAACGGAAGATGAAAATTCAAAATACTATACATCACGTGTGTTCCCTATTTACCAATAGGATTTTCATCACAATCACATTAAACTTTAAAAGAGAACGTCTTCTAAAAGTCACTGTTCTCTTGCAATGCCATATCTAATCTGGATCACGAAGTTAGTTGTCTAAATTTCTGAGACGAAGCTTGTTGATTTATATCATTAAGGGTTTTCGGACGAAGGACCGGAGGACATATCGGCCGAAACGTTGTGGAAATAACAATAAACATGAAGACAATAGTCCAAAAAACCTTAATGATATAATTCGAAGTTATGCTGTAGCTCCCTCGAATCGTGTGAAACAATTATACTAGAAGACAAATGACCAGCCGACTACAAGTTGAGCTGTAGTTCCAAATAGCTCAAAGCTATGTGGATGTCCAAGAAATATCTCCATCATCTATCAACCATAATCTTGAATAATCAGTATCTATACGTAAGGATTTCTAATCTGAATACTCGTTTGTCCAATCACTGTGTTGCGTTCACCAGAGAAACCACAATACTTTTAAGGCTAGAAATAATCCCATTTATTTTGTGCCTATTATCAGATACCTCACATGTCGTAAGTTTTACAATGGAGATACTATCCTCTATTATATGTCATATCCTCCCCCGTGTATTTGCTAATTTAACAAATGTCTTCTTGATCACACGAAGATTATCTTCAGATTAAAAATCAAACAGGTAGCTTCGAGCGTTTCCAACTAATGTAAACTCGGAATGCTTCGTTCTTCGAGTCATAGATCTATAATCTTCGTATGTTAATGAGAGTTGTTCGCGTTCTATCGTAATTTACTTAAATTCCTCGTTTACGTGGTTTATCAATGCTGCAAAGGTAACCTTCCCTAGGAAATCTTGTGGGAAGTCTTCGTTTGCACCTGACTGGACATTCCTAATGCATTCTTTCTGGAACGTAGTGTCATACGGTGTCAGATCAATTGAAAACGTCACCTGCCACATCGCACGTGTGAGGGATATTTCATTTTGTTCACTAAATACGACGTTCTGGTAGCTCTCAATCGCTAAGTTTCACACAGGAAAAAAATAACGACAGGACCAAAAGAACAAGGTCTGCCATCTGAAACAAGAGAGATATATCTGCTAACCTCATTCCGTACTGATGCCAGAGATGGTGAATGCAGTTCACAATCTAAATCCTATTTAACTCAATATTTTCCACTAGGACTGCAACTTCTGCATGCAATGTTACAAGAAAGCTAACCGAACCCTTTATCGCGAGCGCTCCGCATACCTCCCTAGATTATCTTACCGCATATCAGCCTGTAAGTCTACAAGACTTTTCAATTGCTTCTTCTTAGTCTTGAGTTTATCAATTGCTTTTGCTCCAACGGAGTTTGTCCCACCTGGACATCGTCACTTACCTCATTGCCAGGTGACCCATCTGAAACTACCACATCTACATAAGTACCTTCAAATGTTCCACCCGTTAGGCACTCATTTTTGAGGGTGCATGAATAACTAGTTAAGCATCCAACTCCAACCTTTTTATCAACAGTTGACAGGTTTTTTTTTAAATCACCGTTTTACGTCGTGTCATGTTCCATTAATGGAACATCAGACTCATCATCTGATTTCTTACGATGATGTCGAGACTTGCTTACTAGAAAGTCAGCCCCGGATTCACTGTTAGAATCGCTAGATTCTACTGGAGTAACCAATACTATTTTCCGTGACGGCCTCTCTGTAGTGGGCATTTTCCATTCCTCCATGAACGCTGCTCGAAGATGCTCAGCAAGCGTCTTAGTGACTGAGCCGATTAACTGATTTCTGATTCTATGGGAAAATGGACTAGTCCTTTCAACAACCACATAATATGGTCGCCAGCGCATGTTCAACTTCCTTTTCTTATGGTAGTTCTTATTGTGCACCAAATCACCAGCCTTAAATTCTACATACTCAGTCTTACTGAGGTACTTATCTATCACGGTTTTCCTCGATTTTTTGTTATTCCTCACTAAAGCGAAACAACGGCGCATTCCCTGTAGGGAAATTTCGTTATGTTCATCGCAATAATATATGCGAAGACGCTTCACTATATTATCCAAAGGCAATATAACATCCCTTTCATTGATCAAGTAATACAGTGAAAATTTTGACATCTCGCTTACATGAAATTGGACAACCGCTGACATCTGGTTGATGTAAACAACTTTTTTTTTTGTAGTAAATTTTCTTGGCCTGAACATTATACTGTTCTATGAAAACTCTCAACCTTTGAGTTATTCTGAGGGTTATAAATTGTAATTGTCACATGGTCCACATTTAGGTCTTCTAATGTGATTTTCATTATTTTGTAGACATTCTCCGGCCCATTATCGGCTAAAAGCGGAAGTCGTACCCCAAATCTAAGGAAAATTTCATCATCAAAAATATGCATCACTGTTTCTAACTTCTTGGAATAAAAAAAGCCTCAGGTCAACCATTATACATATCTTTGAATATAACTATGAATCGGCTACCCTATTGTAACCTATGAATTATTTTGGTTAGGGTCCAGCGAAGGGAAAAGGGGCTAAATCGCACTCCTACATATGGGGTTATTGCTTCCTCAGATTTCTTGTCTGGCACAAAATACATTTAACTACAAAATCATTTATCTCTCTTAGCAAACAGGGTTAGAATTATTTCTGTTTTATCGAATCGAATGTTTTATCCACACTCATATAGCCACTGTCATCATGATATTCAACCAATACACTTTCTCAAAGTTGAGACGAAAGGTACAGCCTGATGAGAGTTTCATCATCTGGCTGAGACAAGTAATACACTATCTCATCCATTACTATGCACTTGCTATATTCTACTTTGGAGGTCTTGCCATGTTTAAATATATTCTTGCGTCAGCCAATCACGACCGAGTATTACGTTTCTATTACGATTCTTCATGAAGAAATCATGGGGGCGTTGACTGATTTCCTATTTGAACCTGAATGCGACTAAGGCATTCGACGTGTATTGAGAGCCTATTAGCAGTTCGAAGTTTTATGTCCTTTTGGTGTACGAATCCTGGTCGAATTCCTTTAAAATCCCTATGACCAATACCACTGCTCCTGTATCAACCATGACTCTGTAGGTTCTATCGTCTATCGAAATAAAACATACTTTGGCACGCCCATATTATCAACTATGTGCATCGGTACCATCTTGTTCCGTTCATTGGACGTCTCACGAACGGACTTCTGCCGTTTCAATGAGCTCGTCTCAGAATTTCTCCAAGTGGCCTTCTTCGCCATAATTCCAGCACCTAATAACGTGCTTACTCATTTCCCGCTCGCAAGTTTTAATATTTTGTTCAATCATCATTTCCTGTTATTGTTCTTACACCTACGCTTATCATTTTTAAATGTAGCAGGCCACACGGCTTCTATCAATACCCGCCTCCGTGAGTGGCAAATCTCCATATATTCATATCCTGAGCATGCAACTCAGAGAGAACTTTCTGAGAGGCAACTTCTAGAGTTTGTGGCTCGTCCTTCATCACTGCAATCTTTATATCTCATCCCATTAGTTCTTTGATAAAAAATCCCAGTTCTTACTTTGCAACGACTTTATTCCTCCCGTCAACCCGCATATATGTGCTCCCTGATTGCTGTACTACCCTCTGCATGTAGTCCTCTATTCCTTTTGAGTCTACCCCGCTTAATATTTGCTAACTCAACAAACCTTGAATCGCGGTTGCAAACAGCCTCGTAATACCCTCTTTAATACTCTCAGGGGGTGTCCTCGTGGTGTAATGGTTAAAGCAATACGCTACGCACTCTAGTCGCACTCTAGTCGAGCGAGTTTGTACTCTAGTCGCACTATTATGTTTACATTGGGGCAAATACCCATGTAAAAGATATGAACCCCCTTATCCTCCCAGCTATGGAAAAATAGTACCACTACTGTTCTTTGAGGAGAATAGCTTTAGCATTAAATAACCTACACAGGTTGATATGCCAAGAAACCAAACCAAACTTAATATCGTCCTAAGTATTTCTCAGTTCATTCCACTTAACTTATGGGATATTGGACACACACACGCACACACACACACACATATATATATATATATATATATATATATTCTTCAATGGTTCAACTGGTAGTAAGGAAAGCCGCCTGACATTTGTCGTCCTCTGCTACGCGATCGACTCTGAAGTATCAGCATATCCCCCTACCATGTGCTTCTATTCCCTTAATTTTTGGAGTGAATACGAAAACGCATCTTTAGGACAACGTATGTTCATCATTAATTTTTATTTGACTTTAATTCCTTTACTCTGTAAGAAAGTATAAAATGATCAATGGGTTTTCTTTTAACTAGAAATCAACATAGAACTAATATAAATTGCTATAATCTTTTACTCAAGATCAAAGCTCTTTAGATAATTGTGTGGCTGTTGTCAAAAACAAGAAAAAGATATGGATGTTCTTGTCTTTGTACATAGTGAGAAGTTGAATTGGTATTGATTCCTGTTTTCTGACTCGGTAACATTTGAAATGCGTTCTTACATATCCTTCTCTCTCTTTCTATCTCTCTCTCTCTCTCTCTCTATATATATATATATATATATAAAGAGTGAGAGAGAGAGACAGACAGACAGAGAGACATACAGACAGACAGAGAAAGTGAGATAACGAAGAAAAGAAAAAAAGGATGTTTACGTCTGTTGTATTTATGAATGTGTATATTATACGCGTTTCAATGCAATTTTTTACTCGATTTCCATATCATTCGTTATATAACGAATGTATTTCAATCCTATATATATATATATATATATATATATAATTCTTTCTGATACGAATAATTGATTTACAATTAATTAGATCTTTAATCAATTAATTAGTGATTGGCCAACAGAAAGGAACTGTCACGCTGCTGACTCAAGTCATTCAGATGAATATTGAATATGGGGATCAGAATTAATTGCTATTTCCTGATGTCAGAAAATTAATTTTCATTCTGTTTACTGCCACCAGATGGAGCCTAACACATTAAAAAGGGTGCTTTCTGTTATAATTATAACAATAAATTAATTACTTTGTTAATTAACATCTACCTTTGTTACATGAATTCAGTATAAAGAGGTGTATGGCTAGGTTTACCTTGGGGGTAATATCAAGATTAATTATGAGCATGATAGTATTAATGTTATCGATTTCCTTGTTATGGGTGGCGAGTTTATTCAAGTTTTTCTGTACTTTTCATGTGTGCGAGTTCATAATTTCGTAATTGTATTTTCTGTTGTCTGGATTTATCTTTCACCATCAGTCGAAATTGCATTGTTGGTAAAATTCCTTTATCTTTTTATGATGTATGGATTTATAGGTCTCTATAACTCCGTAAACATTGTTTGATTATGATAAAGATAATTATAAATGGCTTGAAAAAGAAAAGATTATTGAGAACTAGAAATTTTGATAACTGATATTATTTAAAAAAAATGAGCATGAAACATTAAATACAGCTCAGCAGATGTTAATTGAACCAACATTTTTGGAAGACAATTTAATTATATTAGAAATGTATTTATTTACCGGTAAAGTGGGTAAAATGTTCGCCAATGATCCGCGAGACCTGTGTTCAATCCCAGGTCGTGTCATACCAAAGACTTTAAAAATGGTACTTGATACCACCTTGCTTAACACTCAGCAATATAAGGTACATATCAAGGGTAAAGTGGAGCAATCAAGGGAAAGTATTATCGCCCTCCCCTACACCTCGGTGTTGCAGCTATTGAAAAGAGAGCCTTCTGGTCGCCCTCGACTATGATCGCCAACTTTATTTACTTATATTAAGGTAAATTCTCAAAATCTAATTTAATGAAGTATAGTTTTTATTATGCTGGAACTTAGAGATGTTCCAGGAATCAATAATTGAGATTGAATGGGTTTACTAATTTTACTTTTTCTTACTTTATGCAGAATGTATACCAACCAAACTAAGAGTTCCAAGGGAGACACTTGCAATAACTAAAAGACGAGATAACATGACAACAGCATCCCTATGTAATAAAAGGAACCTAACTAATGTCAACACTCGGAAACTAAAGAAAGCAAAAAGATAACTAATTAAAACATACCAAAGACATCAAATAGAATACATTTAAGGCCAGATTGATAAAATTAGAGACTCGGCAAAAGATAGACAAGCTCGAATAGCATGGCCGGCAATAAATAAAGTAAGTAAAAAAAGCCCTTTGAGAGCTAAATTAAAAGCTGCCGACCAAGAAGAACGAATGCAGATGGAAAGAATATTCCAAGACTCAACTTGAAAAGTCCCCTAATGTCACAGATATACGTGTAATGAAAATTATTGACAAACTTGACATCAAACTAGGACAGTTTACTCCAAGAAAAACTCGACATAGTCCTAAGAAAAATTAAAAACAGAAAAGCTGCCGATCTCTAAGTAAGGAAAACCAGGAAATTCGATTACTTACTTCTTCCATACTACAACGCCGTATATAACCAGAACACAATAGAGAGATTGACAAAAGGATGAATATACCTCTTCCGCAAGAAAGAGGACGTCGGAATCGCAAAGAACTAACAGGGTACAACCATTACTTCCATAGCATCTAAGGTTTATAATGCCCTGGTTCTCAACCGCATCGAACCAGAAATTGAAAAAATGATAAGAAAAAGAATCTAAATGGTTTTCGAAAAAAAAAATCCACAATATCAGAGATTAATAGAAGGAGTTAATGCAAAAAAAAAAAAAAAAAAAAAAAACGTGGTGATACACTTGTTCGTAGATTTTCCCGAAGCAGTTGATTAAATACACAGATGAAATATGGAACAAATACTTCTAGTGCATGGTCACCCTTAAGAAACTGTTACAACCATAATGATGTTCTACAGAAACATGAAAGTCAAGGTTTACTCACCAAATGGAGACAGTAATTTCTTTGCTGCTGATATTCTGCAAGGGGATACATCAGTCCTATGTCAGTTAATAATTTGCGTAGACTATGTACTTTGAACATCGATAGATCTAATGAAAGAAAATGGTTTTACATAAAAAAGCAAGAAGTAGACGATACCTCGTAAAACTATTATGGACTCAGTCAATGGAGATGATATAGCGCTTCTTGCAAATACACTTACTCAAGCCGAGTCCCTACTGCATAGTCTGGAGCAGGCATCAAGTGGCATTGACCTCCATCTAAATGCAGATAAAACAGAGTACATGTGTTTCAATCAAAAAGGAGACATTTCGACTCTAAATGGCAGTTCTCTGAAATTAGTGGGCAAATTCACGTACCTCGGTAGCTGCGTCTAATTTATTGAAAATGACATCAATATGCGACTAGCGAAGCTAGGCTCATCAGATCCAGATTGTATTAAGTGCCCGACCATCCCCTCCCCTAAATCTCCTCTATAATCAACCTTTGGGTCATTGACCTTCTGTCAAGTCCTGTCTGGTGGGAGGCAGTGACAAATATTGACTAGCGAAGGTTATCGAGCGTATGGAAGTTTTACCTATCCGATGAAATAAAACGGGATTTCATCTAAACAGCGGTTGCGTCAATTTTACTGCATGGATGCGCCACATTGACGCTGACGAAGCGTATAGAGAAAAAGCTGGACGGGAACTGTACAAGAATGCTATGAACTGTATTAAACAAATCCAGGAAGCAACACCCCACGAAACAACAGTTGTATAGCCACCTACCTCTTATCTATAAAACAAGCCAAGGAAGATGAACAAGGCATGCAGGACACTGCTGAAGAAACAAGAACGAATTTGTAAGTGACATTCTCTTATAGACCTTTTCACATGGACGAACCAGTGTTGGACAACCAAGAAGAATATACCTACAACAGCTCTGTATGGACACTAGATGTAGACTAGAAGACTTGCCGGGAACGATAGATGATTGGAACGATTGGCAAGAGAGAGAGTCAGGGAAATCCATGCCAGCTGCATGACTTGATGAAATTTACTTTTAATAATTTAATTGACGGTAAATAAAATACACAGAAAACAAAACATTTCGTATTATATCAGTCTTTTTCTAATGTTTTTCATCATAGATTATTTATTACATATAATTAGATCATTAATTATTTATTACAATTACTTAGATTAATGAGTAGAGTGCTCACTAATGGTTCGAGAGACCAGGGTTCGATCCCAGCCGAATTATACCAAAGACTCAAAAAATGGTACTTGATTCCGCTTTGCCTGACACTCATCATTATAAGGTAAGGATCAAAGGTAAAATGGAGTAATCCAGGGAAAGGAGTAATGCCCTCCGCTGTACCTCGGTGTAGTAGCTATTTAAAAGGCAGCCTTCGAGTCACACTCGACTAAGGTCGACTTTTTATTCATAATTTTTAAATTTACTTCCTTACAAACAAATAAATTGGACAAGTTATTTTGTAATTAGCCAAAATCCAAGTAAATTTAAACTTTGTTTCATTAGTACTCCTATTTATACACAAAAATGTTTACACACACACACACACATATATATATATATATATATATATATATATATATATATATATATATATTAGATACATGTGCGGTATTTATAATTCATTCTAATGTCTCTTTCCAACTGATAAAGTTTCACCATTCTAATTGCTTTAGTTTTTATTCTCAAAGGCTCGTCAGGATTTGAGCACTTTTCAAACAGCTGTTTATTCTCATCTATTTTCTACAGGTATATCGAGACATTATGATATTGACTGGGATGCTGGCTCCAACATTAACTTCCAATTCCGAGATGATATTATGCACAAGTTAGAGGCGATGCTGACTGAATTGAACAATCAAAATTCGATTTATGTTTTCTTTGTTTAATGGCATATCAACCTTCGTGAGTTATTCAAAGCTAAAGCCATCCTGGCAGAAGAACCATAGCTGTGAGGATAAAGGGTTTCATATCTCTCCCAAGAGTTTTAATCTGAAAGTGAATGCAGGAGCGTGACTAGAATTCAAACTTGCTTTCTTCATGGCCACAGTCCAGCACTTAAGCCATTAAGTTTTGGCTACGAATTTTGACCCTTGGTCTCCAGATAGATCGAATGAAAACAAAATTCTCGTTTTCAAAGCTTTACCAAAGAGCCGTGTTGATTCGCTTAAAACAAGTTACTCTACTTTTAAAATAGTTTTTTTGTTTTTGCACCAGAGTTTTCTGGCTCTACTACCTTTCTATGTAGTAAGGGCTGCCTGCATATAGACGACTCCATAAATATGAGTCAAATAATTATTCTCAGTCACAAATGACTGCAGTAAATACGTATGCATTTTTTTGCTACAATAATAATGGTTTCTTAATCTAGTTTTGTGATACAGCTTTTCTTGACAACTTTTGGCATTCTTCGTTCAAAGAGAATTTTTATCTCTTCGGCTTTTACACTGCTAACAAATATCTCTTCATAGTTTTCTTGGAAAGTTTCAAGTCTGTTGCTTCCATTTACTACTTAATGTCGTTTTAACTCTTGTCAAAACCAGGAAAAAAAGACTATTATTTTCTTCTCTATCTCGAAAAAAGTTTTCTTCTGAGATTTTGAAAAAAAGATTTTTAAAAAATCATTTTAGATGTTGCATGCTGTTCTGAACAAGTCCTGAAAGCAGCACTGCAAAAACCAAATGTTTGGCCTTTTACTTCCCAAAAACAATCCAAGTAAGTCGAGAGAGCCTGGCACTTCTGAAAAAGTAAGGGTTGACTCATAAGCAACATTTTCCTATCGATCCCTACACATGAACACACCTCCGTTTGCTGACTTGCAAAAACTTACATTCATCAATTTTTGCGAATGCTAGGTGCCATCAAGAGGACTTACCGAGAGTGGTAGTCGATAGGGGTGAATAGCGAGAGAGTGAGAGTAATGAGAATCTGTGCGGTCATCATGACTTGATGCTGATAATGATGACGAGTGACGTATATGTGAATAAATCTCTAAAATTATGGCTTTTAATAATTTCCATGGAATATATTATACAACAAGAAAAAGCAAACTAACAATCTTGGATAAGTGCCTATATGTGACACTCGTAAAAGAGTCCTCTAAAAATAATGCTTTTATCATTGTGACGAGAAAAATCAGATTTGGATCTTTGTTTTATGACAATGGAAATTAATTTCTTCGAGCTAACTACTCAAACAGTATTGTCTTGTTATAAAAAAAAAATCGGGGGGGGGCAGTCTTATTCAATGATGACTGGAATGAAAAAAATGTGTCATTGCTTTTCATACCCATTGGTATTCATCGATATTTGAACTTTTACAGACACCAAACTATGGACGTAAGTTTAGTAAAGCGGTGGCTAAGAAGGTTCAGTAATTTGAGTGACAAGCAGAATATTTTCCTGATAACGTCGTCAATGCTGAGAAAAAAATGCTTTGCCAACAGTGAGATGGATTTCAGTTGATGTCAGCTATCGCTCATTAATAAAAATGTAGTGTACTTCTTCAATAGTATTATTGTGCTTAATGTATCAACGGTAATCTCTGCGGAAATAGATAAGAGGCTTTACTTCCAGAAAACCCCTCGGGTGTGTATGTCTCTCTCTCTCTCCCTCTTTATATATATATATATATATATATATATATATATATATATATATATATATATATAACAAAAGTGATTATACAAATAGGAATATTTCTTTTGGGTTATCATTATTAACTTTTTCTTGCTTTGGTTTCTTTGTTTAATGATATATCAAACTTCGTGAGTTATTAAAGGCAATCTTTGTTGAAGAACCGAGGAGATACAAATTAAACCCATAGCTGAATGAATAAAGGGCTTCATACACTGTTTTAATTGTTTTCAACTAGTTCTGGCCTTAGATCATCGTCAGGAAAAAGGTTTTTTTGAAAATAAGTTTTTTCTATATAGTTTTAAAAAAGGATTTTTAAAAGAGTTGATACGCCATAGGAGAAGCAACGATAAAAGGGCTTGTGACATAGTGAATGTAATTTTCTTTTTTCTATCTATCTATCTATCTATCTATCTATCTATCTATATATATATATATATATATATATGAAGAAAAATTGACAACAAGTAATCCAAATAGAAAGTAGGGATTTATAGAGAAACAAAGTCAGTCGACACTATAGCGTTTCAGTTCTGCTGAACCATCATCAGGGATGTGAGGGGTTTTATTAGTGATGTTAAGTGTAGATGGATGTATAAAAAGTGTAAACGGCCAATTTTTCTTGTCATGAACAGCCAACTTTTCTTGTTGTACAACTTTTCCAAATTTTTATATATTTTTACCCTTTTTATACATCCATCTACACTTAACATCACTAATAAAACCCCTCACAGCCCTGATGATGGTTCAGCAGAACCGAAACGCTATAGTGTCGACTGACTTTGTTTCTCTATAAATCCCTACTTTCTATTTGGATTACTAGTTGTCAATTTTTCTTCACAAATTGTCGGATTACTATCCATTATTTACTTCCATATATATATATATATATATATATATATATATATATATATATATATATATATATATACTTACCGATGAAGTCATCGGTCCAGGCGATACCCACGCGTTAGGTTTTTCTTATTTTTTGTTATGTTGGGTATGATATAAATGGTGGTTATTTACATGACGATATACGTATGGCCGTATTCATATTAATATAACCAAATAGAATTAACTAGATCGTTCATGTCAGAATGTCTCACAAATAAGACTGCTTCCTCATCATGCCTCACACAACGGTATATAAACGGAAAGCCAAAGGCTCGAAGATTGCATAGACAAGAAACTGACAGTCGTCCAGGGCTATCAGAACACACACACACACATATATATATATATATATATATATATATATATATATATATATATATATATATATATACATTATCACGGATATAAAGCAATCTATCTATCTATTTATCTATCTATCTATTTGGTTGTTGTTATTTGGGATTTTTCATAAACGATACAAAGCAGGTATAATTTACCGCACTTGATGTGTTTGTTGTATCAGTCACGTAACAACAATATACAGCATTGAATATGAACAGAGTTAGCAAGTGGATATTGGGTTTCAGCATTTACGCGACTGATATGAGTGATAAACAAAAATCAGCCTAGCTGTCAGAATTCGAATCGGGTTGATGAATAATGGGCTTCACAGTGTGTAATTGTTTTTTTCTCTGATTACCAATCAAGTGGAAACATGGAAAATATTGGACAAGAAAATTTAATATTTGAAATGAATATAAAATAAGAGTCAGCAGAATTGCGCTTTGAGGTTTCGAGCAGCTAGGAGTGTGCATGATCGAATTAGCACATGTTGCAGAATAAAGAAAGCTGGATTCAGGTCAAATTGCACAATCGAATAAAAAAAGACAAATCAAATTGGATAATTTCACGAATAATGGTAAGAAACATCATTTAAGAAGGCATTCTAGGAACTATCGGATTAATTACTTAACATAATTTGATTTTTATATAGAAAATTTGATTTTTATATACAAATTTTTTAAAGGATAATGTGAGAAGACATTAAAAAGGGGAAGAAACAAACAATTAATCGTAATAATAGCAATAATGTACTTCATCATCATCATCATCATCATCATGTCGTGCCGCTAGCACGTATTTCCTTGACCCTCTCTCGCCACTCCTCCCTATCATTCATCGCTTTTGGCAGGTCTTCAGGTCTACATCCCGTATCCTCACATAGCTGCTGTATGTTCGAGATGGTTGTCTTGCTTTTGCTTGGGCATATGCGGGGGTCCATAGGAGTACATCACTGATGAGTTCATCCTTGCTTCTCCAGCAGTGTCCTGCGTGTCTGGTTTGTCTAACTTGTATAGTTCTCGTGATGGGAGGCAAGTGGCCGTACAGATGGTGTCTTGTGGGGTGTTGCTGCCAGGAATTGTTCAATATTGCTCTCAACATTCCTGTGTAATTGCCGTCTAGCTTCTTGTTCAGCCGTTTAGTTAGCGTCCAAGTAGTGCATCCATATAGCAATATCGATACGACCGCTGCCTGGAAGAAACACCGCTTCATTTTATCTGTCAGGTCTGATTTCCATATGATCGATAGCCTATCGATAGCTGTCCATAATGTACTTACTATATATAAATCAGCACATTCTCTTGGAGAGCATAACGAGGCGGGAAAATGTGACAATGGCGTGGATTGACAATAAAAAGTTCCATGGTATTGCCCCACAATCCTGGATAACTGATTGTCAGAAGATATCCGACAAAGTCGTAAAATCTATGACGGCAACCACAGAAAAGTGGAATAAACAGGAGGATGAAAAACTGTTGTAGAGGTGAAAATCCACTACAGTATCGTCCAGGGAGATGTGATTTCACCATTGCTATTTGTAGTAGCAATGATGTGGCTCAATTGTATTCTTAGTAAGTGCAAATTTACCAAATCACGAGAAAAACTAATATGATACTAATAATATACATGGAAGACATCAAGCTGTTTGCAAAAAATCAAAAAGAATCGGAGACTCTGATACAGAAATAGGAATATACAGTCATGAGATAAGAATATAATCTGGCAGTGAAAACTATGCCTTGCTCATAAGGAAAAGTGGAAAAGACAAACAATGGAAAGATTAGAACTGTCAAATCAAGAAAGAATCAGAACGTTTGGAGAAAAGGAAAATTAGGAATATTTCGGAATATTGGAAGTGTAAACCATCAAATAATCAGAGTTTAATGAAAAACCCAGACAAGAGTACCCCAGACTAACGTGAAAACTTCTCGAAACCAAACTCTGCAAACAGAAATCTTATCAAAATGATAAACACTTAGGCTGTCGTTCTTGTAAGATACTCAGTACTATTCTTAAAATAGACAAAGGAGGAATTCAGATAAATGGACCAAAGGACAAAGAAATTGATGACGATGCACTAGACACTACCCATGAGAGATGACATTGAAAGACTGCATGTCAAGAAAAGAGGGAGGAAGTGGACTCACTAGCCTTGGAGATAGTGTTGATACATCGATAAGACAACTCAAAGCCTACATAAAGAAAAAGCAAAAACAAAAAGCAAAAAAAAAAAAAAAATACCACAAACAAACAAAAAACAAAAGAGAGCCAATAACAGAATTGGCAAAAAAAAAAAGGCCAGATAGAAAAAAAACCCCTAGAAAACAGAAATGAGAAGGAAAACAACTGTATGAGGATTTCAAGCGACAAACTGAGGAAATTGTGCACGAGACAATCGGGATAGGACAACGAAAAGGAAGCTTAAATGAGAAACTGAATTTCTTCAAATAGCGTCAGAGTATAAGACTAGACACAACATGCTGGGAATGCTACAATAGATTGAAATTTGACCATTCTAAAAAATGGTACATACCAGAATCAGTCATACAGAAAGGGACCCATAAAATCCTCTTGGATTTTTATATACATCTAATCCCGGCTAGAAGACCTCATCCAGTGCAATTAAAAAAATGAGAATTTGCCATCTTTCCAGAGAATTGAAAAATAAAGATAAAAATAAATAAAATAAAATAAACAAGTGGGTCAACGTAATACCAGTTATAATAGGTGAATTAGGAACAGTTCTCAAGACCTTGGAGAAGGGATCAGAAAGACATGAAATCAATGGGAATATAGATACCATACACACTACAGCATTGCTGAGATGACTAAAGTACTAAGAAGAGTCCTGGTAACCTGAGGAGACATGCTGTCATTCAGAATCCTCTGAAAGTCTAGCAAGGAGTAAAATAATAAAAAGAAATAGAATAATTAAAACCACTTTCAACGACCAATGTCAGTTTAAAATGTATATGAAATTAGTATCTTGGCAATTTATCTGCGTTAATAAATGTTTCGAGAAAAGATTATTGTAGCTATTTCGAAATGCTCTTAATATACGTTTATTCGAAATGAAAAGTGTTTAATGTGAAGAAAGTGTATGAAATTACCCAACCCCTCCGCAATAAGCAGGGTATAATGTAAAGCCAATACCTTAGCCGAGTTTAACAGCATTGAATTAAGAGTTTTCCTTTACCAAGAACGATTGCTTGGCGAAGGTTAGGGACCTGTTTGCCCAACTATTTACCCATAGCTGAAGGGAGAATTGTTTGATTCATTGCTTTCTCAAACATATTAGTACCATGTGAAATGCAAACAGCCTCGTTTAGGGTTTGATCTCGGTTACAATTCACCGATTGCGAAATCTGCAATATATATATATAAATATGCGTGTTTGAGTGTGTTTAAATTCTTAAATGTTGACTTTGTAATCTGCTTAATTTTTGTTTTCAGGAAGTAAATTATTCTTAATTAATTTGTATCTAGGTTGACTTACTAGAGTCACTTTTAGTAGATAACGAAGGTTTCAATAGTCACAAAATTGAATAAACATTCAAGAAGGTTAACAAAAGAAGATAACAAATTTCAGTGACTTAAATGTCAAGACATCTAACGCATAAACAAATCAGTCAACAAATTATTACACATTATTTCATTTGCTTTAATTTAAAACCTATTTCGAACATTAATGCGAAAGCAGCATCGGGAAAACTAGCATACCACGTATGATCATGGGGACTGAAATTTGAAAGTTTTTTTAAATTAAATGAAATAAAATTGATGATGAGAGCATAGTTAAGTCACTTATATAATAAACTGATGATGTCTAAAGATCTAGTCCAAGGTTCAAGCTTTTAAGAGACAGCTGAAATTAATAAGTATTCATTTGAAAGAAAGAAATGGTCAGTCGCGATATTTTTTCGACAAAATGTTTATGCAAAGCGTGGAACGTCCTCTATATTCTAAAAACCTAACTCTATGAGACATTTTCTTATTTCTTAAATAGGAAACATATATATATATATATATGTGTGTGTGTGTGTGTACTTACACACACACACACACACACACATATATATATATATATATATATATATATATATATATATATATATGCTCCTGAGTAAGAACAATGAGCCAAATTTATTAAAAAATTGAATATGTCGTGTTTATGCAGTTTTTAAATCAGTATTAATTGGTTATTGTTATTTTTCAGATGTTTAATATTGTTCCATAGAATAAGTTTCATAAAATATGAGTTCCAGAAAAACGAGAAGAAATCTGGATGAGAAATTAAAAAAAAAAACAGAATTGTAGGATGAAAGTAGGCAAAGACGTTTAATCAGGAATTTTTTGTTCTATTTGAGAAAGGAACTATTAAAAGATCCCTGTCAACTGTGAAAAGAATTGGTCTGAAATATGAAAGTGAAGGTTCTATTGGTAGTAAATCGAGATCTGACCGCCATAGAGCTTCAACAAGTAAGGATGACAACTGGCTGAAACTGATAGTCGTGAAAGAGAGGAAAACACCTTAGGCTAAGCTCTCAAAGGATTTCAAAACTAAGAATGGAAACTGACTTTCTAGAAGGATTGTATCTAGTAGATTAAATGAAACAGGTTTCAAGCTGTACCTGGAAGCCTTTCTAACTAAAATAAACATCACTGACAGAAAGACTTTTGCCTTTTATTATGGCAAGAAAGCTACAGAGTGGTTTAGCAATGCTATCTGATCTAATAAATCACAATTTTGCCTATCTAGTGATGTTTTAGAACATTGTGTTTGAAAATCAGGCGAAAAATATCATCCAAGTTTCATCAAAATAACTTTGAAGCGTGGAAATAGAGAGATAATGGTGTATGAAGCGTTTACTACTGCAGGTATTCATAAACTGATAAGATTTGAAGAGTCAAAATTTGCAAAGAGTACATTGAAATACAAGAAAGAGAGCTTCTACAAACTGTTCAACGGCTCATGATGACAGAAACAATAATATTTCAACAGGATAATGCTCCAACACATACTGTTAAAGTGACTGAAAAGTGGTTGATAGAAAATTCATTTGATTTAATGTTTTGGCCTGGCTAAAGCCCTGATTTAAATCCAATTGAAAATATTTGGTCGATTTTCTGTTGTACTTTTCCTTATAAAAACATATCAAAGTATATGCGCGATTTTAATGTTTGATAACATATTTTGGTTGAGTTTAAAAGTGACACGTGTACACACACACACACACACACACATATATATATATATATATATATGTGTGTGTGTGTGTGTGTGTAGAAAAACTGATAACAACGATCCAAGTGGAAGGAATGATTTATTAACGGGACGACACAATAGCGTTTCGATTGTAATGAACCATCATCAGGACCATAAGAAGTGATATTAATAATTTTAAGTTAACGATGGATGTTTAGAAATGTGAAATACAAAAACCTAGGGGAAAATATGTATAGTAAGAAAAAGTTGGCAGTTTAACTGGCGAATCAGCGTTTGATGCTTAAATCACGTCATTTGACTTATTAGGAATATTGTATAGAATTTATGTACGTTGTTTAACGAGAAAGATTTCGAGTCAGAAGGAAGAAAAGAAAGAATGAACAAAAAGAAGAATAGAAAGCATGGAAATTATGAGATATACGGAATGTATTAACTAAGGATGGAATATCATCATCATCATCATATCGCGCTGGTAGCACGGATATCCCTGACCCTCTCTCGCCACTCCTCCCTATCGTTCATCGCCCTAGGTATGTCTTCAGGACAACATCCTGTATCCTCACATAGCTGCTGAATGTACGTTCGAGCTGGTCGTCCTGCTTTTGCGCGGCCATGTGTGGGGATCCATAAGAGTACATCTCTTATGAGTTCATCTCTGCTTCTCCAGCAGTGTCCTGCATGTCTGGTTCGTCTAACTTGAATAGTTTTCGTGATAGGGGGCAGGTGGCCGTACAGTTGGTGTCTTGTGGGGTGTTGCTGCCAGGACTTGTTCAGGATTGCACGCAGCATTCTTGTGTAATTGCCACCTAGCTTCTTCTCCAGTCGTTTTGTTAGCGTCCATGTAGTGCATCCATATAGCAGTATCGATGTGACCGCTGCCTGGAAGAAACTGCGTTTCATTTTATCGGTTAGGTCTGATTTCTATATAATCGATAGCCTATTGATAGCTGTCCATGTTTTCGTTAACCTCGTTTCGATGTCCTTTTCGGTTGATTCGACGCTGCTTCCTAGGTACGTGAATTTGTCTACTAGTTTAAGTGGGGTTCCTTCTAGAGTGGAGATGTACCCCGTTTGGTTATAGCACATATATTCCGTTTTGTGTGCATTAACATAGAGGCCTATGCTTGCTGCTGCTCAAAATGTGTTTGCTCAAGTAAGGAGAAATATGATAAAAGCCTGGACGAGTATTTAGGGAATTAAGGAATGAGATAGCGGCAGCTTAGAAAATTCGTCTAAGATTTTTATTATGGATGTATGTGAGCATCTTAGCAGAGTTGAAGTCAATGTTATGACTAAGTTGAGAAATGTGTAGGAATAATGATATATATATATTGAAATTTGGATTATATTGGTAGATCATCTTCAGGCGATTTTAAAATAGTTTGGTCCAATACTTTTTTCATATATATTTTATCAAAACTATAAATAACAAGCAATATCAACAAACAAAAATTCACCTGAAGATGATCAATTGATATGAACGAAAAGACTTAGGAGAAAAACGTAGGGTAACTTCTCAATCAAATGAAATATGATACAAAGAAAGCTTGAGAAAACCATGTACAAAGGGAAAGTTCCATAGTCTTTAACCAAACGTATATAAATAATATATAGGTTTTAATACTCGCGCACACACTCACGTACACATGCATATATATATATATATATATGTGTGTGTGTGTGTGTGTGTGTGTGTGTGTGAAAAAAACAACAAACATAAGAATCCCATTATAAGTGAATGCAGTGCATTAGCGGAAAGAGAGTATAAGACTAGTCACAACAAGGTGGGGATCGTGAACCACTGAGACTTGTGCAAGAAATTTAAATTTGAATATACGAACAAATGGTATATGCACAATACAGAATTCGTCCAAGAAAATGAAGTGCACAACTTTCAATGAGATTTTGAGATACAAACAGGTCAACGAATCGTGACTAGATCTGGTGATAGTCAACAACAAAAGAGAACCTGCCGAATATTGGACTTTGCCGTTCAGTCTGACGACCAAGGAATACTAAAAGAAAACAAAAAGAGAGATAATTATCAAGACCTTGCTAGAGAATTTATAAAACTATGGAACATGAAACTGACGATAATTGTAATTGGTGCGCTCATTACAGTCACCAAGTGTTGGTGCAGGGTCTGGAGGAGTTGGAAATAAGAGGACAGCATTGTTGAGATCGGCCAGAATATTAAGAAGAGTGCTGGAGACCTGAGGTGACTCACTGTCACTAAGACTCCAGTGGAAAACTATCCGCTAAAGTTGGTGTGAAAAAACTCTCAAAGGAGTAAGATAATGAAAATAACGCAACATAATCGAAAGTGCAGGATATGTAGAGACAGTGTGAAACGGTTCATCATATGACTGCTGCAGATAAAACGACAATAAGACTTAACACGACAAGGTGATTCACTGGGAATCGTGCAACAGATTAAAATTTGACCATAATAACAAATGATAAGAACACAAACTAGAAACTGTCCAAGAAATTGAGATGCATGAATTTCTCTGAGACTTTGAGATACGAATGGATCACTCAGTCCCGGTCAGAAGACCACACCCAGCGATGATTAACAAAAAAAAAAGGAAAAAAAAAATCTCGTCATCTTGTGCATTTGACTCTTTCACCTAATCATGGAGTAAACATTTAAAAAAATGCGTAAAGTTAAACAAATACTTTGATCTTGTAAGGAAGGCGAAAAAACTGTGGATTACGAAGGTAACAGTCATACCAATCGTAGTTGGTGCACTTGGAAAAGTTTCCAAGGGCTTAGAAAAGAGACTGGACGAATCGGAGATAAGAGGAAAGATAGAAACCATCTAATCCAATGCATTGCTAAGATCAGTTTGGGTAGTTAGAAGCCTCTTGGAGACAGAGTCCTGTGTTTGAATCCAGGACAAGGTTGTTTGCATGTCACACATGGGAAATGGCTAAGATCAGTTTGGGTAGTTAGAAGCCTCTTGGAGACAGAGTCCTGTGTTTGAATCCAGGACAAGGCTGTTTGCATGTCACACTTGGGAAATGGCTAAGATCAGTTTGGGTAGTTAGAAGCCTCTTGGAGACAGACTGGTTTGTGATAAGGTAACACGTCTAGGAGAAGGAAAAGTTTGAATTTAACCCGATTGAAAATTGAGATTGTGTCACATTATGCTCGTCTGAAGGGATGGACACACACACACACACACACACATATATATATATATATATATATTGAGAGAGAGAGAGAGAGAGAGAGAGAGAGAGAGAGAGAGAGAGAGAAGAGGGCATTCTTCGGTAAAATAAACAGACATGTTTTCATAATTCTTTAAGTTATTTCTTTTTTTAACCATCTTACAAGTTTTCTTAAGTTTTGTTTGAATTTCACACAAAAATATTCGCAAAATTTTACGGATATTATACGGAGGTATATACCAAGATACCAATAAAATTGATGATAACTAAGAAAACTTAATCCTCGTATTATATATTATAGTTAATAATAATAGCGGATCATAATGTATCAATGGAATTCATAAATTTGCTCTCCCGACAAGATAGTGTATTTCTTATAATTTTTCATCCGTCTGTCTTCTGGGAAAAATTATTAGCTTAACAGTATTGGATCTGTATGTAGATATTAAATTAGTCGTTTATGCGTTGTGTATAACGATTTTTTTAAAAAAGATTTATATGGGAAGATCATAAAGAGCGAAGATATCCAAGAAGGCATTAGAAATAAACAAATAAGTTTACTTTGATTTTATGGCACATCAACCATTGTAGGTTATTTAATACCAAATCTATGCATATAAACAATTATATTTCACAAAATTCAATTGAACATAAGAACACTGTTTAGTTCTATTTGATACATTGAAAGGACCCGAACAGGTGCTATTACACTAGGTCAGAGTGGACCTGAAAGCGATGGCAATGAAGAGGTACTCTGCATTCCCCAAAGCTCCAGAATTACTGGTGCCTCAATATCATATTGTTTAGTGTTATATCCAGGACACTCCTTAGGGAAGTCTTACCCATCTACAAAAATGCAGTCAGTTTATTTTCAAGTCTCAGTCGACAGGGCAAAATCAAATAAGTGATGAATAAATAGAGGCAGCAATACGGCTGGTCAAGATCATTATTTTTTGAGAGCAGCGTATAGAGGAAATCAGTCAACAAATCCTTCTCTTACAGTCTATTCCGCAGAGATTACTGACATATTTGGAATGGAGATTAAAGGTTTGGGTTCGCTGTCTTTGTTTCCTGCATCTTCGGTGTTGTCTCCTGTCGGGAGATAGTATACAGAGATAATCAGCCCCTCCCTCTTTGCCATACTAACGAGATCCAAGGTATTGCAGGGCAATAAGTGTTGGGGCCAGCTAAGCTTTAGTAGTAGATGGAAGGAAATCAATTTTGACTGCTAAGCGTCTTAGAATCTCCTTTCCAGATTTTCAGTCTGGATTTACATCCATATTTTGATATAGCCACCAAGAAGTTGAAGTGTGAATTCTGAGATTTTCTTTCCCTTAAACGGTCAGTTTCCCAAGGCTAACAAGCTCCATCTATTCGAATAATAATAATAATAATAATAATAATAATAATAATAATAACAATAATAATAAACCCAGCACCTGTTCTAGAAAATAACACACATAAACTCTTATGGGACTTTGACATACACACGGATCACCCGATCTTTACCAGAAGACCAGACCTTATAATAATTAACAAAGAAAAAAAAAGAGAATTTGCAAAATTGTCGACTTGGCTGTCCCGGCTGACTCAGAATAAAACTGAAAGAATGTGAAAAGAAGGATAAATACCTCGACCTTACTAGAGAATTGAAAAAGCTGTGGAACATGAAAGTGACGATTGTACCAATTGTGATTGGTGCTTTTGGCACAATAGCTAAAGGATTATTTAAAGGCCTGGAGGACTTGGAAGATGGTGGACGCGTAGAGACTATCCAAACGACAGCATTACTGAGAACGGCCAGAATCCTGAGACGAGCCCTGGAGACTTGAGAAGACTTGCTGTCACTCAAACTCCAGTAATATTGATGTGAAAAACTCTAACGGAGTAAATAATAATATATTTATATCTTCCAAGAAAACAGAAAGAAGTTTTGGAGCAAGAAGCTGACGTTGATATTAATAGTAGATTATGTGTTAGGATGTTTGATAAAGAAACTGGTTGAATTAGAAATCAGAAGAAGAATCAAGAAAATACAGACCACAACATAACTAAGATCGGTTCAAATACTCACGATAGAAGTGTTGACCTGACAAGTGAAAAAATCGCAAGGAGTGAAATAATAATAATAATAATAATAATAATAATAATAATAAAGTACCTCGACCTTGCTAGGGAATCGGAAAAACTATGGAACTTTAAGGTGTCAATTATACCAATTGTAACTGGTGCCTTTGGAAACTCAAGGATTATTTAAGGGACTGGAGGACTTGGAATTTAGCGGACGAGTAGAAACCATCCAAACTACTACATTATTGAGAACGGCCAGAATACGGAGACGAGTCCAGGAGACTTGACGAGATTTGCTGTCACTTAAACTCCAGTGAAAGACCATCAGCTGACGCTGATGAGAAAAACTCTAATAAGTAAATAATAATAATAATAATAGAGAAAAAGGAAGACAAGAATGACTCAAAAGAACAAAAATCTTCTAGAAACCAAAATCTCCAATAATAAGCATAAATCTAACCAAAGCAATAAATACCTAGACAGTCTCCTTTCTGCGATGATACTCTTGATCCTTCTTACAATGGACAAGAGAGAAACTCAGGTAAAAAGATCAGAGAACAAGGAAATTGATTTCAGTGCACACGGCCTTACACCCGGGGGAGAATATAGACATATTTTTTGCACCAAGAAAAGAAGGAATTCATTATTGAGAATTGCGTTGATAGAATTCCGGGACTTGAAGAATTTACTAAAAATTGCAATTAAAAACTGGTTACAGCAACCATTAACATTATTATCAACCAAAGTAATTTGAAGATAAACTGTAATAGATATAAGATATATATATTTGAGACTAAATCAAAGATGAAAGTTTAACTATGCCGACAAATAATAAATGCACAATGCAGTTTCTAGCGTTGAAAATGAGACGCATAAAATTCTATAAGGCTGTGAAATACAAACAGACAACTAAACCCGGCCTAGTGTTATTTAACAGACAAAAAGAAATTTTCATCTTGTAGAATTTGCGATAATATCGGTCAATACACTGGAAATAAGAGAAAGCGAAAATTCTGTGTCTTGCCAGAGAGCTGAAAAATTGTTAGACTTGGGTTTATTGATGATAATTCGAGTTGGTGCAATCGAAACTCTTCCCGAAAGCCTGGGAAAAGGGAGTTGGTAACTGAAGGTGATAGAAATAATCGTGACTTTTTTTAGCCACAGTACAGCGGGAATATTTTGACAGATCCAGGAGACATGATGAGACTTACAGTCACTCAGACTTTGATTTTAGCGAAAAACCACCGGATAAAACAAGTGAGGAACAAAGCAAGGAAAAATAATCATATATAGCTATTACACATTAACGTTAGTTAAGCTGCCATTTATCCTACAATAGTGTCATAAAAATCCTATACATATTTACCAACTCCACTGCTCAGGCAGGATATGACTCAAGGTCAATTTTAAGCGGAGTTTTGCAGTTTTTTCCTTCTCCTAGACTAGTTGCCTCACCAAGGCTGAAGGGATCAGTCTGTCCTACTATTTATCCATAGCTGGAGGGAGAATAATTGGATTCATACCTTTCCCAAGGGTATTAGTGCTATGTGAAATGCAAGCAGTCTCGTTCAGGATTTGAACTTGTGTCACCGTGTCCATTTCCTACTACGATAACCATTACACCACAGGCACCTCCATAAAAATCCTATAAATGAATTTAACAAAATAGCAATGGTTGGTATATTGAGCTGATATATTTTTTTTATTTTTAGATACGTCGAATTGACACTATTCCAGGTGCAGTTTTCAACGCATAGTGTAACATTACACGGCACAAATAGAAGTTTGTAACACTACCGTGTTCAAATAGACGTTTGTGCTGGTACATTCTTAATGGACGTTTGTACTACAACGACACCATATAGACGCTTGTACCATATTCAGTCGACCCTTGTAATGCTACGTCTCAAGTGTCAATCACGCTGCTGTTGTAACCTCCACCGTAATGAAAAGAAGAGAAGTGACGAACACCCAAAAATACCTTCTTGGTTCGCGAATACAAATGTTTATTCACTACTAAATTTTTCGGTGGTCGTCGAGAAGAGAGAAAGAACGTATGAAAACTGAGTCGATCGCGTTAGCTAGAAAAAGTGAAATAAAATGCGTTTGCTCGCTAGTTCCGTCTTCACAGTTTCGCGTTTGGTGTAAGACTCTTTCATGGGGCTCACTTCAAAATGTTGGTCTTAATTTTCGGCCGTCTTTAAATTGTCCTTGCTGGTGTTCAACTTTCGTCTTTACATCATGGTGTCTGATGTCCGAATCCCTAAACCATTTTGCCGTTTGAGTTTCTTCCAGACAATCAGAACTTGCCAATGACTTGTTTCTGATACGTTTCTATTTTTAACCCGGGCATCAGCGGCTATAATGACCAGGATTTCGAAAATCTACCTTTCTCATTCCTCTATATTTCTCCCTTTTCATATATCTTCCTTTTTTTTCCACCATCCCATAGTGGACCAGTAAATTTCGCGGGAAACAACTCACAATCAACTGGAGTCCCAAATTATTTTACAATCGCAGTACCGATTTTCTAGATGTAACAGCATCAATCCCACGTCGCATGAAATATGCACGAAAAGTATATGCAGCATATATTAGTTGCTATATTTAATAAATCAAGAAATCTACATTAAAGACAATAGGCATCCAGACTGGAGACTTGCATACTCGATTTATTTCATTAGTTATGACCTTATGATATTTGAAAACCTTTTACACCGGTTGTTACATCACTTGACGATGTAAAAATAGAATACAAGGATTTAAGATGATAACTTTCTAACGTTAAATATTCATATTTTTAAGTAGAGGAATTAATATTGTGAATTGAATTACCACGACCAGAAAATTCGCCGAACACCTACGCACGATATACGGGAACACTGTACATCTGTTTCGACCTTATTAGGTCTCATCAGCAGTGCATACAGTAATCTCTACCATTGGTGATCGAACTAGCGACCACAGATTGAAGTGCCGAAACTCTACAACTGAGCCACCAGTTCATATCGCACACAAGTGACGCCAAATCAACTAGTCATGATAATTGCGCGGCCAAATAACCTAAATACGTCTTGCAAGTTACATCTGTACTCTTGCTAAAGGATACGGTTCAATCTCCAGTGGTGGAGATTACGGTATACACTGCTGATGAGACCTAATAAGGTCGAAACAGATGTCCATTGTTCCCGTATATCGTGTTCGGCGGATTTTCTAACGTTACTATGTGTGATAGAAAAATGACATCAATATTCGCAATATTCCCAATACTGTAGACGGAAAGAATCTCTGATTAAAATGAAAATAAAAACCTTGAAAATGAAGTGGTGGAATGAGATCGGGGAGAAATTTTCAGAAATTCTTTTGTAAAGTTAAATGAGACCTAAATGAATATTGTAAAACACCCCCCATATATATATATATATATATATACATTTTTTAGCCTTTCCTAAAATCACTGACAAACCTATCCAAAAATTATTAATGAACAACTCTAGACCTTAAATAAAGACAATTTACAACAGAAGATCAGGACGCTGCATTGAAAAATATCAAACGTAGAAAGCTACAAGCTTTTAGGAACTACCTCTGAAGGCAAGAAAATTTGACAACATACTGCATATTTGACATATAGACGGTGTTGCATATTTGGAGAGCAAATATGCAACGCAGTCTATGAACAAAGCACAAAACGGAGGAAAGATTGCACCCTACTCCAAAAAAGACCCCTCGGAATCACTAAGAACTTAGCGGCACAACTCTTACTGCTGTTGTTGCGATGGTTTATGAAGGCCGACTTCTCAATTGTGTTCGAATCGAAATCGAAAAAATTATTTAAGAAAATTTTAATGGCTTTCGTAAAAAACCTTCTACAATATCATAAATTCTGACAAATTGTCAAATCATCGAACTAGTTAGAGCAAAGAAGCTCGTGGCAACTGTATTGTAGGTAGATTTCTCTAAAACATTCGATTCCATAAACAGAGAAAAGATGGAGAAAATTAAACTTGCACGTGGTCTTCCCAACGAAAATCTTACAGCGATGATAATGCTTTATAAAATCACAAAACAATTCTTCGTTCACCAGATGGAGACACCATCTTCTTTGATATAATCGCTGAGATCTCACAAAGATGTACAGTAGCACTATATCTGTTTATACTCTGCGTAGACTAAGTACTCCGAACGTCAGTAGATTTAATAAAAAAATGATTTCACTTTAAAAAAGCAAGCATATGATATCCTGTAGAAAATATGACAGATGCAGACAACACAGAGGACAGTTCTTCTCGCAAAGTCAGCAGCCCTGGCAAAATCCCAACCGCATTATTTACAGCAGCCAGTAGAAGGCACTGGCCTCTACGTCCCTACAAATGAAACAACATACATTTGTTTTAAACAAAAAGGAGACATTTGCACTGCATATCGAAAACCTCAAAAATTAGTGGACCAGTTCACATATATAGGCAGCCATATCTTATCTACTGATAGTGATGTAAACATACGCATAGCAAAGGCGTGGAATGCTATTGACAGCTGATCGATAATATACAAGTATGTTCTACCCGATAAAATAAAACGTTATTTCTTCCAAACTGAAGCTGTATCCATATTATGATATGGATGCTAACAAAACGTTTGGAAAAAAACCCTAGATGGGAACTACACAAGAATTCTGTGCGCTATCTTGAACAATTTCTGGAAACAAAATCCCTCAAAAGAGCGGCTATGCGGCCACTTACCTCTCATCTCAAAAACCATCCCACTAAGACGAAGAAGACATACGAGGCACTGTTAGAGAATCAAGGGCCAACTCATAATCATCTCCTGCACATGGACGTACCAATGTAACATTGTCTTTGGGAAGACCATATGCAAGTAGAATTTGTTCCATCTTTCCTTTGTTTATGGAATCGAATTTCTTCGAGATATCTACTAACAATACAGTTGCCCTGAGATTATTTACTCCTCCTCGTTCGATGATTCAACGGATTGTCCGAATCTGTGATGTTGCCAAGTGAGTCCAAGGTGTCTCTGTGTATATAAGTTATAACCTAGAAGAGCAAACAAGAGCTGGTAATTGAGATGGGTGGCAAGAGAGAGTCAGAGACCCCAGTGCGGTAAAGCATAACTTATGATCATTATGATAATGATGACGATGATGATATAAGTGTGCATGATCACGTGTGTTTGTTTCTGATTATTATAGCTGCCTATTTACAGATTGTACGTGTTGACAACTAAAGATAAAGTTTTCTCATTTCATAGTATGGCTGTCAAAACAGATATAAAATTAAAATATCTGTCAAAACGTAATAATCGTTCAAAGGGAATGTGAGCATTTAAACGGTGTCTTTATAGACATTCTGCTGAGCTCTGAATAACTAGTTATTTCGTAACTGAGATTATATACTTGTTGTATTTATCGATTCTTGGGAACATAAATATCTTAAAATATTATAAACGTTAATGATTTGTATCGAATTCATCTATTTCTCTGTTATACAGGGCAATAAATATTTTCTCAATGGCGTAGGAAAGGGTTTTGAATAATAAGTATGAGTGGCGAAATTATATTCTATCTATTAGACTAAAAGTATGTGATATTTGCTAAAAATAAATAGAATTATATAATAACCACGTTCAATGGCTAATATGTACTCTATTTTGGGGCTTTTATTCTTATTTAGTTGTGCAGAAATTTACTGAAATACCTATTTTAAAACTATTTCTAATTGTTTTACTAAACGATATTTCTGCCTTGTAGAATGTCTTAAAGAGTAAAGAAATAGGTTGAAACAAACAATAACTATGTTAACCATCCGATGGAAGTGCCCGTAGTGTAATGGCTATCGTCGTAGGAATTGAACACGGCGACAACACGAGTTCAAATCCTTGAAGAGACTGATTGCATTTCACTTAACATTAATACTCTTGGGAAAGGTATGAATCCAATAATTCTCCCTCCAGCTATGGGTAAATAGTAGGGCAGACTAGGTTCTACTAATCTAGGAGAAGGAAAACTTTGAATTCAAACCTGTTAAACTCCGCTTAAAAACTGACCTAGTGTCATATCCTGCCCGAGCGGAGGGGTTGGTAAATATGGTTAACCATCCGATCTGCTGGAGCTGAAAAAATGCACCGACTTCACATCATCTGACGGATAAAACCTCCCAAACAAGTGCCCTGGGTATATGACTTCACATCATCTGACGGGTAAAACCTCCCAAACAAGTGCCCTGGGTATATGACTTCACATCATCTGACGGGTAAAACCTCCTAAACAAGTGCCCTGTGTATATGAATTAACAGTATCTGACAATGAAGCTCCCGTCCGAAAACTTTAGGAAATGATGAATACAGCTTCATTGACATTACGCCTAAATTCCCTCTGAGCTGGATTGGTTGTACTTGTTAGGGCCAAATAGAAAATTTCAAACTTATACTTTACGTACATATATATATATATATATATATATATATAATTTAGCTATTACCCACAATTCTTAATATCTCTTAAACATTAAAAAACCGATCAACAAAACAAACCATCAACCATTTCATTTGATGACCTGTCCTGTGATTTAACAAACTCTTGTGTTTAGGAGTGAAAAAATAGATTTAACTAAAGAATTACTATTCCAAGTAGTTTCAGTCCAATACTTTGACTCTCTCATGTGTCTTTAGTTGTGAATATATAGATTGAATAAAAGAACAACTATTTCAAGTGGTTTTTCTGTCAGTTAATTTGACACACTCATGTACCTTTAGAAATAAAGAATAACTATTTTCGTTGTTTTGTCTGCTACTTTTCGTTCATTTCACTTTAGGAATGAAGAAATAGATTGAACTAAATACTAACTATTTCTAGTCGTTTTTCTGCCGACTAATTTTGAACTTATTTGTTTTTTCGAATGAAAAATAGATTGAACTAAAATACGTATTTGTTGTGGTTTTTCTGTTCGTTAATTTGGCATTCGTGTGTCTTTAGGAATGAAGAAATAGATTGAACTAAAAAATAGCTATTTCCGTATTTCTATCATTGAAAATAGGCAAAATGTTTCCATATTTATCAGAAATCTAAATGGATTCATACGTTATGAGCTTGCATTTTACCATATATATTTCATTGTTTGCAAAGTGTTTTTTTTTAATATTTTCTATATTCTTTTGCCTGTTATCTGACGTTGGTGGATTATTTACTAATGGTGGAAAATCTTTACAAGGTCAATTCATGTGATCTGAAAAATTAAGTTTAAGAAATGTGAACATTTTCGTAAAAGGTGATATTAGAAACTGTTACCTCGGAGAGCTTATTGAGACATTTAAACTTTCAGATTCTAAAGAGCCAACACTTGCTTTGTTCGTCGTTATAGTCAATTTAAGAAGGGTTACATACAAAGCTAATTTCTGAGAATATGAGTTTTTTTTTTCAGAAAGATATAACGATTAATATTACGCTTGCTTAAATGCTCCTGAAGGCGATTCTAAGGTTCGATGCAAAAATCACTTTCTGTTTATCGAGTATATCTCATAATAATTCAAATGTATTACAATAGCAATGGGCGTTAAAAATCTTTGCAAATACCCACTGAATTAAAATAAGAGTACCATATAGTCACTAAAGACTACTACGTCAGTGATAGTTAATCATCAAATGGAGAGGGAAAACTCAAAAACATTTGTTGTTTCTTCCGTCTTCGTTTCGTCTCTGAAGTCGAAGAAAAAGGAATAAATGATTAATCTATTCCTCTTGACACGTTAATTTTTATAACCATATCTTTGAAATCTTCTTCGCTCTCCGTTCGTGCAAACGTTCATCTCTTCGTACCCCAGTCTCCAAAAGTGAAAAAAAAAAAAAAAATGGAATCATGAAATCCGTGATATATAAGGATTCCCCGAACACCTGACTTCATACCTGCCTTGAGTTCGCCATGTTCTCACGAGCCTCCCTCACCACATAAACGACCATCGATGATGATCTGGACAGGTTTGCTTTATTCAAAATATTATGTTATACCCAACGTACTCGAAGAGATTTTAAACTCTGCCAAATTGTTTCTCTTTGGCAGATGGCTTTTTTGAAAACTTATCTATTCACCCCACACCCGGTACCGTTTGGTTACGATCCTTCGACATTTTTTACCAACAAGAATATCGGTTTATTTTGAATTTTTTAGAATTTTCCTTGTTTAGTTATGAAATTTACTTTTTTGAGCAATGTATTTTGTATTTTCAAATTCTAAATCTACTTAAATTCAAAGCTAAATTTTATACCGGAAGAGGAAAAGAAAAAAGAAGAAAAATGTTTGTTTCTCGTCATTACATCAATCGAAATGTTGTCAGGAGTAATTGAAGTAAGCTATCTGTTGTTTTCCTGATTAATTGTGTAGATTTTATGTGGGTTTTTTACTAATTTAATGCCTCTTCTGTTTCTGAATTTTCCTTCTGCCTCAGTTGCTTTATTAGAGCTAAAGAACCCGATTTGGCCTACCATTTACTGCAGTAAAAAAGCGTTTATACGTTTCCCCATGGGATTAGTGTGAATATCAATAAATGTGGGATTACATATTTGAATGTTATGAATGGCGGTTACCAGGTCGATATACACGAACAAAGACCAAAATAAAAATATATCTAAGAGAGGCCAAAACAAGAGAAGGCAACAACAATTTAATTCACAGTTACTTTCTTAACAATCGCAAACTAAACTGGTTTTAGGAAAAGAATAATCAAAATTTAGAAATAATCTGCAAAAGTTTACCGAACAAACAAAGAAGATTTTAAAGAGAGAAGTTGAATATCTTTTTCGATTTAGCTACGTAGACCAGTATATATGTTTTTCACAAGGTGGAACGTTAAGATTAATTGGTCCAAAATAACTTTGCATATTGGCAAAATATGCATGAACAAAAATTAAAATGTACCTTTGTATACAATAATTATTGTTTTTACATCTATCATTTTCAGAAATGCCGTGATACGACTAATATACATTGATTCATCTCAGACTTTCTTTTCCGGTTTGATTGTGTACATTTGCTGTACACAGACAATTTCTTTTTTCTGTCTGTATTTTTATAATTACAATTAGACGTTCATTTAATCTGAAAATTTTCCTCGTCTTTGTAAAAACGTTTCAGCGGATGAATACTCCGGCCAACTTTTTATTTATATTTCTGTGATGAAATATATTTACGATTATACATTCAATGGTGTAATGGTTATCGTCGTAGGAAATGGAGACGGCGACACGAGTTCAAATCCTGGACGAGACTGATTGCATTTTACATAGCACAAATACCCTTGTGAAAGGTATAAATCCAATTATTCTCCCTCCAGCTATGGGTAAATAGTAGGAAAGACTGGGATCTTCAGCCTTAGTTAGACAACTAGTCTAGGAGAAGGAAAACTCTGAATTTAAACCTGTTAAACTCCGCTTAAAAATTGACCTTGTGTCATTTCCTGCCCGAGCAGAGGGGTTGGGTAAATAGGATTATACATTTAATTTTCAGAATACATTCCTTCTTATTTTATTAGTGTCTTTAAGCAATGTTTCTGTCACTGTAATTCCCGGGTTATATTTCTACATTTATACCATTTTATTTTTCATTGTTGTCTTTATCATAGGTCTTTTTCTTTTACAATGCAGACATATCGACTGATGATCTTCATTTGGTCAAGAAAAAAAATTGTTTTCTCATTTCTTAACTCGTCGAATTAATTTTTTCTATTCTATATTAGAGTTTACTTTTTCATATTTATACGGCCAGAGATACATCCAGTGTATTCTAACCAGCGTCCACAGGTCAAGCTTCTATTGTTTATTTCTAAGAATATTTTCATGGATTCCATCAGAATAGAAGAATCTATAGCTCCAAAGAGTAGGTAGCATCTAAGGAAGGAATGTTTATTTAAACAGAGTCAGTACTATTCTTTAATAAATCTATTTAGATTATCTTTGAAAAGAGTTTGCCATTATAATACATGTAAAATTAATCACCCTTGAAAAGAAATTGAACAATAAATAGCCATCTATATAATGAACAACGTGACCTTATCTGTCTGTTTCTTTATTTGTCCCTTAGTTCTGATAGAAAGTAGTATCTACTCACACTGTCAAGGATCACTGTGTATTATCAGTTGAGAAGAAAATCTCTGGGTTATATTTCTGAAATACCAGAAGCATGACTTCTAGGCTACCAGAGAGTTTTATAAGCAGTTTCATCGGCAGGGTTAGGGTTAGGGTAGGGTTAGTGCACGCAGGTAGTTATATCGGGACTTATAACTAATACATTTTCTAATTAATCCCTCCCTACTGCGGGTTGATATTTATGCAGACTGTCTGAACACGTCAATTGAAGCAGGATATGTTTGCTGCTTCTTTTAATTCTTTTATACTCAAATACGAATCAGTAACTATTATTTAAAGTTACTTCCCTATTCCCAGAAAGTAAAATTGGAATAACTGGAATCGATTCATTCTGAAGAAAAATAAAACCACATTATTGTAAATATACGTGGTATTTTCAATAAGTTTTTCAGACATTTTTTACAGGCATTTAAAATTGTCGTATACTCTTGAATCTTGATTTATTTCTAATCGACTAAATTGTTTTACCAGGTGCAACTATCACGAGTCAACTTAACAATTGTTTGAATTTACCGCGCCAAACTTAGAAATTTAGGATAAATTAGTATAGATTCTTGTACCGACAAATGCAAACACTCCCAGATATCACAAATTAATGCCCCCCCCCTAAAAAAAAACGGCCAAACCAAACGCTAAAGAAATATTCGTAATGGAACATTCTAGAATCAGGTGGCCTTATAAATATAAGGAAAGATATAAAAGCTTCATAAATATGTGGATATATATGAAAAAAAAAACCCAAAAAAAACCTAAACAATTGTGAGGGAAGACTCGTTGGGTAGAGGTTAGTACAATTTTCTTTTTTAAAAATAACACTGGATTTTCTATGACTTGTAAAATCTGCTGGTGAATTTTTGTTATATTTTAATCTAAGAATCTTGATTTATTTCTAATCGACTAAATTGTTTTACCAGGTGCAACTATCACGAGTCAACTTAAGAATTGTTTGAATTTACCGCGCCAAACTTAGAAATTTAGCATTCCACCTCCACTAAAAATAAATAAAATAAAAACATGGTAGGGCCTGTATCGGATGACAAGATAAAATATATCCCAAAATTTCTTTGAATATACGTCAGTCCTGGACTTTAACTAAGTTAAAACTTAAGGTGAAAGGATTTATTTTTATTTTTATTTATTTTTTTTTTCTACTTTTATTTCTATTTTATTTATTTATATCTATTTTTATTTTACTTTATTTTTTTATATTTATTTATTTATTTTATTTTTTTAATTTATTCTTATTTTTTATTTTTTATTTTTATTTTTTTTCCCACGTACTCATGGGAAGCAGCATAGTGTACGGGAAGGTGTTCGAATTCGCAATGCCTAATATTTCCTGAACGTTGGAGTCTTGCGGCTTAACGCTCAGGATTGTCAGTTCGATTGGGGAACTACTGCTGCTCATCTATAAGAGTGGCTTCTATAGATGAGAATAAAAACAGCCATCGAAAGATAACCATGACTCATACTCAAACCACATTCACAAACCGCATCGCTCTTCGCACGGGTAAAAAAGGGACGCGTTCTGCTGTGGTTGGAGCCCTGGCCTCAGTGTTCGAAAAATCAGCTACAGAGCTCAAACTACTAAAATGCAAACAAACAATACAGATAGCGACATTTAACGTTAGAACCCTAAATAGAATTGGTCAACTACCAGAGCTAACTGCATCAGCCGTAGAACATAAGATAGACATAATCTGTATACAAGAACATCGATACACTCATACCGAAGATATCAAATATCACGAAACTGGCAATGGATGGATGCTGGTGACTATATCGGCGTGGAAAAACTCTGTCAATGCATCGGTAGGAGGGGTGGGAATGCTTATAGGACCAAGAGCGTTAAAAACACTTAATAGCATTGAGAGAATACAACCTAGGATGATGGCCGCAACGTTTAATGGCAACCCCAAAGCAACGATCATCTCCTGCTACAGTCCTACCAATGTCAGCGAAGAAACCGAACTTGTCACCTTCTACGAGGAGCTATCCTCCCTAGTACGTAGCATTCCGAAACACAACCTGCTAGTCATTGGCGGAGATATGAATGCACAAATCGGGAAAAACAGAAACAATAAATACAGCCTACACAACACGTCAAACAGGAATGGACAACATCTAATTGATTTCATGATAGAAAATAGATTAACATGCCTCAATACAAACTTTCAAAAAAGGGAGGGAAAATTATGGACCCACACATACGCGAACAAGAGTAAAGCACAGATAGACTACCTCTTTATAAACAGAAAATGGAAAAATAGTGCGATGAATTGTGAGGCATACTCCACTTTCCTCCGATCATCGAATAGTCACGGCCAAAATACGTCTAAGCCTACGAAAAAACGCCACACGAACAGTGACAACTAGGCGCTATGACTGGGCCATACTTAACAACAGAGACATTAGAGACAAATATGCTTTAGAATTAAGAAACAGATTCGAAACATTACAAGAGAAGACAGAAAAAGTTACCCCAAATGACGAATATGAAAACTTTGTTGAAGCACACCTAGAAGCGGCATCAAAGTGTATCCCAACAAAACCTAGAACTAAATATAGAGTCCCTTGGGAAACGTCAGAGGTTAGAGAAAAACGTGCACTCGTGAAAACTGCCTCCAAAAGCTATCGGAAGAACCCAACAAACACAAATGCCCGAAAACTAGAAAAAGCACAATATCAATTAGCAGGAATATATCTAAAAGAACAGGCAGAATACATACAAAGTCAGATAGATAAGATTAGAGACTCGGTGGAAGATAGACAATCCAGGATAGCCTGGCAAACAATAAACGAAGTAAGTAGAAGGAAGAGCACAGCCAAAGCAAAATTGAAAGCTGCAAGCCAACAAGAAAGAGTAAAACTGTGGGAACAGCATTTCAAAAATCTACAAGGAAGCCCACCGAAAATAACGGATGAACCGATCACCAGAATTATCAGTAAGCAATTAGACATTAAACTAGGGCCTTTCACCAAAGAAGAACTCGACTCGGTTCTTAAAAAATTAAAAATAGGAAAGCTGCAGGGCTAGACGAGATCCCCCCAGAAGTGTGGAAGACTAGAAAATTCGAGGATATACTGCTCCAGCAATGCAACGCTGTCTATAGTCAAAATAGGATAGAAAGATGGATGAAGGGATGCATCCTTCCTTTCCCTAAAAAGGGCGACCTCGGATTAGCCAAGAACTACCGAGGGATAACGCTTACATCCATAGCAGCCAAAATCTACAATGCCCTACTACGAAACCGCATAGAACCCAAAATAGACAACATCCTTAGGAAAAACCAAAATGGCTTCCGGAGAAATAGATCAACAACCTCACAAATATTGACCATCCGTAGAATCCTTGAAGGCGTCCGGGCAAAAAACCTTCAGAGGACATTACTATTTGTCGACTTTACCAAGGCGTTCGATTCCATCCACAGAGGGAAAATGGAACTAATCCTACTAGCATACGGCCTACCAAAAGAAACCGTAGCAGCAATAATGATCCTCTACAAAAACACAAAAGTAAAGGTACGTTCACCAGATGGAAACACGGAATACTTCGACATTGTTGCAGGAGTACTACAAGGAGACACGCTAGCCCCATACCTCTTTATCATCTGTCTAGACTACGTGCTTAGAACTTCGATCGACAAAATCAAAGAAAATGGCTTCGAGCTGACTAAGAAAAGAAGCAAAAGGTACCCCGCAAAAACAATCACAGACGCCGACTACGCTGATGACTTAGCGTTACTGGCGAATACGCCTAATCAAGCAGACACTACTGCATAGCTTGGAACGAGCTGCAGCAGGCACTGGCCTCCATGTCAATGCGCACAAAACTGAATATATGTGTTACAACCAAACGGGCAACATTACCACTCTAGACGGAGCCTCTCTGAGGCTAGTGGACAAATTCACCTACCTAGGAAGTAGCGTCTCATCAACAGAAAACGACATCGACACACGGCTGACGAAAGCATGGACGGCTATAGGTAGGCTCTCAATAATATGGAAATCAGACCTGACCGATGAAATGAAGCGCAGTTTCTTCCAGGCAGCAGTTGTATCGATACTGCTATATGGATGCACTTCATGGACGCTAACCAAACGGCTGGAGAAGAAACTTGACGGCAACTACACAAGAATGTTGAGAGCAATACTGAACAAGTCCTGGCGACAACACCCCACGAGACGCCAACTGTACGGTCACCTACCTCCCATCACGAAAACTATACAGGTCTGACGAGCCAGACACGCCGGACACTGCTGGAGAAGCAAAGACGAGCTCGTAAGTGACGTACTACTATGGACACCCACATATGGCCAAGCAAAAGCAGGACGACCAGCCCGAACTTACATACAGCAGCTATGTGAGGACACGGGATGTAACCCAGAAGACCTGCCGGAGGTGATGAACGATAGGGAAAAGTGTCGAGAGATGGTCAAGGATATCCGTGCTGGCGGCACGTCTTGATGATGATAATGATTGGTATACATCTTATGAGATGACTGACAAATCTTTATGATTTCAGGTTCAAATGAATATCTTCAGCAGGAATTGGTATACACCCTACTAAAGCCTGATTGTCACAGCTAGTGAATTTCAAAAATGCAATCTGGACGTGATGACACTTTAGAAGAACCATATGCAATAAAATTTTGTTTTAAACTCGGAAAATGTGCCACAGAAACATATGGAATGCTTCAAATTGCTTTTGGGGCATATTGCATGAATCGAGCATCAGTTTTTGAGTGGGAAAAGAGATTCAAGGAAGGCAGAGAATCTGTGAAGGATGATGAGAGGTGTGCAAGGAGTAAGGAAGTCAATAGACCAGAGTTGATTGCCCAAAGGTTTAGGGTTAGGGTTACTATGTTGAGGTTTGAAGGGAGTTCAGGAAGAGGCCAGCACTCTTCCAATCGGGTCAGTAGCATTTCCAGCAGGACAATGTACCAGTCCACAATTTCATACTTGTCACAGATTATTTGAGCAAGATGGGCATCAAGACATTTCTTCCCCCTTCATATAGTCCAGACCTTGCTCCATGTGACTTTTGGTGATTCCCTCAGCTCAGAAGCTGTCGTCATGAGACAATTGAGGAGATGAAAGAGGCTGTGACGAAGGTCATTAACACGCTCATACAAGAGGACTTCCATGGGGCGTTCCAGAAGTTGTTGGAACGGTACAACAAGTGCATTGCAGCCGGAGGAGATTACTTCGAAGGGAACTAGAGTTTCATTGTGTACTATCAATAAAAGTACTCATACGAAAAAAGCCTGGAAATATATTTAATGATCCTCGTATATCTCAATTTTCTTAATAAATCTACAGATAATATAGTTGAATCAGAGTAAATGCTACGATACTCGAATCAGTAGGCTTACATTTTTAAAGAATAAGTGTATCGACTGTACTTACACCTTATATTGATATACTACATTCAACCTTTGGGAGTGGACTCAAACCAGTACTTACGTAGGTACCATAGGCGTTTGAATTGTTATATTCATTTTACTAGGAAAGTCTACTCCAAATCCAAGAAGAAGCCCTTATAAAACCCATGAATCCATATTTTCTTTCTGCCCAGCTATAACTAAATAAAACGATGTACTATGATTTTCAAATCCTGGTACGGCGATCGGTATCATATTTAAAGTGAATGGTAACAGGAAACGAATGGATAAGTTATAAAAAAAATAGCTGCTTGAAGGAACGCAAATAGATAAAGTTCAAAATTTCGTTGATGACGTGTTCTCAGATATCAGATATGTAATATGATTATTTTCCTTTTCTTTTGGAAAGAAAATTTTCTGATGATTGGAAGATCCCGTCGAATTTTCTGTAATTCGAAGAAGTGCGTGTATATACTTTTTTTTTTTTCGTCTTTATGGAATGTTAAAACGAGATTTGACTAAATGAGTTGATTGTTCGCCAATGATGCTGAAGACCCGGATTCAATCTCAGGTCGAGTCATACAAAAGACTAAAAAAATGGTGCTCGATGCGACCTTGCTTAGCAATCAGCACTATTAGGTAATGATCAAGGTTAGGGTGGAGAAATCCAGGGAATGGAGTAGCGCCCTCCCCTACACTCGGTGTAGTAGCTATTGAAAAGGGAGCCTCTACTTACTGATAACGAGATTTGAAGATTTTGAAAATACACACACACACACACACACTGACCCATATAGATATACATCAAATTTTAAATAATCCAAGTAGATTATAAAGGTTTGCATTTTATATTATTTATTTCTTTTGTAAATTAAGAACATAAGTGACCCGTTTTTAAACCGGAAGAAAAGATCTGTCGAAACATTGAAAACAACCTAATTAATAGAGCAAATAACCTGGAAATCCTGTGTATTTCAGAGATATAGTCCTGAAAATTTCTTGGGTACTGATACTCCACACTGATCCTAGTGTAGGATGAAAAGATAATTTAGCAAAAGTAAGAGACAAAGAAACAAACGGAAAAGGTTACGTCGTTCATTATACAGATGGTTATTTATAGTCCGATTTCTGTTCTATCTGATAATGGTTCCTACATGCCCCTCATTATATGAGTGTTTAATCGAATATAAAGAATTGCCACCAACCACCGAAAGGATGAGATATAAAGTAGATAAAAATCTTTAAAAATCCTTACTATTTACATTTTCATTAAAGCAAATGGCTAATTTTGACAATCTTTGACGGCATTGACAATCAAATTATATATATATATATATATATAAAGAGAGAGAAAGAGAGGGAGAAAGAGAAAGAGAAGGGGAGAGAGAGAGGGGCTGGGAGAGAATGACGTTGACTGTCTTCCTTTCCCACCTTTCTAAACCTCTTGTGACACTCAAAGACACTTGTGCGTAACATGTTGTCACCTCCATACACTTGCTAATCCCCAACAAGACAAAAATCTTCAGGTATATTTGTGGCTAGGTATTCCTCGTTCGTTTCTCAATGCACAGAAGTGAACGACCTGAAAAAAGGTGTAAACGAAAGCATGCACAAAAAAAAAAAAAAAAAAAAAATCCAAAAAACAAAACTGAAATGTTTGCAAAAACTAAGATTTCAGTTATATACTTCCAAGATATCATGTTAGAAGATAACACGATCCATTTATTATTATTTTGCCCATTGTTCACACAGCGCACCCAATCCACTCACTTTTCACACAGATAATATAATAGCGAGACGAATCTCAGTTAAATTCGTATTTTTTTTCTTTTTTTACTGAAGGTTATCATGACGAACCTTTGATAACCAATTATATTTCTTTTGGAATCATGACGATACTAGGTTTATTAATCTACTGATGTTTGAAATAACGTGTATTATTTCCTTAACAGATTTTCGGTTTTTGGAATAGTATGAATTTGCTGGCTAGTTGTTGATATTCTGAAAAAAAAAAAAAACTTTCATTGATTTTGAGATCCAGTTGATTTAATACTAATGCAACATCTGCAATTGATTGCGAAAGGACAGGTCTACGTTAACTTTAAAGTGGGACATACTGTGAGCAAATATGAGTTCTCAAGTTTGGTTTGGTTTGGCTTCTTTGTTTAATGGCATATCAACCTTTGTAGGTTATTTAATGCCTAAGCCATTCTCCTAGAAGAACAGTAGTGGTACTATTTAACCCACAGCTGGGAGGATAAAGGGGTCCATATCTCTCCCAAGGGTATTTGTTCGAAAGTGATCGTAATAGTGCGACTGGAGTACGAACTCACTTTCGCCGATTCCGCAGTCCATCGCTTTAACCATTACACCACGAGGACACCCCCACGAGTTCTCAGAACTTTCGATACACAACTCATTTTTTTAAAACTGAGTATGTATTGATCTCTATATGAGATGATTACAGTCGTTAAACTATTTGGCATATATTTTTAGTCTTGAGTAACTCGAAACCCATATTCAAGGTGATCTAATTTTATCTTAAGTTTGTATATATATCTATGTGTGTCTTTGAGCCATTAATGAATACTTGAATACAAACTATATAGTTTTGAATTTCACTGCACAAGATAAAGAGTGTGATTGGAACTTTGGTAAAAAAAAATATTTTAAATAAAAGACAACACTATTATATGTTTCAGCCACCAAATATCTCTCTCTTGATTTGATAAAATTATAATTAATTTGCTTCCTTCCATTTTTTAAATATATTTCTTTTTAAAATGTTAATGACTATGACGAAGCTGATTAATGTTGTTTTTTTTTTAATATTTGGCAGTAATATTCTATTTTGAATTTGTATGTTCAATCAATATAACTTTAGCACCAATAGTTTAAGTCTTCTAAAGACGTTTAAAAAGCTATCAACATTTCTTGATGAGATTTTGTTAAAATAACACTTAAATTCAAAGCATTTATCGTCAAATTTTTCAAATCAGTTAATCTAATTAATTTCACACTGAAATGTAAAAGAAATAATCTAACAATTTTCTATTCCTTTCAAACAAAATTTAATCATGAGTTGGTATAGAATCTAAAAGAAAGTTTATATTTTTCTGAAAAAAGTTTCAAATCCATTTGAAAAAACATATAAAATAGGCCATAAATAATCCAATTTTTTTTTTTGTGAAAGACTTGAATTTATTATCTGAAACTAATCAAGTGTTCTCTCGAAACAGTTTATCAAAAATATTCAATATATCTTGAATATTGACCCCAAAAAAAAAATGCTTGAAAACAGCATGTTGCCCTTTTTCAACCTAAACTATTATGCAATATAAATGTATACATATTGTCATCCAGGGACATTGTCTTTCGTTGCATCACTAATCTTAAGTGCGATTGATACGCAAAATGCGTCAATCGGGATTGAAACCTGACTGACGCAAAGTCAGCCAGATATCTTACCCCAAAGCCATAGACATTCTCCGTGTTACTGAATGAATTTTTAATTATATTTTTCATGTATATATTATCGGCTACCTGGAGAGGTCAATTTTAGAGAAGAGCTATTGCGTTTCACCTGATGTGGTAGCCGGCAAATTCCCCACCAGAGTGCTCAACCCATGTAGGGAAGCATATATATATATATATATATATATATATATATATATATATATATATATATATATTACTAATCTAATATCTACCAGCATTCACGGTACCAGAAAAAAAACGAAAAAAAAACCACCAGGAACAAGAGAAAAAAGTATCTCGAATCACCGTCCGAGGGAAAAAGAAAAAATTATAGGTCAAAAAGAAAGAAAAGGCCAACCTCGTCCGACCCCTTGAAAAAAATCAAGGGACATGCAGTTAGTTGGTCAAAAGAAAACTAAAAACCTTCCGCGAAGCCTGCAATGCTACAATTACAAAAGTGCTCAACACAAGTGGAGCCAATTATATAATTAACTTAAATCGCAAGTCAGAAATCTTCTACTAAAGTTTCACCTTATCGGATCATCAGGAAGCCTAACTCCTTTAGGCTTCCTGATGATCCGATAAGGTGAAACTTTAGTAGAAGATTTCCGACTCGCGATTTAAGTTAATTATATATATATATATATATATATATATATATATATATATATAGGACGTGTAAGTATATACATACTGGAGTTAATTATTGCGAATAAATCATCTTAAATGTACTAACATTTCTATATTACTCAATTTCGATTCCTCCAATAACGCACTTGATATTTTCATTTAGACCTTGCTGTCTAAAAGTTGATGATATATTGATAAATCTGGAATATCGTTCCGGGCAATTGACTGACATTGATCTCTCGCCCAATATTAAACTTAGGTATCTTTATTCTCCATCAATAAAGGAATCAAATATAGTTTTTGGCAAAATAAAAATCGTTTGGTTTATATATTGATACCCTGATTATTTTTTCCTCACCCAATAAATTAATATTTTTACATCTTTCAAGATAAACAACATTTTAGTCGTTCTCACGATCTGAAGTATCCGTCTTAACTCGATAAGAGTTTAAAATTGGACCACCGCTAGCGACAGATAATATGATTTGTTCGTTCCGGTGGTTCATTGTCAATGCTATTTCCTCCTATAAATGCATTTATCAACTACATTTTTATATTATGAAGTTAATTTATGGTGAAAATTAGGAGGTTTTCTAAAGAGTTTTATTGAGTAGCGCAAAAGCGAATTATTGATTGTCCGGATTATTAATCTTTACTAAGCAATAATGCAAGGAAATTATTTCAAGCAGGATGAATTTCTATTAAAGGTTATTAATTATACGTGAATAATTACTATGGGGATCCATAAACAGCTGTAAGGCTTTGAAAACATTTGAAAATTAGCTTCCGCTAAACACAACGATGCGCTCCAGGTATTCAGGTTTTATTCGTTGGAAAATATTACTTGAAGATCACCCATGATTTGGCCAACGTTAAGCAGGACATTAACGTCATTAAAAATGTTCATTTCACGATAAATAATAATACCATCGAGGAACCGTTGATGTAAATATAGATTCAGTTTACTCAATATTTTTGCCACAAAACATGTCAATGGTAGTTTTGAAAATTTCCAATTAATGCCAATACTTCTTAATATACAGTACAAAAGTGCAAAGCAATTGGGAAGTGACCCTTTTTACGAAATATTTTGAACAACTGAAAGAGGTTGTTTCGAGATATTTAAAGCAAGATTTGAAAATGAAATGCATTTCAGCAAAAATTGTTCCTTTTTGGCTTGCAGAATATAAATAATTTTTATGTTTGTCTCCTAATTTGAACATGTGAATTTGAACTCAAGTTGCAGTTCTTTTTGACCAGCGTTAAAATGATTAATTCTGGTTATTTTGGGGTAGCCCCTTATATATCCCTTTGTTCTCATAGAATAAAGAAAGAACAATAAATATTGTTTAAATCATTTGGGAATTTTTGCAATTCGGTAAAGAGGGATACGTAGAATACAGTAAAGAACACTTGGACCAACGGAGAGAATTGAACTTTCAGATAACCAAGCAATGTGGACATTAACCGCAAATGATTGCTACAAATACTTTGAAGTACTTGAATACGACTCCATAAAGCAGGAGAAAATGAAGGAACAAATAAGAAACAGGTATCCTGGGAGAATACGAAATATATTAAAAAACAGTAGAAATTTAATAAAAGTGATGAACGCTTGGGCAATATCAATAGTGAAGTACACATGACTTTTGCTAGACTCTAGAAGAGAGGAAATTAATTCGCTGGATCGATGGACCAGAAAGCTAATGACTATGCAAACGGCTGCAGAACTAACAGATTATTAAAAAAACAGAAAAAAAGATATAATAAAATGCATACACATACACACACACGAAAAAAACGATGTTAAATGAATTTTTGAAGGCAGATAAGTTACCTACATTGAGGACTCTGATCAGACAAGTAAATTAGGAATTTTTGCATCCATAAAACTGAGCTTTAAAAAAGAGCGTAAATATTGTCCACCCGAATATAGCAAACAATATAATGAAGATGAATACTAGAACCAGTGTTCATTCTAAGTGATTGATTTAACGGCATGTCAAACTGTCGAGGGGTATTTTATGCCAAGAAGTTAAAGAATAACGTTAATATTTACACGTGTTGAACGGCTCTTTCTGAAGAAATTTTTCTGCTCGATCCTACTGTTATGTTTTTTGTGTCTGACGTGGCAGACAGGTATTTTGTGAGTTACCCCCGGAGTGGAGTTTTGAGATTGTTATTGGGGAAGATATTTTGAAACAGGGTTTTGGATATGATTAAGAGATGCGCAGAATTTTGACGGAACCAGGTGTGGCGAAGATTAGGAAATATTTTCAATTGGGAAATATTGTTGGCTGAAATTGATAAAAGTTTGGGTTGCTTAGAAAAAAAAACAAAAAACAAAAAAAAAACACCCGGGATATTTTGCGCAAAGAAAAAAAAAAGAAAAAAAAAGAATGCTCGTAAGTTATTGAAAAAGTTTTATTATAAATCAGACTTAATTTATGGTACTATAGATCGAAATTGAATAAACTGGGAAGCGAACCTATAGTTATAGTATTAAGGTAAGGACAGAGAGAGGTAGATATAAGGTTGAAAAAAAAGAGACATTTTATTAGCAATTTATTATGAAACGAAAAAAAAAAAAAGAAAACAGAAAAAAAAACAAAAAAGAAAAAAAGCTACAGGACAATGAAGATTGAAAAAAAAAGAAAAAAAAGAAAGAAAAGACACTTGAATATTGTTGAACGCAGCATATGAAAAAAAAATGAGAAAGAAAGAACGAACATTTTTTTTTAAATAGACAGTACATAGATTGAAAAAAAAGAAGAAAAGAAAACTGAACATTTTTGAACTGTGATTGTAATATTGTTTTGACTTGTAAACTGAAACTTTTTGAGTTTGTTTGAGTTTAAAGGCGACATTAGAATTTTTTTTCCTGTTCATATTATGAAATTTGACGAAAACCATTAACAGAGGATGTTATACTAGGTTTACTAATAACTGTAATTATATTGATTCTAAATTTATTTTAGAATTTGGGGTTTTCGTGGAATAGGAAATATTTTGTTGGGGGTTTCTGTTTTTGAGAGAATTGGTGGCTGACGCGAGAATAGGATAGACATTCATCCAATTGGTTAAAGATTGTTGTTGGGTAGACGGCAAAGAAAGCAATTCTATCGAAGAAGTCGCCGGCCCATGAAGCTGTTGAGGGCCTATTTGGCTTCTATTTTTTTAGATTGGAGTTTCGAGGATGGAATAAAAGTAAAAAAGGCGTGGCCTACTCCAATATTTTGTGGATGATGTCACGATGATGTTTTGGATTCGTATGTGATTTTGCGAAACGAAACGAATCAGGGAAAGGCGAGGTGCCTATATATTGGTAGCCACGAGGGTTCCTGATTAAATTGAAAAGAAACCCGGCGTGGGTTTGATCAGGTAAAGCATGTTTCCTCAAGGTCTTGCAAAGCAATGGGCATGGAAACAGAAGCTTAATGAAAAAAAATGGGTAACACATTGCTAATTAGTATTTTGCGTGGACTATTTTAGGTGGTTTACAGCATGTGTGCCAGATTGTGAAACATTCGGATGAATTGTGATTCTTTGTTTTGGGCCATGATTTTTGTAGTTTATGGGGAATGCTTTGGACATTGAAGATATTGTGTTTTAGTTTATGAAATTCTCCGGTTACTCCAGGTAGGAACCTGTTGAGCAAAGAACTGGAGTGTGGTCATGAGGAATCCAGGCGAAATGTATTGCTGGAATGACCAGGGTCACTAAGTTTGTGACCAGGATCTAGGACCAGAGTATGGTTCTTTTAGGGTTTTGAAATTTCTTCAAGGAATTATGGAGGGCCCGTTGTGTTGAGAGGATAAAGCATGCATCCGTACTGTACCTTGATGCACACATGCTAAGATGGCCAACCACGCAAATATAGTAAGACAAATTTAGATAATAATTAGCCGGGCAAGTGTTATATAGAGAGGAGGTCGCCTTCAAAGTAATATATTATTTGCTGTATTTCAAGTGATTCTTTTTGTGTTTTTAGCCATCTATTGTCCTTGTAAATTATTCTGTAAAATATGTGTGAGGGTGATGGAGATGAACGTGAAGAAAATTTCACATGTGGAATTTTGAAAAATAATTAATGAAGGATTGTTATGTTTTGACCTTCTGACCTGGCCAAAAATGCCATTCAAGGTGGTGCACCGGAAGGAAGTGACACATCCCCGTCGCTGGAAATCGGAAGAGGTTTCGTAGGCGTTGAGGCGTGTCTATATTACTGCGTGGGAGTTTGAAGGTAATATAAGGCCGACGAATTGAGGACAGTGGGAGATAGGCGAGAAAGAGGGCAAGCAGTACAGTGGAAGACGGAAGTAGACGCTATGTAGTAAGGAAAGCCAGCACACAGAAGATTTTACTCCAGGGTCCGGTTGAGCAACCATGGAGAACGAGAAAGACACAACGCTGACGGCCATAACTTCGGGGTCAAAATATTTCAGTAATGTTCGGTCCCCAGCTACCTCTCACACGCAAACTTTGAGTAACCCTTTTCGAAACCTTACAAATAAAGTGAGAGGTAAAATATTTTATAAAGAAGTCTTCCTGCGTCTTCTTTCCTGCGTGCGTCGTTTGTTCTTGCGACTTTATCATCGTGCGTCTATCTATTATGGTGTCGTTGTGATACTGCATGAACATGTATATGTGTATATAAGCATATTTATTATATGAGTATATAACACTACGTGTGCAAAAAATTTTTTAAGGTAGGACAATCTACAAACATTTCTTTGACCTGTAAATTGGACCCTAACAAGTATTACCATTGTGGACCTGGGAGTAATGGCTATATAGGCTACTCTACACTCCCAAACTCTATTGAACTTGATCCTCACCATCAGATTATCTTTTACGTCATAATCGTGACACACCATATTTTGGGACAGGAGTCTCATCTATCAGGCTTTTATTGGGTCTGCTTATTCTAAAACCCATGGATAGGGTAGACTATTTAGTTGCGTAAAAAAAGTAATATGAATATTTTAACTCTGCGCATTAATTAAAAAAAATCAAATGCACAATTTAGTATTGATCGTATTTAGTTGAATAAGCAAAAGTCAAACGTCTTTTGCTTTGATATTAGTTTTGGATACTTTAAACCAAGAAAATAAATGATCGTCTGAAGAGGAAAAACAATATTTTTAAGAAAAGCGACTTTTTCAGTTGGGTCGAGTATTTTCAGTCCTGCTGAGGCCATGAAATTATTAAAGGTTATTTTGGTTGGAATAGTGACAAATGAAGCACAGGAATGAAAAATGGTAAAATAACATCCATTCGTGGAATGTAAGCGCAAGAAAAAATACACTGGACAAACTTCCAGAAATTAAAGAAAAAAAACCATTCTGCTTTTGTTTTATCTAATATCCAAATCACTTACAACAGACCAGTTATGGTGAACTTAAACGCCATTGAACTTGTCACTTTAAACTACCAAGAAATTTACGAAGCCACTAAAGTCAAAACATGACAAGCATTTATAGTTGTAACCACCACCACCACCACCACCAGGTTTCTAGAAGACTCTACGAAGGAAAGATAAGGTTGTAATTCATTTTTCTTAACACAGTTAGTTTGACATTCTTTGTTTTGTTTTATTGTTTGTTATTTATGTTTTTATATTTTGTTAACCTGGATATTCCATTTTTAAGAAGCGGTGGCTCGTTGTAATTACATTCTTTTTTTTTTCTTTTAAAACAATGTTGTATGAATGTAAGCCGTTTAAAAAAAGTCCCATATAAAACTGGGTTCTCTTGTTGATCATCAATTTTTTTCTTTAACCAGTGTGGACAGTAAACTATTGTACTACTTGTACCACCACGTGGTGAACGAGTTAACGGGTATATCGCTACGTCTTAAGTGGTAGTCGGACCCTGTTGTAACCTTGCTGCATGAAAAGGTGACGAACACACAAAACTCTGTCTTAGTGAACTAAGACAAAAGTGTATCCGCTACTACACGTTTAAAGTCAGGAAAAAGAATTAGAGTATGAATACTGAGCCACCTCCGTTAACTGAACACAGGGAAACAACAAGTTATAAAGAGAGAGAGAGAGAGAGAGAGAGAGAGAGAGAGAGAGAGAGAGAGAGAGAGAGAGAGAGAGCAGATACAGACCTTGATTTTTCTCTTTAACTTTCTATGACAGTTACAACATGCTTGTTTGCTAGTTTCCTCTCAACAGTTGCGCGTCTGGTGTGAGACCCCTTTTTGGAGCTCACCATAAAATGAGGGCCACAGCCCTTGACTATCTTCACATGGCCGTTTTTAGTCTTTATCTGACCGTCTTTACCACGTCCCATCTCCCAGAACTAGCTTTTAAACCTGAGTCATCACTTTACTTCCACCTGGTGTCAGAAAGAAGGAACATATCCGTTTCCGGTGGTTCCACACTTGCGCAGAAGATTTGGGAAACTCGGTTCTTTTCTCGTCATTTTTAATTACTATTGTTATTCACACATGACAGACTGACCTACACCGAGTGCTTTGGCTTAGCCGTTCTGCTTTTTTTCTAATTTATTTATTCATTTATTTATTTTCCAAGTTCAGTTTTATATGAACCATTCAATTACGTTACTCTCCTATGCGCTGCAGATAGAAGGCGTCAGCGCATTCAACAAAGCAAGTCACTGAACATACGCAACGTATTTAATATCAGAGTTCCATTACAGATCATCTACAAAATAAATATGCATTCCTGCTCAAATTCGTTTTATAAAAGCCAGTTTTCTTCTAGCCTAAACAAATGAGGATTTTATTAATTTCAAGTAAAACATTATGAAAGCTAAACCGATATTATAAGAAATTGTTTATAATCAAACTTTACTGAATCGAAATTATGCAACCAACAATCTACAGCTATGAAACTGATTAATCAAAATTAAAATTTCAACACCTCCGTAACAAAAAATTTAATTGCATATATATATATATATATATATATATATATATATATATATATATATATAAAACAAGGAATGAAATGAATCACATAATATATATAGAAAACGAAAACGAACGAAAAATATATATTGGTGTAGTTTTGATGATTTCAGTATTGTCAATTTTGTTTATCTCTATGCTAACGCGTATCGACTTCAAAATTGTTTAATACCGAAATTCTATTTAAACTGTTTTACGTGTGATAAAAGAAATAATCATAACAGATAAATCTTCATTTCTGTAGGAAATAATCATCAGAGCAAAAGAATATTTCTTATGAAAACGATATAATACAGGTTAATATGTTAAATTTATTACGTCATGAAGGGGAGTTTTTTGTTGTTTTTTTTTTTAAAAGAGGGTAAAAGCGTTTTACGATTTCAGAAACAATTTTTTAACGGTTTATTATTCTATGTGTCAAGAAAAAGGGGTCTAGTGTGACAAGTGTATTTTGAAAACTTTTAGCTTTATTTTTGCTAGAGAAGATGATATTTTGTAAAGAAGACTTGTAATATCGTGTCAATACATAATATAGAAGACGCTTCAATTATTCTGCGTTTATCTCTGTTGTAGATAAAGGGAAATATATTCGAGTTTTAGAAGTCAAATGTGTGGTTGGTTGAGATATGAGTGACTAAGAAATTTATTGTGTTAATTGTTTTAAAATCTTTTTTTGTTCATAAATTCTTTCGTTTAGATTTCATCTAGTTTCGCCTGTGTATTATTTGTTCCAATCTTAACAACGGGTTTTATGAAGTCCTGTATTGGATAAAAGATTTGTTTTTGGAGTTATTTTTTAATATCTGTATTATTGTTTTTGTTATGCGGGCAGCCGTTTTAATGTCTAAGTAATTTAATTTTTTTCCAATGAGGACAGTTGTGGGATTCCGAAGTAATATTATATGTTTTTTTATACAATTAGAATTTGAGCTAGGTTTGTGATCGTTATTGTTATTGTAGGATGTACGTCTGTGGATGTTTGTGGCCTTTGATTTGTCACGATGAATGAAAGAAACATTCTTTTGCCCTGATAATGACTTCCAACTCATATGAATATTTATTTATTCTGATTATTTTATTTTTTACACTTAAATTAATTTTAAAAGGGTCGTTTTTGTATCAAAAAATTTTGAGGTCGATAGGCGTTGGCTTAAAATTAAACAAAACAATCTAGCAAGAAACAAATCAACAAAACTACAGTAATATATATATATATATATATATATATATATATATATATATATATATATTCATTTCCATATATAATTATATATACACTTATTTATAATATAACTACTTTATAAAAGAACCTTGTATCCGAAACCTGTTTCTCTGTTCCTTTTCAAATGAAAAAAAAAATGTTCTCTTAATTTTTCATTATTCTGATGTTTGCTTGAATTTTGTCAGCAATATTCTGAGGCATTCGCTAATTTGATGCGTAGTAATTATCCACGCCCAAGAAGGATACCTCTATTAATAAAAAAACGTCTGTTGGAATAAACAAACCCTTCTTCCTTCTAGATAGTATACGATATATAGATGTTTCTGCTTCTCATCCGTTTTCAGTTTTTTTGCAGAGCGTCATTATCATACAAAATTCATTTTTCATTACAAGTGACGATAATATTGAGGATTGATTAATGCAGCCTTTTCTATTTCTGTTTTTTTTTTTTGTTTCTAATTCAACTGAAAGCAATTATTGAGTTTTCTTCTCATCAATCTCGCTAATTAAAACGCGTTAGAGTTTGCAAAGAAATACCAAAAAAATTCAACCACAAAATACAATTGATAATCTTAAAACGAACATTTCTAAAATTGCTTTTAACATGATTTTCTTTGGAACACACGCACACAAACACATACATCCTTCACAAAAAAGCTCACATACTCATACACACACATACTCTCACATATATATCCATATTTTGGGGTATTTAAAAGAATATACATATAATCGCGTGTGTGTGTGTATGTGTGTGGGTTGCATGTATGTGTGTTTGAAAATAAAATATTAAAACTATTTTCTAATCCCTTGAAACTGATTTCTTAAAGAAATGAATGAATGAAAAGTCTGTTGATGAAGATATCTTGTAGCCTTTTACTTTGTTTTAATACCATTAAATAACTCTGCCATTAAAATCCTTAGTAATTTCAAAATATTTGTAGTTTTTGAAACGATTTTCATAGAAATTAAACATCCTTAACTGTTAATTGAATACCAAATCATCTATCTATCTATCTATCTATCTATCTATCTATCTATCTATGCAGACTATTTAAAGACGTGTGGTTCAACAGAAACCTGAAGAAGGTCACAAAGATCAGAATGAACAGAGTAATCGTCCTTGGCACCCTTCTACATAGCCCACAGTCGCGATACATTAATCCTTATCAACTTTGCTTCCTCCAACGCTTCTACCAGCGCTGCCTCCCGACTATCCTTAATATTAACTGGAGTGACTTCGTCATCAATACTGAAGTCCTTGAAAAGGCAAAAATCACAAGCATTGAAGCCATGCTACTGAAAGCCCTGCTACGCTGAGCAGGACACATCTCCAAAATGATGTATAATCATCTGTTCTGTATCATACTATGAGGTGAGCTTTTCGCTAGCAATTAAAACCGAGGGGCACCCCCCACAAAAAATGATCAAATTTTTTTGGTACCTGTTACATCAACCGTCACCGTTAGTCATCTTTAGCTGGGAATAGTGACGCCTGGCATCACACAATCAGCCATACTGTCTACTCCAGAGATTCACTCTCAATGATAAAATGCAAAGTAAGAATAACGCAACAGTATGCCAAAATTTCCTGATTACGCTTTTATCCCCATTTCGGATCTTCGTTTCTCGAAACCAAGTCAGTAATATATATATATATATATATATATATATATATATATGTGTGTGTGTGTGTGTGTGTGTGTGTGTGTGTGTGTTGAGGGGTATTTTTCTGTTAGTCCAAAGAAAGAAAAAAAGTAAATATTTCAAAATAAATCGGTCCACAAAGAGATTCATATTTTTTTAAGAATCATTCATTTCGTTCTTACATATTGTAGGTTTCCAGTTTGTTGCTTTCATCAGAGAACATTTAACATTTTTTCAGGTGTGGTATCGGTTTATACAGATGTCACTATTTCGTGTTAAATTCCTTGTAGGGGGTGTTACTTTCTTTCTCTTCTTCCTCTCTTTTTATGAGTATGTCTTCTGTTTGACCTCGTGGAGAAGCTTTTTTTCTTATGAATATGGTTTAAAATTTGACTTCAAATAAAAGAAAAAGACTTCATAGAAAGATCAAACCCACGGTGAATAAAACATAACTATACATACTCACAAACATACGCATATATATATATATATATATATATATATATATATATATACAAAAAAATTTCTGTAAAACGTAAATATCCAGTCAAATTTTAAACCACTTTACTTCCAAAGAAAAAAGCTTCATAGAAATATTCAATATAAACAATTCACATACACAAAGACAAAAGAACACAAACACAGAGGAAAAAAGTAAAGAAAAGTAGCTGATAGTTGAATTCTAAACAAACTTAAGAAAAAAAAAAACACTAATAAACTTTATAGCACGTCAACTATACATACATACACACAAAAACACTCTACAACTCAGAGTAAAACAACATAAACATTTATAGCATATCAAATATCAAATAGCATATCACACAACAGTAAACTGTGTAACAACCAACTATAATCATGGAGGAAAGATCAGACCTGGTTTATTTATAAAGCATCAAATATATGGATGGCAGTAAAAATATATAAATGACAGAGAATCTCAACTCGAGTGGACATTTAAAAAAAGACACTACGAATGTAATGAATGGGCAGACTCTTGTAGAGAGTGTTTGGTGGAAAGGTTGTGTATTATTGGATAAAGCGAATACAACAATTGCTAAATAAACGATCAGAGATGTAGCAGAGTACGCTACTTCTTTCTCTAGATTGCTCCACTTTAACCTTGATCCGTACCTTACAATTCTGAATGTAAAGCAAGGTTGCATCAAGAACCATTTTTGTGTCTTTGGTATTTTTCGACCTCAGATTAAACCCCGGTCTCCCGGGCCATTGGCGAACACTTTGCTCAGTTGACCAATGGGCCACACCGATACGCAGTACACCTAGCTTAAAAACACAGATTTGTATGGGGATAAATATATTTTCATATTCACTGGTCTTGAAAATATATGTGTATGAGCGTATGTGTGCGTATACATAATTACCAACCCCTCCGCTCGGGCAGGATATGACACAATGTCAATTTTTAAGCGGAGTTTAACAGGTTTGAATTCAGAGTTTTCCTTCTCCTAGACTAATTGCCTAACCAAGAAGAACCCAGACTGTCCTACTATTTACACATATCTGGAGGGAGAATAATTGGATTCATACCTTTGCCAAGGGTATTAGTGCTATGTAAAATGTAATTAGCCTGGTCCAGGATTTGAACTCGTGTCGTTGAGTCAATTTCCTACGATGATAACCATTACACCATGAGCACCTATATACATATATATATACATACATGTATAAACATGCATACATAAAAACACCCGTCACTAATACACACATTTATAGGAATCCTTATCTCAAACACGCAAAGAATACATATACTTGTTCACACAAACCTATTACTCACAAAAAACAGGCATACATGCACTAAACTTAAGAAAAAGTGAAACTGAAAAGCGAGTGAGAAAAGAATAAAGATTATCATTAAGGAAACTACCAAAAATTGTCACGGCCAATTAACTCCAATGAGACTGCGACAGACATTATACTTTGAGTAAACAAGAATCTACCAGAAAAATCTATGAACCTCCCTCTATAAAAAAGATAAGTAGGAGTCAACAAACAATTCAATCGCTTGAAGAGCACGGGGATATACAAAACATATGTTGCACAAACATATGAATATATCTATATACGTAATTTATATTCCCTTTTTTGTTGGCCCAAAGAGAGAAAACATTAAAAAATTCAAAATGAATAGGTCTATTGAGTGATTTATATATTTTTAAAGAATTATTTTTTTCGTTCTTTCATGCGTGTTTGTTTCCAGCTTGTTGCTTTCGTCAAAGCACATTTAGTATTTTACAAGGTTTTTTGTTTGGATTTGGCACGAGGCCATATTAATGGGGTATCCAATGAGATTCGGACTCACTTGTAATTCTGTATAAATTGATAAAAAATCTCAAAAAACATTCAACTAACAAACCTACATGAGTGAGTTCCAGAATAATAATAAATATATCTTGAATTCCTAATTTGAAAAAAACTTTTGGAATTTTCATTTAAAATATGAAAACTTCATTGAAAAAAATTAAACCAACATTAAACGGAACTTAACTACACACATATACAGAAATAGACTAAATACACACACGCACACACACACACACACACACACACCCTGAATAAATTAGTTGTCAGTTGAGTTTTATGCCACACTACATAGACACACACACACACTCACTGACTCAGTGAGGAAAACAAATAAACTCTTAGGCATATCGAATATCCAAAATTATTTAGAAAGAAGAGAAAAAAACGAAAATATGCATAGACATATATGGACACGAGCAACCACGCAGATACACTGACACATTGAATATACTCTCGGAAAAAAGGAGAAAAAGAAAAAGAGAGAAAGAGAGAAACAACACTTACAAAGATGAAAGTTTGTCGCGGACAATTAACACATTAATGCGACCTGAAAATTTTCAGATAAAAATTGAGGAATTTTAAAGAATAACTTACCTTATCAAAATAGTCACCATTATATAGATCAAAGACGCCGCCGCTATCAAACATTATAAACTTCTTGATGAAAGTGTAAACACTGGAACCGAGTGTAGAAGAAAAATAAATAACTTCGAAAATAAATCTACTGATGGACCTATTCATTTTAATATATATATATATATATATATATATATATATATATATATATATATATATATAAGTAAACTATTGAAAAGAATCCGGCTGTATGGCGATAAATTGAAAAAACAAAGTAATCGAAAATTGATGAATTTATTACGAAGGAAAGTCAAAGGTAAAAGGTTTTTGGTCTTAATAAACCTTCATCGAGACTTAATATGGCGGTTCCTTTGTTTAACTTCATTACCTGCGATAAGCACGTGATAGATTTTCGAAGAACAACGCTGATAGCATGATTGAAAGGATTTATGAATTTCCTTTGTATATATTATCCTCCCAATGGTTTTGTATTTTATTAAATATCCATCGTTGTTCTATCAACACTTATTTCACAATTTTAAAGTCCAGATGAAGGTTCTTGAAGACCGAAACGTTTTAACTTCGACTTTCTTTCGTAATAAATTCATAAACTTTTAGATTACTTTGTTTTTACCATTGCTCTCTCTCTCTCTCTCTATATATATATATATATATATATTAGGGTAGGTCGATTTTGGAACTCTAAAAGAATAACGCGGTGAAAGTTGCAAAATAACATAAGAAATTACCCCACGAAATATTTTTTTCCAAAATTTTGTATTTTTTTTTGCGAAATCGCATTTAAAGACATAATATTTTGTGATTTTAGTCGTGATATCGGTGACGCTGGAAACCTGTATCCATAAAATTAAAACTGAGACTAAAGGAAAATTAAATAATAAAATTTATTAAATAATTGATATTTTTAAGTTTATTATCCATTTTCATATTATGTTTAATTAAATGACCAAAAACAAAAATAAAATACATTAAAATATATAGTTTAAAATACAAATAACAACTTACTAAACCTCGTTTTATTTACTGGATATTTTTTCGGCTTTCACCGGTGGTAAATATCTCTCCGGAGTACTTCGGTTTGTTTATGTTTTTTACCCTTATAATCAACGCAAATATATATATTTCGCAAAGTAGACATACTATTAGAATATTTAAACATTTTATAATTATTATAATTTATTTTTATTTTAAAATTTAGTGTTTTTTTAAGTGAAAAGTCGGTTTACGAGTTAATTTTTGAACTAAACAGTACAATACTGTTGTTTGGTAAGTAAACATTATTACTTTTTTAATGAATTTCGAAATTTATTTACAATTTTTAAAAAATATCTTCGTGTATTTTCAGACAATATATATATATATTCTTTTTACAGATATTTTGATTAAAAATGGTAGGAAAAAACACTGGAGTTTCCACTCGAAATAAAGGTGCAATTAAATTTTCAGGTTTACCATCACCATTGGATAAAACTGAGACAGGAACTTGTCGACAAATAATTCAATACAGCTATTTTTTAATGAACACTTATACCCACCTTTCTTGATTAGGTATTTCTAAATTAATAGCAAAGGACGTGATAGATATTTGGAAGGCTGTCAACCCTCGTTTGCCTTTGTTAAAGGAAATTAGTGTTGTCAACAAGGTGAAAATTCTATGCTTTCAGAAGGCAAAGCAAATAAGTAGGAAACATCTACCTGCTGGCCAAACAAAATTCTGGAAGGAAAAGTTGGATACATTTTTTGATATATCATCATGTTCGTGCAACCTGCCAATTTTAAGCTGTGACAATATTAATGTCAAATGCACCAAAGAAAATTGCCAGACTAAGCACATCATCTGCACTTGTCCTCTGACAAAAAAGCCAACAAAAAAGTATGAAGATATCCCCACCAATAGCTTCAACATTATATGTTCAGGGTGATTCTTCCCATTCTTACTCATCTTCTCCAAGTGATGAAACAGAGGATTATAAACAGCTAGATAGTCCTCTCCAAGTGCTTTATAACCTCACAAAAATTTCAAGGTATACTCTTGAATTAGTTAGGGGTGATATATTTTCTAATCTTGGAGCCAGCCTTGCCCATGCCTTGCTCTTGGATTTGAGGGCTATTGGCCTTTTTATCCCTAATATAGATACAAAGAATATCTATATGGATAAATGTAAAATAGAGCAAAGGCTAAAGTGAAAACAAATGCCTATGAAAAGCAAAATGAAAATGTGGAGAATCTTCTTTGTATAGGAGTTGATGGGAGGAAAAAGACACACTACACTACAAGGAATCAGTTGAAAAAAATCAAAGTAAAATTCTGAAAAAAGCCAAAGGACCTAATGCCACTTGACAATCACAAAGGAGACACCAAATGAGAGTATATATTTGACTCACAGGGTTCTTCCTGATATTGGTGCAACTAGTACACTATTAACGCTGTCCTTGTTGACAACACGAATGCAAATACAGGCTGTGAAGGTGGACTTGTTACACTTTATGGAAAAAAAAAATCTTCACACAATTGGTTGCTCCTTACATCAAAATGAACTTCCATTTAGAGCTCTATTCAAACATTTAGATGGCACCACAAAAAGCCACACTACATTCAATGGTCCATTGGGTAAATTATGTGAAAATGATTGCCATAATTTACACCCCAAATCTTTTTCAGCTGTTGAGAATCCCCTGGAGTTTCATTTTGGAATGAAAGATATGGATAGCCTTAGTAGTGACCAAAGACTACTCTATGAATATACAGTTGGTATTTCTAGAGGTAAGGTGGACCCTAGATTTGCATCGTGGAAAATTGGTCCATTAAACCAGGCAAGGTGGTTAACTTTGGCCATCAGGCTCATGTGCCTATGGGCTCGTGGGTCATATCCACAGAATCTTTCGACCAAACTATATAGTTTGATAAATTTTATTGTGAATGTTTATGCTATTTGTTGGTTTGATATAAAAAAGTAACAAGTTCCATTACCAGCAAATTTATATTTACAATATGATTGATAGGATACGAAAGAAACTAATTGAGGTTCAAAGGATTACATTAAAAAACCTCCAGTATAATGCCTTGGCATTACTTATGGAGAATGTTTTATTTTCAATGGTGAAATTTGATGAACCTGAAGTGAGAAAAGAGGGTATAAAAAGAATTTTGGCCATTTGGTACATTTATATTTATTCATACAAAACTGGTTGAAGTACTTGTGCCAATTTATTGAAACATTTTAAATATTACATCTGATTTCACCAAATATTATTAAAGCAGAACAAATTGCATTTAAAAATCAAACTCAAATCATTTTTTATATTCTTTCAGAAGAGGGAAGCCAGTCAAGAAAATATTTTAAATGATCCCAATATCAACTTTAAAGTTGTGCACTGGACTGTTTTAATTGATTTGTCAGTAAATGGAGTCTGTGAGCCACCACTCACACTAGACTTTTCTGACGATGAATTACAGAATTCATTGTTAACTGGTGAAAAGATTAACTTGCCAGATTTTCCTTCACATTCCCAAGGTGTGGAACGGGCAGTTAAGTTAGTAACGTAGGCTTCTCAATCCGTGTATGGCTTTGAAGCAAGGCACCAGCACATACTTGCAAAAGTTTTGTGCCAACAACTGAGACCAGCGTTTTCATCTAAGGGCTCATATACTGAACTATTTGATTCCATATATTAAAAATTATTAAACAATTATTTGTTTTTCCATATTTGTTTATTTTTTGTACTTCAATTCATATCAGGAAAAAGTTTTTTTTCAATATATTCGAATATTACTGCTTGAATAATAGCATTTTAGATTCGACACAGGTAAAGAAGGGTGGGGTAGGGGTTCAATTTTCAATTTGAATTTTTGTTATAATTTATTTATTATATTTAATAAAATAAAATAAGATTTCCTAACTTAAATACTGAAATTGTTTGGTTTTTACATCAATATTTAGGCCAAATCTGGCAAAATCGAGGACTTTTCAGTACGTGTTTATTCAAAATCTTTCATGCCAAATTAGCAAAATACCGTTGAAGATTCAGATCTAATTTTTGGTATGAGTATTTGATAGGTATAGACACAACTTTCAGTGCATTATTCTTTTTGATATTTTAAAAAAAGTGAAAAATCAACCTACCCTAATATATACATATATATATATATATATATATATATATCATGACTGCCCCTTCTTTGCATAAGAAGGCCAGTTTCTCAGCTCAGTTACATTATTCTTGCGAGCCCTATTGCCGGTATCACAAATGAGTTAGTTGTCGTATAGACATGGTTCTAATGCACCATTTTCAGTTGACTTATAAAAACTGCTGCAGACCCAAATATTTTGTAACAGAAATGATATTGCTTCTGAAAGGCGTTTGAAAAGATACTCTTCAATAATTTGCTGTCATGAAATTTCATATGATTAGCATGTCCAGCTAAGCACAGCAGACTCTACAACAGATGTTATAAACATATTCAGGCTATAAAATGTCAAGGACTGAGGTCAAGTCCTACTTCAGAAGTATTTCTTTTACACTTGAGTTTTCGATTCTCCGTTCTTCAAACCATTTACTTCTTTCATATACAGGAAAAAGTAGGTAAGAGGACCCATTTATTCATAGTTGAATAATTGTCAACATTAACGGTTCGGATTTGTCATTAAAACATCAGGGTAATATTGATATGTGATGTTGAATCTTATGAATTTTATTCAAATCTAAAATGAAGAAGTGGAAAGAAAGCCTTAACACCATGTTACTATTAAGAGCGCTCTGTTTCAAATCTATATGACATAATTAGAATTCAGACTATATTTTTAATTACGAGCAATTAAGACTGTTAGTGTAGTTAAAATACTTTATCGTATTTACCAACCCCTCCGCTCGGGCAGGATATGACAAAATGTCAATTTTTAAGCGAAGTTTAACAGGTTTGAATTCAGATTTTTCCTTCTCCTAGATTAGTTGCCTCACCAAGGCTGAAGAATACAGTCTACCCTACTATTTACCCATATCTGGAGGGAGAATAACTGGATTCATACCTTTCCCAAGGATATTAGTGCTATGGGATATGCAATCAGCCTCCTCTAGGATTTGAACTCGTGTCGCCGTGTCCATAACCATTACCCCAGGGACACCCCCAAACTTAAACTACTTTACTGCGTTCAAGGAAATGAACAATACTTAATAGAATTATTACTGTTAGAAATAATTGCAACCATTTAACTGCATGCAAACAAATGAGGTCTGTCTCGTTTAAAAAGTTAGCGATTAACTAGCGGGCTTACAGTTCCTATATATATATAAACAGAATTTGGTGTAAGATAACCTGTTATATATAGATGGGGGAACGCAGACAAATAAATTTAACCAGAAAAGTAATATTTGACCAAAATGTTTTTCAGGCGAATTAGTACATTTCAAAAGTAAAAATTAACGGAAATGGATTTTCGAATCAAAAAAGGAATCGAGATTTTTAATCTTTTGATGAGAAAAGACCAAGTGAACAATATATATATATTTTACTAAAGGAAGAGGAAGGAAAAACAAGGCGAATTTATTTTGATCGAAAAAGCTGTCAAAGCTTAAATTGTTATTTCGATCATTTCCTGGCCGGCGAAACCGACAAACGGGTTCAATATTGGGTCAAGGCATGACAAGAGGACAGCCAGTTGGGCTGAGTACAATTATCATAAAACCCCAAAAAATTAATGTACTTTTTTTAAAATTGGAAGCGTGAGAAGTTTTATTTAATCGTTATGATTTAAACGACTGTTGTTATTATTTTAGGGGCAGATTAACGGTCTACAGTGAGGAGTGAGCAGGTGACAATATTGAAGAAAAGATAAAGGCTTACCTCTTTTGGGGTTAAGGTGAGAAAAAAACAAACGGTGAACGTAGAAGGTAGAATATGGAGGGAGTAGAATTAATTAATAGAATCCAAATTATGAAAGACAAATCTCTTTGGGTTGGGGTTGGAGAAAATCGAGTACTTAAGGCAGAGGAAATCAAAAGGGGTGGAATTAAATATTGGAAGCAAAAGTAAGGGAAAACTGATATTATCAATAGCTTCGCAAAACCCTCCCTTCCTACTGGAGAGAAAATGTAAATGAACTGAGTGTGTTTTGTTCATTGCAAGAGACCAGCACGGAACGGCTAGGAGATCTCATGATACTCTGAGTCTTGATCTTTTACCAAACTCCTTAACACAGAGAACTTAAGGCGAGCGAATATAACCCCTACCTGGTATTGTCATATACCAGACTATAGAAATTAAAAAGAGGAAAGCCGACACTTTTACGACAATTGATGAGGTTTTGTGTCTGACTCTGAAAATCAAGAAATTGAATGTAAATTCATGTGCTAGGTCTTCTTTTTATTACTACTACTCATCAGGATGGGTAAATGTATGACCATTTTAAGAAATTTTTTGTAAAAAATATCATTGTTTAAAAAAAACCGAGTCCTGTTCTCTGTTGTCTTTACTTTCTTAACTGTGTGGTCTCACTCGTTCACTTATTGACTAGCAACTTTCATTACCAATTGATCTGGTGTTTGGATTGAAAACATAATGTAGGCAGATAGACAGATTGTCCGTGTCATCCGGTGACATAACCAGTCAGGCAGTTCACTCAGCATATTGAAAGCAGCGATTGTGGAAGGTGGGTGTACTGTGACATTAATTCGTGCGTTACCAGGATAAAAATATTTATGCTGATTATGTTTATTAACTGTCTCTTTAGTTAATCCATGCATCAAGTTAATTTCGGAGAGCTCTCAAGATTTTTAAATTTTCAATAGCGTAAAATAAGATGTCAAATAGACAATATCACAAATTTATTTTAAATGCTCGGAATATACTATTTTCAAGACTTTATTAAATTCAAAAAGAAAAAAATTGTTGATCTTATAGATAATTTTAAAAAAAATTATATATAATTAAATAATTTTGAAAAATAAACAACATACACAAATTACTGTTAATAAAAGTCACAAGACCGACCTAAGAGGATCATTAAATAAGTTTCCAGACTTTTTTCATATGGGCCCTTTTATTGATAGTACACACATTAAACTCTAGTCCCCTTCGGAGTAATCTTCTCCGGCTGCAATGCACTTGTACCGTTCCAACAAATTCTAGAAGGCCACATTGAAGTCCTCTTGTGTGAGTGTCAATGGCCTTCGTCACAGCCTTTTTCATCTCCTCAATTGTCTCATAACGACAGCCTCTGAGATTAGGGAATAACCAAAGTCACAGGGAGCAATCTCTGGACTATTGGGAGGCTGAGGAACTGTCTTGATGCCCATCTTAGTCAAATAGTCAGTGACAAGGATGGAGTTGTGGACTGGTGCATTGTCCTGCTGGAAATACCAAAGAGCCGACTTGAAGAGTGCTAGCCTCTTCCAACGGAATCTCTTCCTGAACCCCCTTAAAACCTCAACATAGTAACCCTAACTCTAACCCTAACCCTTTGGCCAATCAACTCTGGTGTATTGAATTTCTTACTCCTCCCACACCTCTCATCACCCGTTACAGACTCCCTGCCTTCCTTGAATCTCTGATGCAACTCAAAAACTGATGCTCGATTCATGCAAGATGGTTCAAAAACAGTGCGAAGCATTCCATATGTTTCTTTGGGATTTTTTCCAAGTTTAAAACAGAATTTTATTGCATATCGTTCTTCTAAAGTGTCAGATTGCATTTTTAAATTTCACCTGCTGTGACATTCAAGCTTTAGTCGGGTGTATTCCAATTGCTGCTGTAGCTGTTCATTTGAACCTGAAATCATAAAAATTGGTCAGTCATCTCATAACATGTATAGCAATAAGATACTGAATTTTCAAGAGTCTACGACAATTTTAAATGCCTGTACAAAAAGTCTGGAAATTTATTGAATATATATATATATATATATATATATATGTTGTTGTTAAGCCTATGAATTTAATATTGTCTTCTAAGATGTTGCTCTGCAATACTACTGAATGGATGCACCAGCTGAGTTCTAGTGAACTGCTTGGAGAAAAGTATGAATCGCAACAACACAAGAATGCTAATGCTACTGTTTTTAACAAATCCTGAAAGCAACGTTCCACAAAAGAGCTGCTGTACGGCCACTTACTTCCTATCTTAGAAATCATCCGAGTAGACGAACAAGACATGCGGGATACTACTGGAGAGGTACGGAGAAACTCATAAGCGAAATTCTTTTATGGACTTATACGTATGGACGCACAAGATTTGGCCGACCGGCATGGTCTTACATACATCAGCTATGTGTGGACACAGGAACGATGGATATGAGAAACGGAGGGCGAAAGGGAATCAAGGAAGTCTGTGTTTCCATCATGACTTAAAGAATTGCTGTACCAGGCACGCGGGCTTCAAGTTGCTTAGAGAACCTCCTGTTACTAAACATTTAGCAAAGGACTGAACTAACTCGATCTGGCGTGAAAAGCTGATTTCAGCAAGACCTTTAAACAAACAAACAAATTAAACTAAGCAGACAAAATAATTAGAACAAGAACGTGGAAGGATCTTGTGAGAATCAAACTCAATATTCAGCTGTAATTTCGCTGTTACATTTTTATACTACAAACCTGTGTAACGAGTGCGCATGTTGCTGAAGTTTTTAGGATAAGTTTTGATTTTTTTTTTTTTTTAATATTTTATGACATACCAAATCTTCAGAAATTATCAAATGTTCAAGACACCTTTGCAGAAGAAGAGGCATTAGTTGTACTATTTCACACATAGTTGGGGAAGATTAGGGTATTAATACCCTTCCCAAGGGTCTTAGTACAAAAGTGAACGAAATAGTGCGACTGGAGTCCATAATCCAGCTCGGTAACCATTACGTCACAGGGAATTCCTTTGTTCAGATTGGGAATATCTTATATAAATATTATTTTTCTGAAACATTTTCTTTCGTTTTGAATTACGGTTCTTTGATTTTAAATTAATATTGATAGTATTATTATATGTATGAGGTTTTTCTTCTTGACATTCACTATCGGAGCTGTTTGATGAAGTTGTTTTGAATTTAGCTAAAAGAAGGTAAAATATGGAAAACATTTCTAAGGAAGAGGCGTGCAATTGTAAAGGGCCGAGGGACATAAAGTCTTGGTTCATTGCATCTTATCAAGTAGAGTATTGATTTCAAAGACGATGGCTTATGTTGTGAAATATATAATATATTTCCGTGGGAAAAGACCACAAAAATCAACTAAAAATTACCCCCACCCATGAATGAATTATCAAATAACACGAATGGAATGAAAATTATCTTTCTGTCTAAATTTAGTAAAAGATTCAAGGCAAATTTTCCAGATTGTCTTATTAAACAGTCACCCGGAAAAGTATTTGAAGTCGGGTCTACTGCTCTTTACCCATAACTGTTATTAATGCGTAGTGAAAAGCAAAGAGACTCGAATCATCGTTCCGATTTTTTGCCAAATGCGCCAATTGAACCATGGTGACAGTTACAGTTGATGTTTAGTTTTCTTACTTTTTTAAATGGAATATCAACATTCTTAGGTTATTCAATGCCAGAGACATCTTTATATAAGAATAACAGTGATACTATTTAACCCATAACAAGAAAAATAAGAGGATACATACCTCGTGGTCTGATGTATAGATTTTTATTGAATAATTTATTTTTGATTTTTTTTTGCCTTAGTAAACTTTCGCCATCATTTTTCATTTCTTTCTCAGATTGATGGTAAACTTAGGTTTATCACAGCGTCTTTCAAAATCCAAAATTTCCAAATTCTGTTGGAAATTTAGACGGTATAGTTTGTAGGATCTTACAAAAATATCGATGTCAACAAATCAAAGAGTTTAAACGTATCAGAGATAAAAACAATAACCTCTACCACCAAAGAACAAAACAAAACAAAACAAAAACAACAAAAAACAAACAGCAAATGGTCCATTACATTATTCAGATTATTTTACCCACCAATTTTTAAAAATTCTTCTTTCGTCTTTGTCCCCTGTCACTTTTATCAGCAAAATTTTATACAGTGGCTTCATCATCATCATCATGTCGTGCCGCTTGCACGGATATCCCTGACCCTCTCTCACCACTTCTCCCTATCGTTCATCGCCTCCGGCAGGTCTTCAGGGCTACATCCCGTATCCTCACATAGCTGTTGTATGTATGTTCGAGCTGGTCGTCCTGCTTTTGATCGGCCATATGTAGGGGTCCATAGGAGTACATCACTTATGAGCTTGTCTCAGTTTCTTCAGCAGTGTCCTGCATGTCTGGTTCGTCTAACTGGGATAGTTTTCGCGATGGGAGGCAGGTGGCCGATTGATAAAATCAGAGAAAACGGCTTTGAGCTGACAAAGAAAAGAAGCAGAAGGTACCCCGCAAAAACAATTACCGACGCTGACTACGCCGATGACATAGCAATACTGGCAAATACACCCAACCAAGCCGAAACACTACTGCATAGTTTGGAACGAGCCGCCGCAGGCATTGGCCTCCATGTCAATGCACACAAAACTGAATATATGTGCTTTAATCAAACAGGCGACATTTCCACACTAGAGGGAACCTCTCTGAAACTGGTAGACAAATTCACCTACCTAGGAAGCAATGTCTCATCAACCGAAAAAGACATCGACACACAGCTAACGAAGGCATGGGCAGCAATCGATAAGCTATCGATCATATGGAAATCAGACCTGATCAATAAAATGAAACGCGGTTCCTTCCAGGCAGCGGCCGTGTCGATACTGCTGTATAGATGCACTATTTGGACGCTAACAAAATGGCTGGAGAAGAAGCTTGACGGCAATTACACAAGAATGTTGCAAGCAATATTGAACAAGTCCAGGCCGCAACACCCAACAAGGCTCCATAGTTGATTAGTGTGGTAAAAAACTTTTCATATACCCATCGGATATAAGTATTTTCATTTCAATTTGGAACCTGTGTTGCTTTCTGAGAAATAATTATTTCTTTTTTGTCATTTTCCATGATTACTTTGAGAGAAATAGCATGCTGATAATTTAGAAAAAAAGGTCAAAAGTTAGGCACACGCATATATATATATATATATATATATACTTTTATGTCAAAATAAAAATAAAAAAATAACTTTTTGGTGTTATTATAAATGACCATCATCAGATGCTGTAGGAAAGAATATTTTTATTTGGGTGTTTTTATATTACATTCAGCGAGAATGGGATTTGAAAAAATAATTCTAATTTTTTAATTTAAATGATTTTTAATTGAAATAATTTTTAATATATTTTTTAATCATATTTTTTAATCAAGAATTTTTTTTACGGTGGAGATATATCTATTAATATTCTTTATTTATACAATTTTTATATATTTCTTTAAAAAACAAAAACAACCCATCACCCCTAATTTGTATATTACTGAAAATTAAAAAAATTATTTCTATGTCTACATTCAAATATTATTCCTCTGCTGGTGTTTAGGACATTATCATTCAAATATTTCAATACACATATTTCCACTTCTTAGCATAAATTACATTTACCAAGTAAACAGTCAGTCGAGGTGAATCTTTTATTTTCCAAATTATAATAGGTGTTAGTCCTCGTTCTACCAGATACTAGTAATACCTAGATAGGGCAGTTTGATTTTTAATGTTGTATTTTTAAATGATTGTAGGTGGTTGTAATATCAAAATTTCCAGGTTAAGCTTGTCGTATCTATGTATGACTTATGATTAGGATCATTTTCTTTTGTAGAAATGTTAGCTTGATATTTAATATCATCAAGGTTAAATTTGCTTCCTAGTGGGCATTCATTTTTTCTTTTACAATTACGTGAATGTTTTAAGTTGTCTTGTTATTCCAGCCCAGTTGGTTTATTAATTTCTTGTTGCGATTTTCAATTACTTCAGATATATTGTTTGTACAAGAATAACTAATTTTTACATCATTCTTATAAATTATTTTTCTAAAGGGGTTATGATCTCTGAAATGTTTGTTTATTAAACCTAGAAGATATTTCCCTATATTGATATTAGGGATTTTGCAAAAGAAGGCTTAAACCAGATAATATTTCTACGTCTATTTTTATGAATATTTTTGCTTATTTTATTATCCATATTTATATACTTATTTGTTATATTGTTTCCTATATTATTTCCCTTACTGTTGTGATATCTCTTGGTTTCTAAATAATTCAGCTCATTTTTATAACCGCTGTTATATATGAATTCACTGTAAAATTGCTTATGATTATTAAATATGTTTTTAGAAGATACTAATCTGTTTATTCTAATATCAATTGCATTGGGAATTTGTTTAACTATGGATGCAGGGTGGTTAGAAGTAACATTAATGTATGTTGGTATAGCATTGGTCTTACTAAATGGTTTTTAAATAATTGTCATTTAAATTGTGAGTTACATCTAACAAATTAACTATTTTCGATCACTATCTTTAACCCCATATATTCAAAGGCTCTTGTGACTTTCTTTTATATTTTAGATGATAGGGGTCTACTACTATTGGGGATAGAAGTTAACCCATCATCTCTTTAAACTCCGACTTTACCCAAATTTAAAAACCTACCTAGTGAATCTAAAATGTATATTCCTTCTAAGTCTGCAATTTAGGCGGAATCAAATGACCTTATTGTAACATCAAAATTATCGTTGTCTTTTTCTAAGTGGTGTTATTGTAAAATAATACAGATTTCCTACATGCTAATATAATATCTTTTTCCTCCTGAGTTATATCTGTATAAGTCCTAGCTAATCTGATACTTTATAATAACAATTCTTTAGTTATGGATGGGTAAAAATCTATAATGGCAAATTGTATAAAGGTAGTTTTACTCTAATGTTTGATATTCTTAAACATTCGATAGTATCGAATGAATTCTTCCACAGAATGTATCTCGAATTATTCAAGATTTTAGAGACAACATTTTGTATTATATTTTTTTATATTAATGCTAGCTTAGTTTTTGATGGGTTAATCAATCTAGCTTTTTTATTATTTTCAGGGTTCTGTTTATGATCTTTAAAAATAATATGTTCTGTTTTTTTCTGTTTAGATTACTTAATTCTTTTTTAATATTGAGTTTATTTGTAAAATTAAATGTATCTTCATTGATTTGATCAACTATTTTGGTCTAATTAACACTTCTCTGTAATCTTATGTAGTATTTTTCTATATTGTAGAGGATCAGTTTTATATAAGCTTCTGGATTTGTCAGCTTTAATCCACATCTTATGCGAATTGTTAATGTCAGCCAAAGTTTTTTTTAATTTTTTAAAAAATTCCTCATTAATAGATATAAATTTGATATTTTTTCCCAGCACTATATAGAAAAATACTACATTATAAGATAACAGAAAAAGTATAAATTAGACCAAGATGGGGATAAATTTTCCAATGATTCAACGCTTAAAAGAGGCTACATTTTGTCTTAGGAGTTACAATATATCATTAGTTCCTTGATTGCTATCGGCACCAGAGTTTTGAGTTCAAACTCGGTGATGATCCAGCAATTGCAATTCTAATTTTCTTGCATGTTTCATGTATTACTTTTAACGAAAAACGTTATTGTTTAAAGGAGATTTGTAAAATCCTAATGATAACCAGATAAGAAAGTTTCACGTGAAAACAAGTTAATCCTATTAGAAAAGTTACCGAATCAAATTGTTTCTCACGACGACTCGTACAAAAGGAGTTGTCTTGGCTTCCTCTAAGAAAAGAAAATGATGCATGTAGAAAATACTTTTTTAATTATCTTTTTACGTCACAGCTACATTTGCAAAGTCAAACGAATATCTTTATAATTTTTATCCCGATTTAAACAAAAAATATTTATTAATTGTGAAATATCGGTATATATTCTATATATGAGTACACATATATTTATTTGAAACTTCTGTAGTTAAATAAGAAGAGATACAATTTCCTGAAATTTTTTTTTTCATTATTCTTAGCTCTTATCAACAAACTATTTGTCTCTTACAGAATGAACAATCGATATTTTCTTAAAATAAGAGAAAGTAAAATTCAGGAAAAAATATCTTACATTAAACTATTGTGTCATAACATAGTCACTAATGACTACTACATCGTTTTTAGCTAACACGCTTGGTAAAAATGAAATTTTGGATCATATTCATCATTTGAAAAATTTCGTTCTAAAATAAAGTAAAAGTTTTGTGACAATAATGTGTGGGAAGTGCTTTGATCTACCAGTTCCCTGCAAGCTATTGACTTCTGGGTATTACAATATTTCCCTGTTTCTCAGCAATAGAGGATATGAAATACAAAAACCTATAAAAAGAACGATAGCAATTTTTTTATAATTTACTAGTAAAATTAAGCAATAAAATTTTTTATAATCGTTAGAAAAGGAATCGATGAGTTGAGTTAAAATTCTGTACAAAACTATTTACATCTCATTTCTTGTTCATGTCATTGACAAAAACATAAAAAAAAACATCAGTTCTTCCTCTAGTAAGTAGTAGGGCAAACTGAGTTTTTTAATCAACTGGTCTAGGAAGCGATAAAAATTAAAACCAGCTGTACTTCGCTTTGTGTCACATCTTATCGGTGAAGGAGTGATCGGATATATCCATAAAGCACACTTCTCTCTCTCCAATAAAACCTCGAGAAGTATGTAAATCTTATTTTCGAGTGTTCTTTTCTTTTTAACGTATATATATATATATATTGCATTCAGAAGTTGGCTGAAATTTACTTACATTCAGTGAGAATGGGAGCTTGTAGTAATAATGTGATAGTCTGATAATCTTTGATTATTGTAACCGAGAATCGTGTCAGAAGAGACGAGATCGTAAAGATTTATCGCTCGAGGCGAACTAAAATAGATTTCCTAGAACTTTTTCCTTTTCGTTTTACTGAAAGTTGCCATCCAATCTTGATAGGTGATGTTAGATATCGAAACAGCAGCCATCCTAACAATCTATCTTTGGTCGAACAAACATGGTGTCTTCAAAACAGCGGATATGATATTCAAAATGACCACCCGGGGTTTACATTCAAATTAAAATACAAACACAACTACATATCTTTGGGCACCTCAGGTGGTGTAATGGTTAACAAGGTAGACTAGCAAACCTGCACGAGTGAGTTAGATTCTCATTAGGTGCCCCATTCATGCGGCCTTGTGCTACATCTAAGCAAAATGCTTAGTAAATTACCACCACTACATATCTTTTTTACTTATTCACTCACTTTCACCTTTCAAAAATAATATTCATTATTGCAATGATTTCAACTTGATGAAAGCTGAAAAAGTTTGCCATGATATCATCTAAATTTAGTATTAGGTATATGTTAAGTCTGCTGTAAGTAATGTTGTTATTAAAAAGGGAATACACTTTACACTTGATTGATATTTGTTAATTATAAATGCTGCAAATAGACATGAATCTTATATACTATGCCTTATTCCACTTACGACATATATATATATATATATATATATATATATATATATATATATATATATATATATATATATATATATATATATATAAAGTATTCTTGGTCCAGTTAAAACGGAGTTGGGAGTAATTCCATCAGGACAAGAAATTATTCATGAATGAATATTTAATATTTCCTGGTAAAGAGCTCAGTGTACCAATAATACAGAGCAATAAATTCTTTAAGAAAAAACAACGAAATCGGTCACATAGGATTATAAATTTGTTTCAAATATATATATATATGATGTAAATTATGGAAATAGTTCCGTCAGTTTGAAGAAAATCGAAAGACAAAATATTCCAAATGTGATGAATTTATTTATGATGGTAAAGTCAACGTTAAAACCTTTCACTTTATCAAACCTTCATCAGGACTTCATCATATTAGAAATATTGTTGTTTGGACAACGATGGATTTTTTTTAAATAAGAAAGTAAGAATAGAGAAAAACTTATAACCGTTCAATTAGCGTTCTTTTTGAAAATTAATACATGACTGGCACCAGAAATGTTGGTTAAAATGTGTCGAATTTCTTGGAGATACAACGAGTTGAAAGATGACAAAATGGCATTAATTTTCATAATTTTTAGGAAAGTAGAAGAAAAAGAAAAGAAAAGAAAGAAAAGAAAAAGAAGAAATAAAGGAGAAAAGAAAGGAAAAAAAAAGAAAACAAAACAAACAGACCATATATAATTAATTTGGGTATAAATATTTTTATATCGAATGTATGTATAACGTTACATATCATCATCATCATCATATCGTGCTGGCAGCACGGATATCCCTGACCCTCTCTCGCCACTCCTCCCTATCGTTCATCGCCCTAGGTAGGTCTTCAGGACAACAACCTGTATCCTCACATAGCTGCTGAATGTACGTTCGTGCTGGTCGTCCTGCTTTTGCGCGGCCGTGTGTGGGGATCCATAAGAGTACATCTCTTATGAGTTCATCTCTGCTTCTCCAGCAATGTCCTGCATGTCTGGTTCGCCTAACTTGAATAGTTTTCGTGATAGGGGGCAGGTGGCCGTACAGTTGGTGTCTTGTGGGGTGTTGCTGCCAGGACTTGTTCAGGATTGCACGCAGCATTCTTGTGTAATTGCCATCTAGTTTCTTCTCCAGCCGTTTTGTTAGCGTCCATGTAGTGCATCCATATAGCAGTATCGATGTGACCGCTGCCTGGAAGAAACTGCGTTTCATTTTATCGGTTAGGTCTGATTTCCATATAATCGATAGCCTATTGATAGCTGTCCATGCTTTCGTTAACCTCGTTTCGATGTCCTTTTCGGTTGATTCGACGCTGCTTCCTAGGTACGTGAATTTGTCTACTAGTTTAAGAGGGTTCCTTCTAGAGTGGAGATGTCCCCCGTTTGGTTATAGCACATATATTCCGTTTTGTGTGCATTAACATGGAGGCCTATGCTTGCTGCTGCTCGTTCCAGGCTATGCAGAAGTGTTTCGGCTTGGTCAGGTGTATTTGCCAGTATCGCTATCTCATCGGCGTAGTCGGCGTCGGTAATTGTTGTTGCGGGGTATCTTCTGCTTCTTTTCTTCGTCAGTTCGAAGCCATTCTCTTTGATTTTGTCAATCGATGTTCTAAGTACGTAGTCTAGACAAATGATAAAGAGATACGGAGCCAGCGTGTCCCCTTGTAGTACTCCTGCTACAATGTCGAAGTATTCTGTGTCTCCATCTGGTGATCGTACTTTTACTTTAGTGTTTCTATAGAGAATCGTTATTGCCGCTACGGTTTCTTTAGGTATGCCGTACGCTAGTAGGATTTGTTCCATCTTTCCTCTGTGAATGGAGTCGAAAGCCTTGGTAAAGTCGACAAATATTAATATCGCTTGTAGGTTCTTTGCCCGTACACCTTCAAGGATTCTGCGGATGGTTAGTATTTGTGAGGTCGTAGATCTATTTCTTCGGAAGCCATTTTGGTTTTTTCTAAGTATGTTGTCGATTTTGGGTTCTATTCGGTTTCGTAGTAGGGCATTGTAGATTTTGGCAGCTATGGATGTAAGTGTTATGCCTCGGTAGTTTTTGGCTAATCCGAGGTCCCCCTTTTTAGGGAAGGGGAGTATGCATCCCTTCGTCCATCTATCTATCGGATTTTGATTGTATACTGCGTTGCAGTGTCGGAGCAGTATGTCGTCGAATTGTCTGGTCTTCCATACTTCGGGGGGAATTTCGTCCAGTCCTGCAGCTTTCCTATTTTTAATTTTTCTGAGAACCGAGTCGAGTTCTCCTTGTGTGAACGGTCCAAGTTTAATGTCTAATTGTTTGCTAATTATTCTGGTGATTGGTTCATGCGTTATTTTTGGTGGGTTTCCAAGTAAGTTTTCGAAGTGCTGTTTCCACAGTTTTATTCTTTCTTGTTGGTTTGCTGGCAAACAATAAACGTTACATATATCTATCTTGTATTAAGTAGAACGATTATATGTATATAATTGTAGCAATCATGATATGTGAGAGGATAGAATTGGAATGAATTTATTTCATATGGCTAAAGGAAGTGTACATTTGATGGAAAGATGCTTAATGAAAGTTTGAATTATGTAGTTATTAGGAACGCTTGAAAAGCCTGGAACATGTGTTAACGGGGGGGGGGTTTAAAAGCGAAATTCCACCGGCTTCAAAAATTTGACTCAATCTTTTGTAAAAGATATAAGCTAACATTATAGCAGCATTGAAATTAAAGTTATGATTAGTTTTTGATATTTGTAGGAAAAGTTCGTTATTAAAATTGCCTAATTTACTATCACGTTTTGGCTCATATAGACGTTTTTTAAGTTTCTGAAAATGACGCCTATATATCTCATTTTACAGTCTTTAAAAGGAATAGAATAGATGCCAGCATTAGACTAGATATGTCACGAAGTATTTAATTATATCCTTTCACAAATTCTCTTGATCACTACGTTTATATACGTATAATCAAACGACCAGGGTTTTTCAATGTATTCACTTTTCTTAAGTGAATTTGTTGGGTTAAATAGAAATGTTTGATCATTTAACAATGTGCAAATAAAGTAGTGCTGTTAAATTAAATTGTCAGTATTACATAGCAATACGGGAAATACTTTAACTGTGTGCAAACAAATGAGTAATGTTTGATAGAATTTTTAGTGAGCAATACTTGAAACCCTTTAACGGCGTGCCTGAATTGAATTATTAGTATTACTTCGCAATACTTGGAACAAATTGTGTTCAAATGAATAAATAGTGTTGAATAGAATAAATGATGTTCGATAGGAATACTTGAAACCATCTAATTGTATGCAATCAAATGAACTCTAGTTAGAGTAAAAATATTTTCATAAAATAACTCGTTGAATAGTGACTTGAAAGGTCCCTTTGTTATACTGTGTAAATTGCGTGGGTGGCATAACTAGAAATAGATCTGTTTCCTAAAATTAACTGGATGCAGGTGTTTTCACTCCGGAAAAGCCGCGTAAGTTGCGTGGGTAGCGTGCTTGAATGATGTTTGTCCACACGTAACGTGTTGGCGTCAGGCTGGAGGTGTGAACATGATAATTTGCGTGGGCATCTACAATATTATATAACCACATAGGTTCTGACCTGAGAAGGGAGAAAGACGGATAAGAAAGCGACGAGACATTATGTCACTCTGGGCTCTGGCTTTGTGCCCGACTTCCCATGTTTGGGAGGCAGAAAGAGACCAGATATAATGCTAAACTCGCGAAAGTGGTGAAGCGCAGATTAAATAAGATAGTTGGTGGGCCAGTACCAGCCTTGCGAAAATTGAACAAAGAAGAACCGTTTCACTGTAGATTCGTTTCTTTCTCCTGTGCGTGCAGTTCAGCCATTTTTAAAACCTCTCTCTCACACTACTCATACGCACATTTCAGGTAAAATAAAAGGAAAACAAAAGAAATAGATTATAATTTTTACATCAGCAATGTTATCTTTCTCTGCTATTGAACAAACCTACATGGCCTGATATGCCATAAAAAGGAACCAAAAAAGCAACCAACAAGCCAGAAGAAGTATGTTTTATTCTCTCCCATACGTCAGGATGTATTTTGCCAAGACCTGCAGCTTTTTTGCTTTTAATATTTTTTCTCGAATGCAAAATCTGCCAAATATCCACCATTTCGATTAGGCGATTTGAATAAGTAGAATTTATCATTTCCATTGTTGCCTATTAGAGTATTCATGGCTTAACCGATAAATAGAAACGTTGTGCTTGGGAATATTTTGGACAAGGAAAGACAGTTTGTTGTAGAAGAAGATATTGTTCGTCTAATCATAGACCTTTTTGGGACTGTAATGAGTGACGATTGTCGTGCAGGGATTCCTATTAAATGTAGTATACATAATTATCGGTTGGATGCTCCCTATGTTATTTAGTGATTTTAAAGAACGAAGACTGACTAACTTTTTTTTACATCACCTAAAGCTGCATTGATGGAGTTTTTCCTTGCAGAAGCCTTGGCAAATGTAAGTATATGTACGTATATGTAAACAGATTAAATTTATTATTCAAACGGAATAGATACATTTTTACTATAATAATTTACATGCTAATAGACATTTACACGGATTAAATCAACGGCATGTACTTCATACTGGTTGAGCTTAACGTTAAAACAGATGAACATTTTCTAAACGGAAATAAAATTACATCAATAGGAAGATTTTCTCTTTAAACATTTTATTTAATAGAACAGAAACTTCGTATTTGTCTGTTTCATAGTTTATCCGTTCAAGTTTTCTTATGAATCGTTGGACATTTGGATGGAATGAATTCAAAAAGGTGCCATATGTTTCCCAAATACATTAGGTCCCAGCTAGAGACATATACGCGGAAATGAACAGTGAAATACCAGTCATATGAATTTATAGAAAGAGTAGGAAGAAAAACAAGTTATAAGGGAAATTAGAGAAGAAGAGAAATATAATAGAGGTAAGACGAGAAATTGACTGGAAAGTGTTAAAAGCATTTCGGAACGTTGTTGCTACAGAGAAAGTTCATCCTGTTCAACTAAGGTTTGTTAATCTTTACATAAAGAGTTTCAAGACATTGGATTATTTGTGCAATGTAGAGGTGTTAGAATTTAGGTGTTGGAAATGGATCTAGTGTTGGATAAATGAACTGTTAAACGTCTAGACAGAATCGTTGTGGACAAGCCAATGTAGATATTTTTTGGAGAAGCATTTCTTTGCTGAACATTTAAACTTGGTTGTACGTAGGTAACTTGTCTACATTGGTTGTACGTAGGTAACTTGTCGAGGGAGAGAAGTTATTATGGATAAAGAAGTTTGTTGTATAGAATAAGGGACAATATATTGTTAGTTTTATTTTTGTTAGACTCAGTCGGGAAGACGTTATTATGTATTAGATCCTTTCATTTTATTTAATCAAGTTTATAGCGTTTGGAGTACTACAAGGGGACACACTGGCCCCGTACCTCTTTATCATTTGTCTAGACTACGTTCTTAGAACATCGATTGACAAAATCAAAGAGAATGGCTTCGAACTAACGAAGAGAAGAAGCAGAAGATACCCCGCAACAACAATTACCGACGCCGACTACGCCGATGACATAGCGATACTGGCAAATACACCTGACCAAGCCGAAACACTTCTGCATAGTTTGGAACGAGCAGCAGCAAGCATAGGCCTCCACTCTAAAAGGAACCCCACTTAAACTAGTAGACAAATTCACGTACCTAGGAAGCAGCGTCGAATCAACCGAAAAGGACATCGAAACGAGGTTAACGAAAGCATGGACAGCTATCAATAGGCTATCGATTATATGGAAATCAGACCTAACCGATAAAATGAAACGCAGTTTCTTCCAGGCAGCGGTCACATCGATACTGCTATATGGATGCACTACATGGACGCTAACAAAACGGCTGGAGAAGAAACTAGATGGCAATTACACAGGAATGCTGCGTGCAATCCTGAACAAGTCCTGGCAGCAACACCCCACAAGATACCAACTGTACGGCCACCTGCCCCCTATCACGAAAACTATTCAAGTTAGACGAACCAGACATGCAGGGCACTGCTGGAGAAGCAGAGATGAACTCATAAGAAATGTACTCTTATGGATCCCCACACATGGCAGCGCAAAAGCAGGACGACCAACTCGAACGTACATTCAGCAGCTATGTGAGGATACAGGTTGTTGTCCTGAAGACTTACCTAGGGCGATGAACGATAGGGAAGAGTGGCGAGAGAGGGTCAGGGATATCTGTGCTGCCAGCACGATATGATGATGATGATGATGATATCTGGTTACGAAAAAAATTTTAATGTGTAAAGGATTTTTTCATGCAGTATTATTTCCCTTGAAATAAGAGTTAATATTTTTAATGGTGCGTTATATTCGTTTGTCAATAAAGTGGCTTGGAAAGCCATAATTTATGATTAGTTTGTTTAATTCTTTAAAATTTAGGATAGAATATATATATATATATATATATATATATATATATATATAATGAAGTCATAATTTCAAATTAATTTCTTTATTTTCTCGTTAAATATTTGTTTCAATTAGACTTTCAACAGGTATTTATTTGAGATATGTTTTTGCTTAGAAATCTGATAAATTTCGTTCGTAATTCAAGTTTTTTTAGCCAAAGCTGAAATAGAGATTTCATCAAATAATCATAACCACACAAAATACATTTGCTTCATCATATTTTAGTCAATCCAGATAATTTAATCATACTGTCTTTTCAGTCAAAAAAGATAATACATTCCCATTTCCCAATTTCGTTATTGTATCCTTATAACTCAGTCATTGATTATTCTATTGATTGATTAATTGATTGATTTTAACAATATTTCGACCTGTTTTTGCTTATCTTATGCCAAGATATTTGGGAATCGCGTTCAATTTACGTTCATATTTATAATTTTATGTTGTTGGTTCTTAAGAGTTTTTTTCTTTGTTTCACACAGTCTTATCTGAAATTGATAAGTTTTAAATCGTTCTATGTGACCTATAGATGAGATTCTTACTAGTGCTATTACTTCGGGTCAGAGTGAAGCTGGACGCGATTAAGGTGTGCTGCTCTCTCCCCAAATATCAAGAACTGGAGATTCGCCATCAGATACGGTTTGGCACTATACTCAGGATATTTATTTTAGAAGGCCTTTATTTTTCTCAAAAGGATACAGTCAGCGTCTTTTAACTACCACCGACTGGGTGATAATCCTTTTTATTGTATAATGAGCTGGTAAAATATACTTTTTTAGCTTTAAGAACAGAAGACACAATTAATTTTGGTAGTGTTTATTTTTATCATATACAACAGAAATCAGGGTGTGACAAAAGTACAAATCGTCGTGTTCTACTGCAATAACACATCTCTATGCTAAACACTCCGAATTTCTGATATAGCCTGCAGATTTGGTGCATATAAAATGGTAGTAGCAGGTAGCACCTGCTCTAACATGTAACTTACTGTTACATTATTCATTTTACATCACCTGGCTTTTAAGCTTGCAGACTTTTTTTTTTAAATGAGTTTAATTCCCAATGCATGACAAATAATTCTGCCTTTATTTCACACGAACCTAATGTTATAAATAATTACAGTAGCTGTTTTTTCATTTGTTCCGTCTGTTTTCATTTACGAAATCGAAATTTCGAAAATCCAAGTCTGTACATGTCACCCCTGTATAACATTGAAGGTAATCATACTAAAGGTGCGAATAGATAAGATAATAAAAAGGTCAGCAGTTAGAAGAAAGACAAGGTGACAAAGTTCAAACATTTTCCAGTGGGCTAGGTGTAAGAAGATATGCTTATTCTAGTGCACGGACCGAATCCTGCGGACGACATCTAAATGGTGATGGAGACTGGTTGGAAATGAGAATGATTTCATTGTGTGAACCCCAATATAAGACGAACGATTTACCTCTGTTTTCTTTTGGTGGATGGGCTACAAGAAGACAAAGGTTTGCTTGAACAAATCAAAGATACAAGAAGAATTTGTTACTAGAAGAACGAAAAAAAAAACAACGAACAAACTAAGCCACACATTGTGTTTGGCATTCATTTCTTCCTGCTTCCATGGAGTCGAAAGCTGAACGCAGAGAATAAATCGACGAGGTTCTGACGCTTAAGACCAGATGGATTTTTTCCAACCAATAATACGATTATCCATCGCTAACATAACAGTCGTCGGTAATTACGCTACACCACGTAAATGATAATCTACCTTATTCAGAAGTCAGAACTTGACGGTCGGTGTATTGAGATAATAATATGTGCATCTAGCTTGCAAAGAGCGACGACACAATGGGATGAATGTTGAAAATTACATTATGATGTAAGATTTATTCCTATTTTCAAAAACTATTTCAGTCATAGTAAAATTGAAGGAAAAACACGCAGCATTTGTATAGTGGTTTAAAAATCCGAATTCGAAGTGGGAACTTTAACGTAAACTCGACCCTCAATTTTTTTTGGAGTACGCATAAAACATTAATTAGTTGAAAATATGTTTATCCATGAAACAAAAAGCTTTCTTACACGTTAAGCATAGAAGCAAGTATATTGGCAGAATAGATATCGTCATGAAATCGGAATCCGCGATCAGAGTTCAAATCTTGGATGGGGATGTTAGTATTTCAGTTTGTGTTACTACGTATGAATCCATCGTTTATTCCCCCTAACAATGGGAAAATAACAGACAGGCTGGGTTCTTTAGCCTTGCTGAGGCAACCAATCTAGGAAAAGATCTGAATTTATACTAAATTTTATCTCGCTTGAAATTGACTTTGTGTCACATTCTGCTCGTTGCTATGTTTAGTATTGTTTACTTCAAATTACTATTTTAAGGTAACAGATCAAACACTTCATAGTAGTATCAGGTTGTATATTTTTTCGGACCATTACCCAAATATTATTAATGAAATTGAAAATATATGTCTAAGCGTTTGTGTCATAACGGTTCGCGCCGTATGACATGAACTTGACGTACCAAGTTCAAATTCTAGACGGGAATGCTTTTCACTTCTTGTTAATGCCAATGAGAAGTCATGGATCTTTCCTTTCTTCATTTCTCTAAAAGGTATATAGTTAAGTAGATTTGATTCTTTAACTGTGATATGTCAGTTTGTCAAGGAGGAGGGAAAACTATGAATTCAATTGAAAATCAGGGTGTACCAATCTCTATCGGCCTAGACTAGCATTCAATATCTACAGATAACTATAGAGATTATTTCTAAATATGTCTACTTTTCACTTGTTTTCCAAAAATGTTTTCTCATGAATTTAAATATATAGATGAATCTTTTCACACGTAATAACCAGTTAAATTAATGATATAACCACCACCGCAAAACAAAACAAAGAAATGTAAAGATATCAACAAAATCAAATTGGCGTTGTCATTCTTAAACGGCTCTGCAACAATTATTGTTCGATCATGTTGCCAAACTTTGGCACTCAAAGCTGTAATCTTCTTTCAATTTTGGATCATCAGCGAAAGCCTGATTGATCTTAGCACAATATCAACACCGGTCTGTTTAATGAAAGCCAATGAAAACACTGAATCAATGACCACGTTCTATTTGGTAACACGTTGATTAAGGCTAAACAAATATTTGGAATATAGTTCTTTTATATTCAACCTTTCACAGTCAATTTCGTGGACGCCGCATGGCAGAGAAGGCGGTACTGATGAAGAATGATCGTGTTTGAACACTAAGCGCTAGAACTTCCGCCATAAAGATAAATTTAGTTTATATTGGAGAGATGGACATTAGGATATCCCCATTATTTACGCTGTATCCCATATCCAGAGATGTGAATATAGAACTTATTCCCGAAAAATAAAATAAACTATTTTTATATTTTCAAAGTTATCAAGCGAATACCATTTAAAAAAAAAAATTATTTTTGCTTTCTTAAGAAAACAATTGGTCAGCAGATTCATATTGCTCAATATATTTGACCCTAATTCATTTTTTTATGAGTAACCATTTTTTTATTTTGATGTCAAGAGTGTGATACTATGCATCTTGAACGAATTATACACCAAAAGAAGGTTAATAACCTCTTCTACATGGTCGCTAGAACCTGGCAAGGAGATATATTGGCACCATATATTTTTTAAACTACGAATGACAATAGTTCTCGTAAATGCACCTGCTCATCGTTAAATCCCTGCTGCATTGTTTGGAGCAAGCTGCAGGAGACTTGGGATCAACGTTAACGCAAAAAGACAGAGTTCATGTGTTAAAAAATAGAAGGAGTCATCTGTGCTTTAAGTGGCAGGCTTCTGAAATTAGAAGACCAATTTTAGCAGTAATACCTCATCTACTGAAAGCAACATCTACATAGCCTAGGGTAAAAATAGACTGCTATTAGCAGGTTATCAATCATATTGAAATATAATCTGATAAAGTGAAAAGAGATTTTTTCTAAGTTGTTGCTCTGATAGTACTAGTGAATCGATACTAACGAAATTCACGGAGCTAAGGCAGGATAAAACTACACTGGTATTCTATATAATGTTTTGAGCATATCCTGCAAGCACTAACCCTCAAAACAACAGCTGCACTACCACTTAACTCCTTTCTCACAATTAAGAAGAACAAGACAGTCAGCGTACTGCAGGAGAAGTAAGAAAAAATGCAGTCAAACAGCAAATATTTACATTCATCAGCGTTGTGCGGATATTGGATGCTGTCTAGATGACCTGCTAGGAGAAATGGACGATTTGGACAAATTAAAGAGAGAGTTCTCTAACACTTTTTTGCCATTTGTCCAAATTTGTTATCAGCACGAGATTATTATTATTATTATTATACTCATTAGAGATTTTCACATCAGCGTTAGCTGATGTTTTTTCACTGGAGTCTGAGTGACTGTAAGTCTCCCCAAGTCTCCAGGACTCGTCTCAGGATTCTGACCGTTCTCAGCAATGCTATCGTTTGGATAGTCTCTACCAGTCCGCCAACGTCCAAGTCCTCCAGTTCTTTTAATAATTCTTTAGTTATTGTCTCTAAAGCACCAATCACAATTGGCACAATCGTTACTTTCATGTTCCACATCTTTTTCAATTCTCTAGCAAGGTCAAGTACTTATCCTTCTTTTCACTTCCTTTCAGATTTATTCTGTGGTTTGCCGCGACAGCAAAGTCGACAATTTTGCAAATTCTCTTTGTTTTGTTGATTATTATAAGGTCTGGTCTTCTAGCTGGGATTAGGTGATCCTTTTGTGCGTGAAAGTCCCACAGGAGTTTATGCGTGGCATTTTCTTGGACAGGTGCTGGGTTGTGCATATACCATATTTTTGTATGGTCAAATTTAAATTTCTTGCACATTTCCCAGTGGATCACATTGCTCATTTGGTAGTGTCTCGTCTCAGACTCCTTCTTTGATAGTTTCGTCTCTATTACCACATAACTTACATTTTTTATTTTGTTGTGTCATCTATTCTCGCTTTGATATGATAGGTTCTTATAGCGTTGTTTTATAAGTTGCGTCAAAGTTTTTCCGTGTGAGAAGTTGTTTATTTGTCGTTTAATACGCTCATAGATTTGTTTTCTTCTAGTTATTGCCATTCGGTTGGTCTTCGTGTTGTCAATATTGGTTCTGGTGGCTCTAACTAGCCCTCCTTTGAGCTTTTCTATGTAGTCCTCGATGCATCAGCGTTTTCATCAATGCTGGCAATCTTCCTTCCTTTCATATTACATATATTCTGTCAACGTCATCGATAGGATGTAATGCCTTATGCATGGTCATTAGTTTTCTTGTTCTTTTGTTTAGGTTCTCCTCTGATCCACTTCAAAAAGGGTCCCGAATATCTAACAAGTGACATATTCCATGTATTTATTCCTTTGATATAGTTTCTGCTACATAGTTTTGTCTCAAGCAGTTTTTTGGTTCTCCTGAAATATTCCTCCTAATTTTTTTCGTTTATCTACACAAGATGCAAAAGTATTTGTAAGTTTCCTTTTCTCCGCGTATTCTAAACTTGTGCTGATTTGGTAGTTCTATTCTGTCGTCAGGTGTAGTTTGTCACTTTTCATAACTAGCATGGCCTATTTTGATATAAAAAATTCCATCCATATATCCTGAGTTTATATTCTAACATCGTGTTTTAGGGTTTCCAGTTGTTGCTCATTTTTTGCAAATAGTTTGATGTCATCGATGTACATTAGATGATTGTTTTTCTTGCGATTTTCTTAGTTTGTATGTGGCTGTGCATTTTCTTCATCATCATCATCATATCGCGCTGGTAGCACGGATATCCCTGACCCTCTCTCGCCACTCCTCCCTATCGTTCATCACCCGAGGTAGGTCTTCAGGACAACATCCCGTATCCTCACATAGCTGCTGAATGTATGTTCGTGCTGGTGGTCTTGCTTTTGCGCGGCATGTGTGGGGATCCACAAGAGTACATCTCTTATGAGTTCATCTCTGCTTCTCCAGCAGTGTCTTGCATGTCTGGTTCGTCTAACTTGAATAGTTTTCGTGATAGGGGGCAGGTGGCCGTACAGTTGGTGTCTTGTGGGGTGTTACTGCCAGGACTTGTTCAAGATTGCACGCAGCATTCTTGTGTAATTGCCATCTAGCTTCTTCTCCAGCCGTTTTGTTAGCGTCCATGTAGTGCATCTATATAGCAGTATCGATGTGACCGCTGCCTGGAAGAAACTGCGTTTCATTTTATCGGTTAGGTCTGATTTCCATATAATCGATAGCCTATTGATAGCTGTCCATGCTTTCGTTAACCTCGTTTCGATGTCCTTTTCGGTTGATTCGACGCTGCATCCTAGGTACGTGAATTTGTCTACTAGTTTAAGAGGGGTTCCTTCTAGATTGGAGACGTCCCCCGTTTGGTTATAGCACATATATTCCGTTTTGTGTGCATTAACATAGAGGCCTATGCTTGCTGCTGCCCGTTCCAAACTATGCAGAAGTGTTTCGGCTTGGTCAGGTGTATTTACCAGTATCGCTATGTCATCGGCGTAGTCGGCGTCGGTAATTGTTGTTGCGGGTACCTTCTGCTTCTTTTCTTCGTCAGTTCGAAGCCATTCTCTTTGATTTTGTCAATCGATGTTCTAAGTACGTAGTCTAGACAAATGATAAAGAGGTACGGGGCCAGCGTGTCCCCTTGTAGTACTCCTGCTACAATGTCAAAGTATTCTGTGTCTCCATCCGGTGATCGTACTTTTACTTTAGTGTTTCTATAGAGAATCGTTATTGCCGCTACGGTTTCTTTAGGTATGCCGTACGCTAGTAGGATTTGTTCCATCTTTCCTCTGTAAATGGAGTCGAAAGCCTTGGTAAAGTCGACAAATATTAATGTCGCTTGTAGGTTCTTTGCCCGTACACCTTCAAGGATTCTGCGGATGGTTAATATTTGTGAGGTCGTGGATCTATTTCTTCGGAAGCCATTTTGATTTTTTCTAAGTATGTTGTCGATTTTGGGTTCTATGCGGTTTCGTAGTAGGGCATTGTAGATTTTGGCAGCTATGGATGTAAGTGTTATGCCTCGGTAGTTTTTGGCTAATCCGAGGTCCCCCTTTTTAGGGAAGGGGAGTATGCATCCCTTCATCCATCTATCTATCGGATTTTGATTGTATACTGCGTTGCAGTGGCGGAGCAGTATGTCGTCGAATTGTCTGGTCTTCCATACTTCCGGGGGAATTTCGTCCAGCCCTGCAGTTTTTCTATTTTTAATTTTTCTGAGAACCGAGTCGAGTTCTTCTTGTGTGAACAGTCCTAGTTTAATGTCTAATTGTTTGCTAATTATTCTGGTGATTGGTTCATGCGTTATTTTTGGTGGGTTTCCAAGTAAGTTTTCGAAGTGCTGTTTCCACAGTTTTATTCTTTCTTGTTGGTTTGCTGCTTTAAGTTTTGTTTTGGCTGTGTTCTTTCTTCTGCTCACTTCGTTTATTGTTTTCCAGGCTATTCTAGATTGTCTATCTTCCACCGAGTCTCTAATCTTATCTATCTGATTTTGAATGTATTCTGTCTGTTCCTTTATATATATGCCTGCTAATTGATATTGTGCCGTTTTTAGTTTTAAGGCATTTGTGTTTGTTGGGTTTTTTCGATAGTTTTTGGAGGCTGTTTTCACTAGTGCACGTTTTTCTCTCACCGCTAGAGTTTCCCATGGGACTCTATATTTAGTTTTAATTTTTGTTGGAATGTATTTTGCTGCTGCCTCGAGTTGTGCATTGACGAAGTTTTCATATTCGTCGTTTGATGTACTTTTTTCCGTCATTTCTTGTAGTGTTTCGAATCTGTTTCTTAATTCTAATACGTATTTATCTCTTATATCTTTGTTGTTCAATAGGGCCCAGTCTTAGTGTTTGGTGGTCGCTGTTCGTTTGGCGTATTTTCGTAGGCTTAACCGTATTTTCACCGTGACTATTCGGTGATCGGTGGACACACCCTCAAAAGAGGAGTATGCCTTGCAATTCATTGCACTATTTTTCCATGTCTTGTTTATAAGGACGTAGTCTATCTGAGCTTTAGTATTGTTTGCGTACGTGTATGTCCATAGTTTGCCCTCTCTTTTTTGGTAGTTTGTATTGAGGCATGCTAATCTATTTTCTATCATGAAATCTGTTAGATGTTGCCCATTCCTATTTGACGTGTTGTGGAGGCTGTATTTGTTGTTTCCGTTTTTCCCGATTTGGGCATTCATGTCTCCGACAATGACTAACATGTTGTGTTTCGGGATGCTACGCACTAATGAGGATAACTCATCGTAGAAGGTGACTAGTTCAGTTTCTTCACTAACATTGGTGGGGCTGTAGCAGGAGAAGATTGTTGTTCTCGGGTTTCCGTTAAATGTAGCTGCCATCATTCTAGGTTGTATTTTCTCAACGCTATTAAGCGTTTTTAATGCTCTAGGTCCTATAAGTAATCCAACCCCTCCTACTGCGGCGTTGACAGAGTTTTTCCATGCGGATACGGTGACAAGCGACCAGCCATTGCCAGTTTCGTGATATTTGATATCTTTGGTGTGCGTGTATCTGTTTTCTTGTATGCATATTATGTCTATCTTATGTTCTTCGGCCGATGCGATTAGCTCTGGGAGTTGTCCTATTCTATTTAAGGTTCTTACGTTAAATGTGGCTATTTGTATTGTTTGCTTGCATTTTAGTAGTTTTGATTGTTTGAGCTCTGTAGCTGATTTTTCGAACACTGAGGCCACGGCTCCAACCTCAGCAGGACGTGCCCCTTTTTTACCCGCGCGAAGAGCGATGCGGTTTGTGTATGTGGTTTGAGTGTGGGTCATGGTTATCTTTCGATGGCTGTTTTATTCTCTTCTATAGAAGCCACTCTTATAGAGGAGCAGCAGTAGTTCCCCGATCGAACTAACGATCCTGAGCGTAAAGTCGTCAAACTCACGTCCAGGACCCGTTTAGGTATTGAGTTTGGTCGTCCATGGGTTTATTTAAATACCTTTACGTACATCATGCTGCTTCCCATGTGTACGCTAAAAAGAAAAAAAAAAAAGCGGGGGTAATTTTGGTTTAAGTTTTCTTAAGTTTTAACTTAGTTAAAGTCCAAGATTAAGGTACTTTCGCCTGACTTTCACTGGTACTGACTTTTGCTTTTTTTTTTTTTTTTTTTTTTTTTTGCTGTATTGGGACTTTTCCTTGGCTTTTTATTTATTTTTTTTTTACTACAGTTGGGAACCTAGCAGGCTTCAGGGTTAAAAAAAAAAAAAAAAAAATTTTTCTTTCCCTTTCTCTTTGGTGGGGGGGCTGTGGTAGCATTAGGTTTTTTAGGCCTTTTTCTTTTTCTTCTAAACTACTGTTAGGGCTTTCTTTACGAATGTTTAAATTATATTATAGAAGAGATTCAAAAACATTCTGCCTTGTTCGCTGACATTTGGAAAGACTAACATCAATTTGGCTTTATAGTAGAGTAAGCGTGTCTTTACATTTAAAACGCATAGTTTAAGCATTATTTCACAAACAAAATACGGCATAACATTTTGTAAAATTCAGCATTTTAAATTGATAGGACTTAAAGACATACTGACCAATATTGATATATTTCTTCCAGTTGGCTCCTGAGTTCAAATGCTCTTCTTCGTTTTGACTTTTATTTACTACTGAATTTTAGGTAGTTTTGGAGGCGGTCTACTGGGGGGGGGATATTCATTTCTTTTTTTTTCTTTTTCTTAATATGTGGTTAAGTGGCATCATGGCAATTATGAATAGTAACGGTGATAGTGCATCTCCTTGAAAATACCTTCCTTTTTATCTTTGCTTCAGCTAAACTTCTCCCTCCGGCTGTCAATTCCCCTTTCGAGGTTTTCATGGTTTTCTTGATGAAGTTTCTGATTTCCTGTGATATTTTGTACATTTTGTGGTGGTTTATTATCCAGGCTTGTAGGACCATAGCATATGTCTTTTGAAGTCAATCTAGACCATACCTAGATTTTTCCGTCCTTTCTTGCTCTCATTTGTGATGTGCTGATCTATGTAAAGTAACTCTCCTGTGCCTCTGGATCCTTTGCAGCATCCTTTCTCTTCCTCAATGGTTTATTTATAGGTTTGTTTGCGAGTAGTAAATTTCTTCCCTAATTTGTGTTGGTAATATTTTCCACATCATCTGTAGGCAAGTTATGGGTCTGTAGTTGTTTGTGGCGGTTTCCTTGAGGGGTTCTTCTGGATCAATGTGGTATTTCCTTTTGGTCATCCAATCGACTACGTGTGTTCCTTGTAGGCATATTTTCACTTCTAGCGCTTGTCTGTCGTGAATGAAGGTGAATTTCTTGAACCAGAATCCATCATGGGCTGGTGTTTTCCAGATCGATATTGTTTTTAGTGTCATTTTTCGTAAATCGATATATATTTCCGCTTTCGGGCCTTATTATGTATGATTTTTCACCTGTGATCATTTATAACTTTTTTTTTTTTTACTTGATTGGCAATGGTGGCTATTGTAAAATAAAGAAGGACCCGACATTGAAGATCGAAAGGAAGCTGCCACAGATCCTTGATAAGAATAAAGATTTCATACCACAAACAAAATACAGATAGCTAATTAAACATTACAGTCAGCTACCACACATATCTGGCCTTCCAAAAATTCATAAGGATGGTATTCCATTGAGATCCATTGTCAACAACCGAGGTTCAACATGTCACCCACTGAGCCACTTCCTTGTGGAGATCATCTGCCCACTAACTGCTAAGTCCTCATCATATGTTAAGAACTCAACTCAATTTATGGAGTGAATCAGTGATGTCCCCATTCATTTTAACCAAATGGTGAGTTTGGATGCAGTATTCTGTTTACAAAGGTACATACTGATGAGACACTTGTTTTAGTATGGGATAAACTGGTTGCAGATCCCTTGCTGTAAGAACGCACATGTATCTCGATAGATAATCTAATGGAAATGTTGATTTTCGATGTGGAGACAACATGCTTCGGGATAGGATCCGATATATATCGACAAGAAGAACTGGCTATGGGTTAGCCATTGTCAACAATATTGGCTAACACATACATGGAGTACTTCGAAGAAATGACATCTACATCACTAAAGCCATCTATGTGGGTTAGATACGTAGATAACACATTCATTCTCTGGCTTCAACCGTAAGATGTTCAGATATTACTAGATCATGTGAACTCAGTCCAGCCAACTTAAAGTTCACTATGGAGAAAAAGCAAGGTCATAAATTACCCTTACTCGATGTATTAATAACACGCAGAGAGCAAGGATTCAGGTCATCGGTGCATCGTAAGCCCACCTTTACTGGACAGTACCTCAATTTCAACAGCCATCATCCACATACGACAAAGAAAGGAATAGTCCGTTGCTTAGAACATCGAGCAAAATCTATTAGTAGCGACATTGATGCATATCAAGAAGAAATAAGTCCGAGACACAACCTCCATCGTAACAACTACCCAGAGCGCATAACTTCGGCTCCAAGAAACCTGGATAGGAGGATAGAGGACAATAGCCAAAAACTCACCACAGTATATCTGCCCTATGTCAAAGAAAATGATCCAAAAGATTTGTAGTCCATATGACATCAGGACAGTATTCACCAGTTGTTCAACTCTTCGGAAATATCTCTTCCGGATCAAGCCACCAACGGAATTCAACATGATCAAGAACTGTGTTTACACCATACCTTGCAGTTGTGGTAAAATATACAAAGGCGAAACAGGTCGCCCAATAAAAGTAAGGCTAGAAGAACATCGGAAGGCATTAGTACAAGGTATGATTGAAAAGTGGGGGATGGCGGACCATATATGGAAGGCAAAGGGAAACCATCTGCCCTAATGACTTGAAGTTCAAATAATTCATAGAGCTGAACATTGGAGGATTAGAAGCCTTAAGAAATCAGTACATTTGTTGGGCAAGAATGACCTGCTAAGTAAGACCAAGTATCGAGTTGAATACAATATGGGAACCGATAATTAAAAAGGTTTGGTTTGATTTCTTTGTTTAATGGCATATCAACCTTTGTAGGTTATTTAATGCCAAAGCCATTCTCCTTGGAGAATAGTAGTGGTACTATTTAACTCATAGCTGGGAGGACAAGGGGGTTCATACCTTTCCCGAGGGTATTTGCCCTGCATAGATTTGTTCATTTTATTCACTTATATTATTCGTTGATATATAAGTTAGCACTTGATTTATTTCATTCGTTTCCGTCTTAACTGTTCTCCATTCAATGTTTCTTAATGATGCAAGGTTGTCTTTTCTCTGTTCATAATTTCTTTAAGTTTTCTAGATTTGCCTTTTGTTCTTGTGTTAATTTTTGTTCTGGGTTGTTTAGTTGTGCGTTGTTTGCATGTGTAGAGTTTTGTTATATCGTCATCTACAGCATCACAACGACACAATAATTAAGACGCAGTGACAAAGACAGACGCAATGATAAAGACGCAGGAATACTTCTTTAACAAAATATTTACCTCTCGCTTTATTGCAAGGGTTCGAAATGGTTGTGTGGGGTTTTACTTTTAGAGGGAGCTGGAAATCGAACATAACTGTAATATTTTGACCCCAAAACATAAGTTTTGGGGTCAAAATATTCAACGTTGTGTCTTTCTCATTCTTATGGTGCTCAACCGGAGCCCTGGGGTCCACTCTGCTGGGTGCTGGCTTTCTTTATTGCATCTTATCAGCATCTTCTCTGGACCCCAATTCATCAGGGCTTCCCGAGGGCCCCTTCGGCCGGGTGTGGCTTTCTTTACCCCATCTCGTTTCCAACTCCGTCCGATCTTCAATTCAACTACCTCAACTTCCGTTTTGACTGCGTTATATAATAGTTCAACGCCTACACGATCGCCCACTCGATCTTTAAAATCGAATGTTTAATCGTCATCAAGCGGAAATAATTGTGATGCAGTTCACAAGTCACTCTCTTCCAGTCCATCAGTCTATGAGTGTACCATGGGATTTTTTTAGCTGGTTCCATTTCATCAGCCAATTTCCGCCCACGCGATTTCCTCTCATAACTGCCATTAGAATGTGTCACCTCCTTCCGGTGCATCACCTTGGAATGGCATTTTTGGTCGGGTCAAAAGGTCAAAATACAACAGTTTCTTTTTTTTGCGAAATCGGCAGTTCATTTTGGCTAGACATTTTTTGTTGGTTAATACTTGGTGTGTCTGATATTGTATTATTACCTTGTTGATTATTGATTTCCAGGTGTATTCCTATTGTTTCAAGGTTCGAAAACCACCCTTTCTTTATTATTATTCTGACTTGATCATCATGTCTTTGACTAGTTATCTGAAAATTAGAACATTCATGCCGGATCTCAATCATCTTTTCCTATATCCTCTTTGTGTAGGTTTTCTCCTGAAATAGCAGTGTAGTGCAAGTTGATTGTCTTCGTTAGAACATGTGTTGTGTTTGCGTCTATGGTTGAAGTGGTTCCTGAAATTGTCATTCGTGTACCTGAAAAAAAGAACAGCCAATATTAGCAAGATGACGATCGGGTCTCCTATGTTGGCAATCAGGAGAGCACCTGTGATCATGACGCCTCAGCTTGTTGCCTGGGTCCCTCGTTGTGTCATTTCTTGTTCCAACATTTTTATCATGGGGGTATATTGTGGCTATACCAGACCCAGGGGTTGTTTATTATCTGCGCGCCTGATACAGAAGTGACCGAGAACAGTCATGGTAAATGTTCATGAACAGCGGGTCACAAAAAAAATTTTAATGGATAAAATTGTAAGTTTTTAAGTCTGTTATCCTGCTATTTTCATGCTTTATTCCTTGGACTAAGTACCTGAATTAACTTCAGGTGTTTCTGTATCACCTTTATGGTTTTATATTTACTCTCCTATTTTGAGACTTTATTTCCACTAAGGCTGATCATTTCTTAATAAAAATTTGGCTTCTGATATCTTTCCGGGTGTATTGAAGACGATAATCATTCTTAACACTTTCAGACTATATCAGGTAAGTAAATTTCATCGACTGAGATAAGTCACACATGGACCTTATAGAATTTGGGGCGGTAAATTGAAACAAATCTATTTCGTGGTTTCAAAATAGTTTAGTTGAACATAATTTTGGGACATAAAATGTCTCCATTTAAAGTATAACTGTTCACCAAAAGATTTTACGAATAACAAAAATCCATGAGTTGTCTAAATTTCTGAGACGAAGCTTGTTGAAGGCATATCGGCCGAAACGTTGTGGAAATAACAATAAAGATGAAGACAATAGTCCGAAAACCCTTAATGACAAAAATCCATGTTTTTTAAATTAAAGACAAATTTTACTGACCCAACTTTCTTCAAAAACCCTATTATTATTATTATTATTATTATTATTATTATTATTATCACGATAAATGCAAGTTTCTATTTGAAAATAATAGAGATACACAAGTGATACGCTGAGAGTATAAAATATGAGTTCAAACAATTATATATATATATAGATATATATACCAATCGTTTTTTCTTTGCTGAAATATCAAAATGGCTTGGGATTCTATTTGATCGTGACATTCGCACTGTTAACTCAGTGGAAAACAGTATTTGAATAAGATGAATAAATCTGTATGATTTGTGAAAAGTATATATATATATATATATATATATATATAGAGAGAGAGAGAGAGAGAGATATATATATATAAAGCTAGAGCGTTTTCAAAACGTATCGAAAGATTTATTTTTTAATTTTTTAGAATCTTAAATGAATTTTGTGTACAGTTGAGTAATTCAAGTATCAGTCCTGTTTCGGTTAAAATTTCTGTAGCCAGTCCTATACTTTGTTAATGAAATATTTTTTTGCTTAACAGAAGAGTGGGCAAATTCAGCTCCTCCTTTCTTACCAAACCTAACTTCTTTTCTTCTTTTCTGTTTAACTTCAAAGTTTCTCAATGTTAACATTTGAAATGATGAATATATCTGTAGATTATTAAAACTACCCAAATAAATATCCTGATATGACACTAAACTGCATCTAATGGTAATGCTTATGTTCTGGAGCTTTGGAGAGTGTGGCGTACTCCTTCATTGCCATTATTCCCGCATCAACGTTTACCCGAAGTGTTAGGGTCCTATCCATGAGTCCAAAAGAAATTATTAATCACTTTCTACTGTTCAAACCATTTACCTATGTGTAAACAAATATGAATTTAAATTCCTACTATTGACAATACTCGGAGCAATTGAACTGTGTGCAAACAAATATGGTCTGCTTTGTTTAAGAATTGTTACTTAAAAATTTTCTTTTAAGTTATATATATATATATATATATATATATGAGTGTGTGTGTGTGTGTGAGTTCAAGGAGGATTTGGCAGAAGATAACCTACTAGGGTTGATTTGCCATGAAACACAATTGAACTGTGTGCAAACAAATATGCTCTAAGTTGTTTAAGAATTGTTACTTCAAAATATTCTTTTAAAGTTATATATATATATATATATATATGTGTGTGTGTGTGTGTGTGTGTGTGTGTGTGTAAGTTCAAGCTGGATTTGGCAGAAGATAATCTACATAAAACACAATGAAAGAACCAAAAGAAGAACATCACCTCGTCGGCTGTGGCTAGAGAAAACACCGACTGTAAATCTACAGTGAATTAAGGCTCCTCCAACGATTACCCTTGACACTAAACAATCTGATTGTGAGGCTACAGTAATACTGGAGCTTTGAAGAATGCGGAGTACCTCCCCATTACCACCGCTCCCAGTTCTACTCACGGCCTGAGTTTTAATCCCTGATCCGCTTTTATGTATTGGTTGAATAGAACTAAAGAGTGTACTTATATTAAATCGAATTGTTTGAAATAGAATTGTTTTTACGTTCAACTGTGTTTACACTAAACTGTGCGCTTATGCTAAACTGAATTATTTGAAATAGAACTGCTTTTGGCATTTAAACTTTGTACTCATGTTAAACTGAATTGTTTGAAATAGAGCTGTTTATAGGTATAAAAATGGATTTAGCACTAAATAATATACAATGGTTAATGTGCCATAAAACCAAAATAAAACAGCGGCATACATTCATACCATATGAAAAAGTGGCATTTCAAATATGCTTCCACTGATAAAAAGAAAAAAAACACCTAGTTAGATTCACTGCATTGACCGAGAACATATGGATGAAGAATCAGTTGTGTCTTTTCTTCATACAGCTCCAACCTCTGTTTTGTTTCACACTCTTCGTATCGACGCAGGAAGGTAGAATGACAATACAGTCAATGTTGTCTGCTTATTTCTGCGATATATTAAGTGTAAGCCGATTGTATGCCAACTTAAAATAATTTTTCTCAGATACTTCATTTTAGAATTATTTTTGGTCTCATTAAATTTTTGCTATTAGTCTAAATACCGGACATTGGCCTAGCGGTTAGAGTGTTCGCCAATGGACCTGGAGATCTGGGTTCAATCCCAGGTCGAGTCATACTAAAGACTCAAAAAATGGTACTTGATGCCTCCTTGCTTAACACTCAATATTATAAGGTAGGGATCAAGAGTAAAGTGGGGCAATTCAGCGCCCTCCCCTACATCTTGGTGTCGTAGCTATCGAAAAGGGAGCCTTCGGGTCACCCTCGACTATGGTCGCCAACAACTTTTACTTTATTAGTCAAAATATTTTGAACATTCCATAAAAGTATATTTGGATTTTTCTATCCTTGACAAATATTGGGATACTTCGATTTATATTTCCTCCTTTTGATGGCATATCAATAATGATGGGTTATTTGATTCCAAATTCATCCTTGTAGAAATATTGCAGAGATTATATTTTACCCAGAGCGGGGAGATAAGAGGGGGCATACCTTTTCTAAGAGTATTAGTCCAAAAGTGAACCTACCAGATTGACTGGCGTTCGAACTCGCTAACCTCGAAGCTGTAGGTCAGCCCTTTTGTCATTACGTCGTAGGCACTCCTCGTTTGTACACTTCGAGTTCTTTTTTCTTTTTTTTAGCATTTAATTAACTAATAACGTAAAACGCAAAACATTTTTCCTTTAGCAGGTGAACATTCTGACTTCATAAAATATTCATTGAACAAACTAGATTAAATCATTTGAAATAATGGTATAACTTTTTACCAAGCCATGCAGATAGAATTATAAAATAACCCAATGTTGAGTAATAAATTATGTAATGTTCATGTAATTTTCATCCCTAAAACAAATACCAGCAGAAGCTCAGATAAGCAATTCGGTCAGTAGTTAAAGGATAGTTCTTGCAAGTGGTTGGGCAAACCTAATTTAACAGAAACGTGTCTAAAAATACTTTAAAAAAAAGCAAAACAACTGTCAAAATAAAAAAAATGGAATGGATTGTGAAACTCATTCCAATAAATTTCCCCAGTCATTTATTATTATATGGGGTCATATGACATTTAAAGGATCAAGAGTAATGGCACTCATTACTGCAACACTCAATGAATATGCATATAATGAAATTCTGGGGAATTTTCTAATTTCATTGATAGAAAATTGATTTGGTAATGATAAAATAATTTTCCAGGATGATGTATCTTGTTACAGACCAATGGGAATTAAAGCGTTTATTCGGGAAATTCATATAGAGTCAATGAAATGGCAAGCAAACGGTTTGGATCTCAATCAAATTAAAAATTTATGGTGTAAATTTTAAAAAAAAGAGAAGGTTCCATCCACCAAAGAAAATATATTTTCTGCGATTCGGATAAAATGGAACAACTTTGATAGACAATATGGCCTTAATTTAATGAAATCCATGTCTGAAAAAATTTAGGTTGTCATAAACATTCGAAGAGAGACAACTAAATATTAATCCTATATTTTTATAAACAAATTACACAAACTCCTTCTTCAATATTGGGTTATTCCATTATATTTTCCTCTCCATGACTTGGAAAAATATATGAAATAATTTATCTAGTTTGTTAAAAGTAAATTTTATGAAGGCAGCATGTTCAATATTTTACGCTTTATAGGTGAATAGTTTATTTACTCCTAAAGCGGATATCTTCAATATTTTCTTATTGTTGGGGTGTCTCCCCTACAGATGGACTCGCCCTCATGTGACATATACCGGCTAAGCCCTGTTCTGTGCAGTCTCGGCGAGTCGTCACCAAGAACGTTAATATTCATGATTGTGTTAAGCTGAGGAGGGTTTCTCCCATCTATCTTTTATGTATGTACGATTTTCCTTCAATATATTTCTTATCACTCATTTCCGAGTCGTGTTATCATTTGAACCTCCCCTTGACCATAAAGCTTATTCAATAATATTTACAAAGGATATTATGTATTGATCGATATAAAAAGAAAATTGTGATGAATTATCTTTTGAATGAGGATATGATGTAATCATATATAAAAACATAGAAATAAATAGTGAAACCAGGAAAAAAACGTTTCCAACATACACACTAGAAAAAATAGGTAGCTAATTAAATGGTATCGAAATTAATATATGCATTAATATTTCTCTTAAAAGTTAATTATCGAACTTAATATGAAAAGAAAATAAATTAAACAAATAAATAAAAAAGTTAAATTACCGTAATTATAACTGACAGAAGAGATTTGAAAAATTGAAATAAAACGGAAATTCAATAAAACGAGGAGGTAACTCCTTAATCTCTTCCCCCTCCCACTCCACCCTACGTGTCTATTCTGTTTTAATTAATTATCCATTGGATCTGAAGAAGTCCTGTATAATTTTTTTTTGGTTCACACCAGAAACTGAAAAACAGGATGGAAATAAATTAATAATCCTAAATTAACCGGTCTTTGTTTTTTTCTTAAAGAAATGTAATCATATACATGTATATATTGAAGTGTATTTCCATATTTTCTATAACAGTTCTGATTTACAGTAAAGCAGAAAACAAGTTTTGATATTTTTGAAGTAACATTATTGGAAAATCAATTAATTAATATTGCCCCATGTTAGTTTCTACATTGCATTCGTAGGTAAGACTCCAATTCTGGAGCTTTATGAAGTGTGAAGTCATCCCATTATTTCTTGGTTAAATCTGATCTGAATATATTGTACTTGTAAGGGTCACATCAATGGTTCAAAAAGATCTCTAATAATAAAGTGCCTACCAACTTAAAATGTCAGTGAAATTTTTTACACCAGATGCATTGAGGAGCCATGAATGATAAACTGACCTTGGCAATAAATTACCCATCAAGGGTTGACATGTCGTTGAATCCTCCAACCAACCAACCAACCAACCAACCAACCATCCAACTAAACAGCCAGCCAGCTGAATAATAATATCATTTTTTGACAATAAGTGTAAACTTGTTTTTAATATTATCTAAAGCAATATTGGCTCAAAAATCAAGTTACTTTTGTTAAAATTATAAGAAAATTTAATGAAATAGCAAAAATAAAATATTTTTACATCGGAATTAACTTTTATATGAAATTACGAAAAAATAAAAGGAATGCAACATTAAATGAACAGCAGTAGGATTTTTAAAAGACATAGCCGAATGTTAATTTTTTTTTCTTGCCGGGATTAAATAAATGCAAATTTCTGTTCCCTATTTAATAATTCTTTTGAATTAATCAAAGCATTTTGATAAATGAAATATTTAGAATGACTTCGTTGTTTGTTGAAGCAAAATATATCCCGTCCATAAATTTGTAAAAAACAGTGTTGGATTATCCGTCATTTCCCATTGGAGGAATTCTCCTGACGGTCGCTAGGAGGCGACAATCATTGGTATTAGCAACGAGGAAAAGTGCTCAAAGATAAGACTTATTCTTCTGTCATACAATAAAAAGTAAACTTCAGTTTCTGTCATGCAGATATTTGGTGCTTTGTGCCATTGTAGGGTGTGCAAATGCCAAAAGATTTCTCCATGAATTCCGAATATAAGCATGAATTATTGTCAGGACAAAAATAATCTACGAAATATTTGACAAGTAGTGAAAATGTAACTCATTTCATATCTCTCTTTCTCTCTCTCTCTCTCTCTGTCTGTCTGTCTGTCTGTCTGTCTCTCTCTCTTTCGCTCGCTCGCTCACGCACCAAATGAAGAATCTATCTATCTATCTATCTATCTATGATGTGGTGTGTTGGTGTGAATGTGTATATATATATGCATGTGTGTGTGTGTGTGTGTGTGTGTGTGTGTGAGTGTGTGTGAGTAGAATTGTTGTGGCCTCAGAGTAACTTTGCTTTCTGTGACTAAGACTCTCATGCCTTTAAAAAATAGCCCAATCATCTAACACTCGGTTTGGGGATAACACACACACACACACACACACACACACACACACACACACACACACACACACACATATATATATATATATATATATATATATATATATATATATATATATATATATATATATTGTGGTAATGTGATAAGACATACAGATTCATTTCTTTGTAGTTATATCTTCGTATTTTCATTCCACTTTTGGTTACACATAAAGTTGTTATGGTTTGAAAATTATCTCTATAACATCGTGTTGAATGGAATTTAATGTTCTCTGAGTTGTATTAGTGCGAACTTATAAATATCATAATCTTAGTGTTTCAACAAGTTTTATGGTTTTTAAATAATGAAAATTATTTTTCTTTAGCTGTTGTTCGCTCCGTTACAAGAAGGAGGTAACAAAGAAGAAAAGAAGACATTATTTGACAATAACAACATCGAAGGTTTCATTATCGTACAAACACACATAATTAAGTCAATGGTCTTTTGAGAGTTTGAAAGAATAATGTGCTTTGACAGTCATTATAGCTTTCCATGCTAGGGAAACGATAAGTGTATTTACTAACAATCTGAATTTGTAGTTTCAAACAAATTCAGCTTGATCAAAAATATTTTGATGACATGGAACTTGGCAAATTCAATGAATTTTCTTTTACCAAGTTTTGATATGATGATCTCACGACGCATTAATTTTCTCGGTCATTGCTTGGAGTTAACGGCATTTCAACTTGTCAAGGTTTATTTTTTACCTAGTGGTTTGGGAATCAAGTTCATTGTCTGTTTATGTTTAAATCTTTTGCGCAGTTATTTTTGTATTTCTTTTGTAGTTATATTTTCGACATTTTGTGTAGTTTTTTCTATTTTTTTTTTGTGCAGTTATGTTTTTTATCGTGTAGATAATAATTTTTTTGTATTTTTAGCCTAGTTGGCTTTTTAATACTTTTTGTGTAGTTATTTTTATATATTTTATGCTATTAATTTTGTATTTTTCTGTGTTTATTTATTGTATCTTGTGTGCTGTTATATTATCTTTGTTTTTTTGTAGGTATTTTTGTATTTTTTGTAGGTATTTCTATATTTTTGTGAGTATTTTTGTATTTTCAATTTAATTTTTTTGTATTTTTGTATATTTATTTCGAAATAAGTTTTGCAAAAAATCCTATTGAATACAAATACTATCAAAAAGATTTATTCGGCCCATAAATTGATTCCTACGAGGTACTACCATTCCCTGTCCGATTGGACCTGGGAGTGATGATAAAGATATACTCTACGCTCTCCAGATGTTCAAAACTGGAGTATCAACATCAGATGCAGGCTAGTATCATATATAGGACATCTTATTTAGGGGGGGGTTACCCCTATGCGGGGGGCTACAATAAGCATATTCTAATCCCAACCAACAGGATATTTGGTTTGTTTATTTTTCGATTCTTGGCTGATATGGTTTTAAAAGGCAGAGAAATTCAATGAAATAATATCCAAAAGCTTAGTAAAGAAAGAAAATATTTCGCTAATACCTTCAGAAACG